>OX442314.1:36367210-36399156 GCA_949358305.1 Strigamia acuminata
AATGACACCCTTTCCGCCGTTGTGCTGCCGCCATCGGGGCCGCGTGCAGAGCCGGTAACGTGCAACCGTTGGTAGGACGGTTGCGTGCCGTAATGAAGGTACCGCGAAATCTCCTGAAACCTCTTGTGTGTCATGGCTCGCCCAACGGCCGGTGCACCGAGATCGCCGACGTTGCTGCTCGACCAGTAGTGTCGCAATTCGGGTTGTTTGTTGTAGCCGGCCAAGACGTGGATCCCTAGATATACATAAAACTCATCGAGCGTTAGAGGGCGGACCCGCGCGCGCGCCCTTGTCGCTGTCCCTCTCGGTTGTGGCGGGTGTTGCGATCGAGACGGAAGTCGGGGCTGTCGCCCGGCGGCCAGCTCGGCTGCCCTTCTGTCGGCCGCGGTGATACACACTCTCAAAACACTGCGTTGTGGTCCGGGTGCTCCAGCGCCACTACCGCAAGCCACGGCGACCAACGTTCTTTGTCTAGTTCTCGGACCTCGTGGTCGTTGCATCGAACGCGTCTAAAACGAAAAACATGTATATTATACGAACAATCAACCAAAAGCGCGTCTGAGAACCCCCGTGAACGACGTGTGCAACGTGTGCGTCAACTTTTCCCAACACCTGTACTCGCGTTCTTCCCACTTCTTTCTCCTGCTTCGCCTCTCTCCGAATGGCCCGGTTCGTCGCCGTCACGGTGAAGCGGGCCGCCTCGCCGAAGAGTTCCTCGAAATAGTCGAATTCCGAGCTGGTAGCCACGCATCGGCCGCGATAGCCGGGTGTTTCGCCGTCGAATCCGACGTCCTGTCGGTACCGCGTCGTCGTGGCGGCCCATACGCGCGTGTCGTTGGGCGTTTTTGGAAAACCGTCCGTCATGGACCTAGGCAAAACAAAACAAAACAAAAAAACAAAAAATAAAACAAAAAAAAAGTAAAGTAAAGTAAAGTAAAGTAAGTACGGACGAACGAGAAAATTTTGCAGTGGAAATAGCGCGGGTGGCTATTTGCATTGGTATTTCAGGGAAAATAGGATGCAGGATATTCCCACGATATGTATATGCATTATTGCGACAACATTTGGTGCACCTTTCTTCGCGATTTACCAGAGTCGGTCGAGTAGATCTTTTAACAAACCTCCGAGAAGGGTTGGACACGGGTATCTGATAATAGGGGGTTCGGGTTTGCAAATAACGCGCGGTCATTAAATGGCGCGCGGGTTGGTGCGCGTGTGCAGCGCGGATGAACGTGATCGTTGTCACGTGCTGGGAACGTGATTAAAGGGGAAGCAATGGCACACGTGTTATCCTCCCTTCCCCCTTGAAATACCGATGCGTTTTAAATTTCATCACGGGTTTAAATGGTAAATGATGCCAATCTTCATTTAAATTTAGAGTAAAATACAAATTATGTTAGCTTTTGAATGCAACTGGTGAAAATATCTACCCACGCTATTTTCGTCAAATATTTCTCTCGAAATATCTGTGGGAGCAAGATGGTGACAATTACACCGCTTGTGGTTCCCGTCTGTGTCCGTCCGCGAACATGGCGCTCGCTCGTCGACATACCTGCTTAATTCGATGGATAGGCCGGTTGATAGACCGGTTGATTCAATTTTCTTCCTCTTTTTCTCGCTGGAAAAGTACTTGGCAGTTGACCAACTACTCGCTGCCACGCCGTCGTCGTGCAGAACGCGTGTAGGATGAACCGAGGGATGATGGGAAACCACAGGGCTTTCACAAGGCTCGCGCGGTCGAGAGGCGAGTATGGAAATCGGACGCGCGTGTATATAATCAACCGCGCGTGCGTGTGCAATTTTACACAACAACAATTTATGTGCTGAAAATTTTGTTAAACGCATGGATAAATAAATAAACGAAAGAAAAACAATGCGAAACGGGGTGCGTGTTTGTTTATTCGAAACCACAAATGAAAAATAAAAAATAGAAAAGAAAATCTGACAAACTGTGCCGTTTCACGGACTGGCACGCGTGTCTTTCAAATCGTCAACAAAATACCGCGGGCGATCCACATTAGCCAGGAAAAAGTCTGCGTGGTCCCGGTCGATGTCCTCGATCTTAGAGATCAATCGGGTCAGAAATTCGGGAATTGCGACCGCTGTCATGAATGTTTCAATTCCGTCTGGTCCCCACGTCTGCGCATACTGTGTTTTTATGGGCAGCTCCGTCCTTATTTTCTTTATAATAGAATGAGCAAAACGTTTGCACTGAAATGTAAATGAGCAAAATTCAATCGAACGAAAGCAAAGAACGAACAAACAAACAAACAAACAAACAAACAAACAAACAAAAACATATAAAAATAATAAAAAATCTATAGTCTGTACCAGTTCTTCGTCTTGGATCAGTAAATCGTGTCGGTTGGTCGACATGGACGATCGCTTCGGGGCACCTTTGTCAAAGAGGTTCATCCGCCAACTTTTAACCTTTCCATTGAGTACGTCTGCGACGTGTTGGAAGCAGATGTTGAAGTGTTTGGTGAGATTTTGCTCAATCGAGTAAGTGGAGTACCTGTGTAAAATAATGAACAAGCGAATTAGACTACGGTGTGGTCAAAAAAATTATAGTTAATTACAGAATAAAATGAAAGAAAACACTCACCGCAGTTTCGTGATAGGAGCGGGACGAATTTTACGACAACCGCTACAAAAGAACTTGGTGTAGCTTTTCCGGTTGGTCCATGTCCGCCCCACACATTCTTCGTGTACCGAAGAGGAACACGATTTGCAACTCAGTCGCGGACTAGTCGACTCCGCGCAGTAAACACTGTCGCATTTGCTTCCCGTGATGTCTCGTTTCTCGCGATACAAGGCTGTCTGAAATTTCAGTCAAACACGAACCACCAAATTAATGAGAGCAGCGGAAAGGATCCCTTTCCTTTACCTTGAACGGATCCGGTTTGTCATTGTCCGGCGACGACGACGACGACGACGATGGCGACGACTTTGTAGTGGGAGTCGGCCCGCGTCCACGTATTTGTTTAGCCTCACGTTCGCGTTTGCTCTTCGCAATGCTAGCGATTAGACCGCAATCGCGCTTCATCCCGCGTCCAGGAGCGGTGCCGCGACCATGTCCGACGCGACCGCCGTCGTTTCCACCGTTTCCATCGCCTTCGCCTTCGCCTTCGTCTTCGTCTTCGCCTTCGTCTTCGTCGTCTTCGATGTCGCTACTGTCATCGTCGTCGGGTCGTGTCTTCCCGAACAAAAACTCTAGGGCCCGAGCTTGTCGATTCAAATCGATGGGTTGCTGAAATAAAACAAACAAACAAACAGACGGACAATCGATCAGTCTAGTTGCCCGGGCAGGTCCTTGGGGCGAGACACTCACGTTCTTCTCCCATTGCGTGTATCCTTCTCGCAACAACTTCATGGTCTTTGGTGTTACCACGATTGCCTAGAGAGAGAAAATGTCAATGACAAATAAACCGAATTGTTTTTCCCTCACCTCGTCACCCTTCTTCTTCTTCTCGTTCCCTTGCTGTTGTCGAGCACCACTGTGGTGGGGAGGGGTATCACCTCCTCTCTTCGTGCCCTTCCCACTTAGCTTCAGAAATGTGGGCAGTACGTCGAATCTGTGTGTCTCTCGCAAATGATATTGCATATTTTCTGATCGTGTGTTGCATAAAGGACAGTCGTCCGCCTTCTTCCTCGTTAACATCAGTGCCTGTTGAAGAAGAGATGAACGATTGAGATGATCACATCAATGAAAATGGGGGAAAAAAAAAAAAAAAAAAATAAATTAAAAAAAAAAATAAATAAATAAATAAATAAATTAAATTAATAAATAAGTAAATAAACAAACAAATAAATAAAGAAATACAGTGTAAGCTATGTAGCCCGGATGTAGGATGGGGCCCAGAAATGTGTCCAGTCCAGGCGATGTTCGTTCTGTAGGGTGTGTACACCTTTTTTTATTTATTTATTTTTTTTTATTTTAGTGTTTTTGTTTTTGTTTTTTTTTCTAATTTATTTCATTGGAAAATCGACATTTTTTATTTTTGTCCGAACCACACGGTAATTTTTTCCTTATATGGGATGCACCGCTTTGCCCGGAATTCGGAAAGGGAAGTCGTCCAAACCAAAGAGTAAATCTAGCATCGCTCCTTATTGGTTGGGCCCGGGCCCGGACAAAATTGTCCGGACCACGTAGTTGTCCGGACGGTGTTATGTCCGAGCTACGCAGCTTACATTGTAAATAAAGGCGAACAAACGAATCGCGCGCGTACGCGCTAGGAAATACCCGACAAAAGTTCTCAAAGTTGCCAACGTGATTGCGCAACAACTCCCTGGCCGGTTTGATTTTTCCAACGTTGTGCATATGCCGCCAGTGATTACATATGTCGGCTTTGGGGCCCTTCGGGACTTTGTTTGAGTCGGGACACAACCAACACACCCCATTTCTCGTATCGATGACAGGTTTGTCCTAAACGAGAAAGATGATTGAACGAACAAACGAACGAACGAATGAGCTGATTGATTGTCGTCGTTGTTACCTTAAGGTGGTCGTAGGACGACCAAATAGCCTGTTGCGACGCACTAGTGGTCACGCGTTGCGATGTACTTGCGGTCATGTGTTGCGATGTACTGGCGGTCGTGAGTCTTTCTTCGATTACACTCAACCTTTGATTAAGGGTGCGTAATTCTTCCGCAATTTGTGTGTATTTAGTCCCACGTCCCTCTTCTTGCTGGTACAAGAAATCTACGCGTGTTTTTAGAACCGTTACATCCTCTGTTCTCGGCATCGTCGACGTGAGTCTGCCGTCATCGAGTCTAGTGGGGGGGGGGGGGGGGGGGGGGATAAAAAAATAAATAAACGATTAAATAGAATAACAAATAAATCATCGCGAGTTACTAGCATCGAGCGCCAAAAAAAAAAAAAAAAAACGGATCGCAATTCGCACGCTTTGAGCCGCGCGTTATATGCGCGCGCTATAGATGTAAACCGCGCGATAACTTCTTCGGTGCGATTCAAATCAAACAATTTGCGTTTCTACTCACCGTTCTTGTTTTTCTTGTAGTTTGTCTGCATCGGGTGCCTCGTTGTCCTCGAATAAAATAAGACTTTTGTTCAGATTCGCCCACTCGTCATCTTCTCTTGTCAAAATTTTCGTTGCCTCGGCTTCATCATTTTTGGTTGTGGTTTTCTCCAATTTGTCGCCCACTTCCATCAAAATTTGCACCTTCTCGGCACCATTCTCCGTCGAGGATCTTATCGTCTCGTCGTCCTTTTTCGTCAAAACGCGCGTCTTCTTGACGCTTTTTTTCGTCCGATTTTTCCGGGCATCTTCGTCGTTGCTTCTTCTTTGTGTTCTCGTTTCGGAATCGCTGTCGTCGTCATCTCTGTGCTGGATATCCATCTCGTCGACCAACTGGCTATCCGAGTACACCGACACCTGACTATCTATCGGTTGACCATCTATATCCGATCTCTGGCTGTCGGTCGTATTCCATTTCTTCGTTCCCTTTAACTTCTTCCTCGCTACCTTCTGGTTTTTTTTCTTTTTCTGTTTCTCCATTTTTTTTCCAGTCCGCACACCTGTACAGAAATTCACATTTCGTCAATAAGCGTATGCGCGTATCTCTCTCTTTCTATTACTATTATTATTATTATTACTATTATTATCACTATTATTGCTTTTACAGGTATTAATTATTATTATTATTATTATTGTTATTGTCAAGTGAATAAATGAGCGAACAAATCGGTAAACAATGGCGGTTATTGTGTTACAATACGGGGTTTCCCCGCCCGTGCTCGCATCGTGTTTTCACTCGTTTATCCCCGACCGCCTGTTTAGTCGTTTGTTTGTTTCCCTGTCTATCCATCTATCTATCTATCTATCTATCTATCTGTCAGTCAGTCAGTCAGTCAGTCAGTCAGTCAGTCGGCTAAATTAAAATATGGTGGTCGGGGAAACCGACTATTTTCTCACCTTGCAGATAAAACGCTCGAACGTATCGATACACACGCGTGTTTCACGAAATGGAGTGTGGCGCAATAGATAAAAATCTTTCTTCCTTTTTTTGTTGCGCGTCGTGATACCTTGACGTAACTGCGACAACGTGAATAGGTGGGGGGAGGGATTTTGGTACTGTAAGTAGTGCGAGTGTCTATTTTCAAACAAACGAGCGAGTGGAGAGACGATTCACGCATTCACTCGACCGCCCGCCCGTGCGCGTGCGTACATTACATTAGCATGTGCACACGCGCACGGGCGGGAGACCCCGTGCATCGCCATCACTTTTTAATTTTTAACAAGCATGCGAGGTGGTCTTCATTGCGTTGTGTGAGTTTTCTGGACCAAACTCGACGTGTGTAATTGACCAATTTGTTTTATTTTCACACAACGAACAGACGAATGAAGAAACAAACAAAGAAAGAAGCGGCATTCATTTAACACATACTTTGTCATTGTTTTGGCATTTTTGGCACGTCGAGACAGACTTAATCACGCCGTGCAGTTTCAAACTCTGTTTGGTTTTGTTTGGTTTGGGTTTTTCTTCCCCCCCCCCCCCCCCCCTCTCCCCTACGTTTTATTTGCATCTACAAGTATTTGCTTCTCATTAAATTACGTTTATTCATTTTCTCTTTCTTTCCAAATGGGTAAACAGAAGACCTCGGCTAGACGCGTGTACCCGGCGCGTTGTTACTACGCGCGCGACCGAAGTGACTGGCCCAGCGTCTTGACCAATTATTAATTCAAATGTTAATTTTTTATTTCGCTCTTCTTCTACCAACTGTCTTGCGCCGAGACCGCCGGTGTAGAGGCAGTGGCATCGCGCGCGGATTTGGTCGGACAGGATTGTCGCGGCCATCCGCTTCGCGTTTATGTTGGAGGACCTAAACTCGTTTTTGGACGATTGCCTTGGCGGTCGGTATGGTGGCGGAATCGACCACGGTGGCGGAATCGACCACGGTGGCGTGCAGGGAGATGGAGATGGAGGAGCCCCGAAACCATCCGAGAAGCTTTGCGTGCAGTGGCGGCGGCCACCTCGGTGGCCACCGCAATCGAATGCGTCGTTGGATTTGTCAATTTTTTTCTATTTTCATTCCAATTTTTACTCCAATTTTTTTATTCAATTTCTATTACAATTTTCATTCGATTTTTATTCAATTTTTGTTTCAATCTTTATTCAATTTTTATTCAGATTTTCTCTCTAATTTTCGATTTGTTTTGTTTGTCTGTTTTGTTAAATAGAAAAATAAAATAAAATAAACAAATCTTTGGATTTTTTATGTGGGCGTGTTTGAGTGGCGGTGGAGAAAATGGGATTATCTAGACCAAAAGAGAGAACAACGTGAGCACCCTGTTTGGTTACGTAATTGCTAGGGGCCACGCACATTCCAAGAAGGAGGGTAATAAAGAAAGGTCGTGTAAAGGCGATAAAAAAGGTAGACGTTTTGTTCCGCAACATCGCCCAAACGATAGAATAAACAAGCGGACGGATGGGCAGGGAGAAGAAAAGCACGCGCGCGATCAAACGCGGTGGGTAAAATGTCAGTTGATTCTATTAGTCAGTCCTGGTCGAGGAGCATGCTGTCTTTAACGATTGAATCGAGGATGGCACAAAGGAGATTCCGTACCTTGTGTGAGACAAGGTCTCCCATTGAAATCTGAAAATTTAAATCTGCAGTGGTGCGCCCCTGTCGGTTGAGCGAACGATTGAGACGAGTGGTCGAGGTTATCCGCAGCAGCCAACTATTGTTTATTTTTTAACACACATCCATGTCTGCCCCTATTCATTGCGACGCGTCTAACCGACACATTTGGTTGGCCGGTGACTGCGCAACGCAGCGAGTCTGGGACATGAGACCAGACAGACACCGAAACCCTCCGGATCCCCGCGAAGGTCCGAAACGAACGGTTTGGAAGTGCTCGTGAATCTGGCGAACGCGGTGATATGAATTCGCGTCATTTAGGACGATGCGACGCGCACCGAGAGATGAAATTTAAATCGTAAACCGATCGAAACGTTTACGATCTTCGTTTCACACAACACCTAATACGACAATGCAATTAATGGTTGGAGTACACGATGTGAAATTAATTTCACGAATCGGGGAATCAATTTCTATTTTCTTCTCTCTACGTATCATTTTTATCCTGTAGTCTTTGTGCGTCTTTTCGTTTTTTCCTTGAAATCAGGTTTTCGTGAAACCTGATCCTGGGGTTATCCATGCGTCACATCCGCCTGGTAGGTTATTTTTTCCTCGAAATCAGGTTTTCGTGAAACCTGACCCTGGGGTTATCCACGCGTCACATCTGACCGGTATGTTGTTTTTTTCTTCGAAATCAGGTTTTCGTGAAACTTGATCCTGGGGTTATTCACGCGTCACATCCGCCCGGTAGGTTCACGACGCGCGATCACGAGATAATATTGTTTGCCGACGCGCGCATCATATTCGAGCGTGCGTGTAGCCCGTTCCCCGCGATCACATTGCGACGCAAAGTCGTCCACGACTCCAATGTGCATCCGCGCGTGGTCGCGCTGCAATACGGAATGCGCTCACGACTCCAATGCACGGTTTTTGGGCGTTTATTAAACATTTTTTGACGTTATTACGTGTGATCGCGCGTATATTTTGTTGACGAGAAAGAAAAAAAAAAATTCCTCAAAAGCCGGACCAAGGTTTCGATACAGTACGCTAATTTATCTTTTATTTTTGCAATGTGTGCGCGTCCAATACAAGCATAAAACTAGCGCGAGAATACCGCGATGGACGACCGATCGCAACTGCCGTTCCGCATGGCGTTTGTCCATCTCCCGACCTGAAAGGAGAGAAAAATAGAACGCCAATTCGGTCTCAGTCCTGCCAACGGGACCCGACAGTCAGTGGCTAAAAAGCACACCAGACAACAGGTGATACACGAAATCAACGACAGGTGTCCCAAACTTTTCACACAATCA
Organism: Strigamia acuminata; assembly: GCA_949358305.1. Taxonomy (NCBI): domain Eukaryota; kingdom Metazoa; phylum Arthropoda; class Chilopoda; order Geophilomorpha; family Linotaeniidae; genus Strigamia; species Strigamia acuminata. The sequence goes on from OX442314.1 coordinate 36,376,124, forward strand.
TGATTGTTCCACAAAGCCGAACCGAACACGACAAATAATTTAACAAACAAACAGTAATAACAACGATGTTAAACCACTTGTTTGATGATGAAATTGTACGACAACTACTATTTATTTATTTAATTAAAACATAACAACACACGAAAGAAGAAATAAAGAAAAAGAAAAAAATAAAATAAAATTAAATAAAATAAAATAAAATAAAATAAAATAAAATAAAATAAAATAAAATAAAATAAAATAAAATAAAATAAAAAATTCGAATGATCTGTCTAGTCGACATTGTCATCGTCATCATCTTCACCATCGTCACTATCACCATCGTCACTATCACCATCGTCACTATCAACATCGTCACCGTCGTCGTCATCATCAATTACCCTCTGAAAAGAAAGAAAAAATAAGAGAAACAATCAAAAAAGGTGGATGCGCACCAAACATGTTTACCGGTTGGCAGACCCGTTGCTGAAACTTGTACAGCGATTCGACAGACTTGATCGAAGTCAACGCCATCAAATCGACACACTGAAAATTATCAAACAAAAATGAATGTACATGAAAGGTCGAAAAGTGGTCGCGCGCGTCATCGTGCGTTTTATTCTTACCTTGCCAGACAATTTCTTTAACACGGATTCGACCGTGTCCGCCGCAATAGACGATAAAAGAATGCCACCATCGCGCGTTTTCTCGGCGACCGGTTCGACATCATCCCGCTCCCGCTGCTCCCGTTCCCCTGATCTCGCCTCCGCCACCTCCACTTCACCCATAGCCACTTCAACTTCCGCTTCCACTCCATCCACGTCCACCTCTCTATCCTCCTCAGTTATCTCCACCTCCACTTCCATATCATACACATCTGTATCGACCCAGTCCAGGTCGCTTTCCATCCGCTTCAACTTCTTCTCCATTGATCTCAACCGACCTATCATCTCCTTCCTGCCACGCCACCTCCAACCCATGTACTCTTCGATCCTCTCAATTCGTTTGGTTGTCCCCGTGAATCTCTTTGCTAGAGTCCACGCGATCTGCCTGGCTTTTTTCACCGCCCCCGCCACCGTCTTTTTCTCGCGCTGCGGCGGTGGCAGCAGTGGCGACGCCTCTCCTCGACACGACTTGAAAGAGAGAAAAAAGACAAACGGATAAAAAAAAAAAAAAAAACAAAAAAAAAAAAAACGGATGAACAAATAAATAGATTGATGACAAATAAAGCAAACGAACGAATCAGTACCTCGTTAACTTGCGCCGGGTCTTCCATCTCTCCATCACCCACTAAACAAGCGCGTTTAGATGGAATAGGATCCATTTTTGACGGCGTGTCGGTCAATGGCACAGCGGACGACAAATTCGATGTAGTCGTCGTTTCCTCTTCCCCATCCCCTCCAATCTCTCTGTTTTTCTCCGTAGCGACCTGTAAAAAAAGAAAAAAAAAAAAAAAAAAAAAAAAAAGTGAGGAAGATGGAGGTTATATAAATGAATAAAACCTGAACAAAGGAAAACGAATGGGACGTAAACTCAGTTTCGATCTCTGTTAACGACGGACGAAACGTCCAATGGACGTTAGTCACACGCATCACCTCGCTCACTCGCTCACTCATTCACTCATTCGCTCACTCACTCACTCGGGACTGTACGTTTGACAAAAATTCGTGATAAAAATTACCCCAATTACATTAAAATCTTCTATCAATTGTGGTACTAAGGCGTCCATGATGTCGGGTGGTTAGTTCTGCATCCAGGAGGCATAGACAAGACCAATCACGACTCTGCTCATTGTTGGCCAATCAAATCGCTTCGTACGATGGCGCCAAATTCGATTGTTGGACTGCTTTCTATCGTGTTTTAGAGATTTTTGAGAGAAATCTTACGACGAGAAAACTCTTCTCTTTTTTTTTCCATGGAAAGACACACGGGTTAACCACCAAAAATATTTATTTATTTATTTACGTGTGTTTTGTAGACGACGCGTCTTCTATCGCGTGACACACGCGTGTAAAAGCTAAGTTCGCGCGTTCGACATGTGAATGCAAAACGTTGACCATACGTCGCCGCGCGCGTCGCCGCGCCGCAAGTGGACGAATTCCCCGAAATCGCGCGAACGCCGAAAGTTGAAAATATTCAACTTTGACGCGCGCGACCACTCGTTGCCACCTTTGTTTTCCAGTGAAATCATTGATTTTTACATTGAAAACAGTCACATTCTATTGAAATGAATTGTTTTCACGTCAAAACAATACACGAAAAACAATACAAGAAAAAAAGAGTTCATAAACAAATACAATCCTTTCGACGGTGCGCGTGGAAATTACATGCCGCTCAATGCTCGCCTGCTGCGGCCGGGGAGATTGCAATTTCCCGTCGAGCAAGCAAACACAAAAACCCACCAAATTTTCAACTTTTCCCATTTTAAAAAACAATTAAATATTCTTTAAATTAATAATCAACAATGAAATACCAAAAAAAATCAATTCTTAAGCAACTTAACAATTTTTGTTTTTGTGCTGCATGGGAACCAAAAAATTGGTTGACGCGAGCTTGTGACATGCGCTGCACAGCCTCGCGAATCCTAAGTGCGTCCTCAGCCATACGCGTCGGCCTTGACGCGCGCGTTTAGACGCGCACATGTGAACTTAGCTTTGTGCGCGTCCAGATGCGCTCGTCTAGACGACCGCGTCAGGGCCGACGCGTATAGTTGTGGATGCCTCTAGGATTCGTGAGGCTGTGCAGCGCGTGTCATAAGCGCGTCTCAATTAATTTTTTTTATTCCCATGCTGCACGTCGTTTTGAATTAACAATACTCGAAAATAGTCGTTTTAACTTTGAAAATAATTGTTTTAATTTCGAAAATATTCGCTTTCATATCAAAGTGTCCATTCTCACGCTATATAATGTTTAATACGTAATTTTATTATAAAAAATTTCCAATGTATAAACTTTATTTCTGTTTTCAGTTTCCTGATATGATTAAAGAAAATCCTAAATATTATTTCCAAACATTTATCAAATTCTTTTCAAAAGCAGTTGTGGAGGCGTCTACTACGAACGTGTCATCGTGGGCGTCAAATTTGAATATTTTTAACTTTCTGCGTTTGCACGAATTCGCAGAATTCGTCCACTGGCATCGTGGCGACGCATGGTCGACATTTTGTATTCATATGTGACGCGCACTCTATTTACTCACGTAGAACACACGAATCGCGCGCGTCAACGCGCACATGTAAATTTAGTTTCACTGAATCGCGTACGAGTTTTTCTCTTTTTCAACGCGGAATCGTATTCGACTCGCTTTCTAGTCGAGTACGAGTTTTTCCCTTTTTCAACGCGAAATCGTATTCGACTCGCTTTCGAGTCGAGTACGAGTTTTGCCCTTCTTCAACGCGAAATCGTATTCGACTCGTTTTCGAGTCGAGTACGAGTTTTGCCCTTCTTCAACGCGAAATCGTATTCGACTCGCTTTCGAGTCGAGTACGAGTTTTGCCCTTCTTCAACGCGAAATCGTATTCGACTCGCTTTCGAGTCGAGTACGAGTTTTGCCCTTCTTCAACGCGAAATCGTATTCGACTCGTTTTCGAGTCGAGTACGAGTTTTGCCCTTCTTCAACGCGAAATCGTATTCGACTCGTTTTCGAGTCGAGTACGAGTTTTGCCCTTCTTCAACGCGAAATCGTATTCGACTCGTTTTCGAGTCGAATGCGAATTTTGCCCTTTCTCAACGCGAAATCGTATTCGACTCGTTTTCGAGTCGAATGCGAGTTTTGCCCTTCTTCAACGCGAAATCGTATTCGACTCGTTTTCGAGTCGAATGCGAATTTTGCCCTTCTTCGACGCGAAATCGTATTCGACTCGTTTTCGAGTCGAATGCGAAATCGTATTCGACTCGTTTTCGAGTCGAATGCGAGTTTTGCCCTTCTTCAACGCGAAATCGTATTCGACTCGTTTTCGAGTCGAATGCGAATTTTGCCCTTTCTCAACGCGAAATCGTATTCGACTCGTTTTCGAGTCGAATGCGAGTTTTGCCCTTCTTCAACGCGAAATCGTATTCGACTCGTTTTCGAGTCGAATGCGAATTTTGCCCTTCTTCAACGCGAAATCGTATTCGACTCGTTTTCGAGTCGAATGCGAATTCGTATTCGACTCGTTTTCGAGTCGAATGCGAATTTTGCCCTTCTTCAACGCGAAATCGTATTCGATTCGCTTTCGAATCGTATACGAGATGGTCGATTTTTGTTTCCCGGACTTTGATTTGTATTCGAGTTGTTACGAGTTCGTATTTTGATCGTATTCGTATTCGAATCGAATTCGAATCGTATTCGAATCGAATACGAATCGAATTCGAGTCGTATTCGAGATGGTCGATGATTTCCACTCGCTCGTATACGCGTTGTATACGAGCTCGTATTTTGATCGTAATCGTAAACGAATCGTTTACAAGTCGTATACAAGTCGTATACGACGTGTATACACCTCGTATACGAACGAAGTTTGGAAAATCCACCGGACACTTACTACGACATGAAAACACATAGTAGTCACATACGTCTTATTTGGAAATTGTGTTTTCACAAACTTCGTTCGTATACGAGGTGTATACACGTCGTATACGACTTGTATACGACTTGTAAACGATTCGTTTACGATTACGATCAAAATACGAGCTCGTATACAACGCGTATACGAGCGAGTGGAAATCATCGACCATCTCGAATACGACTCGAATTCGATTAGTATTCGATTCGAATACGATTCGAATTCGATTCGAATACGAATACGATCAAAATACGAACTCGTAACAACTCGAATACGAGATAGTCGATGACCCGTTCCCGGACTTTGACTCGTACGACTCGTATTCGAGATGTATTCGAGATGTATTCGAATCGTATTCGAGTCGCATTCGAGATGGTCGATGATTTCCACTCGCTCGTATACGCGTTGTATACGAGCTCGTATTTTGATCGTAATCGTAAACGAATCGTTTACAAGTCGTATACAAGTCGTATACGACGTGTATACACCTCGTATACGAACGAAGTTTGGAAAATCCACCGGACACTTACTACGACATGAAAACACATAGTAGTCACATACGTCTTATTTGGAAATTGTGTTTTCACAAACTTCGTTCGTATACGAGGTGTATACACGTCGTATACGACTTGTATACGACTTGTAAACGATTCGTTTACGATTACGATCAAAATACGAGCTCGTATACAACGCGTATACGAGCGAGTGGAAATCATCGACCATCTCGAATGCGACTCGAATACGATTCGAATACATCTCGAATACATCTCGAATACGAGTCGTACGAGTCAAAGTCCGGGAACGGGTCATCGACTATCTCGTATTCGAGTTGTTACGAGTTCGTATTTTGATCGTATTCGTATTCGAATCGAATTCGAATCGTATTCGAATCGAATACTAATCGAATTCGAGTCGTATTCGAGATGGTCGATGATTTCCACTCGCTCGTATACGCGTTGTATACGAGCTCGTATTTTGATCGTAATCGTAAACGAATCGTTTACAAGTCGTATACAAGTCGTATACGACGTGTATACACCTCGTATACGAACGAAGTTTGGAAAATCCACCGGACACTTACTACGACATGAAAACACATAGTAGTCACATACGTCTTATTTGGAAATTGTGTTTTCACAAACTTCGTTCGTATACGAGGTGTATACACGTCGTATACGACTTGTATACGACTTGTAAACGATTCGTTTACGATTACGATCAAAATACGAGCTCGTATACAACGCGTATACGAGCGAGTGGAAATCATCGACCATCTCGAATACGACTCGAATTCGATTAGTATTCGATTCGAATACGATTCGAATTCGATTCGAATACGAATACGATCAAAATACGAACTCGTAACAACTCGAATACGAGATAGTCGATGACCCGTTCCCGGACTTTGACTCGTACGACTCGTATTCGAGATGTATTCGAGATGTATTCGAATCGTATTCGAGTCGCATTCGAGATGGTCGATGATTTCCACTCGCTCGTATACGCGTTGTATACGAGCTCGTATTTTGATCGTAATCGTAAACGAATCGTTTACAAGTCGTATACAAGTCGTATACGACGTGTATACACCTCGTATACGAACGAAGTTTGGAAAATCCACCGGACACTTACTACGACATGAAAACACATAGTAGTCACATACGTCTTATTTGGAAATTGTGTTTTCACAAACTTCGTTCGTATACGAGGTGTATACACGTCGTATACGACTTGTATACGACTTGTAAACGATTCGTTTACGATTACGATCAAAATACGAGCTCGTATACAACGCGTATACGAGCGAGTGGAAATCATCGACCATCTCGAATACGACTCGAATTCGATTCGTATTCGATTCGAATACGATTCGAATTCGATTCGAATACGAATACGATCAAAATACGAACTCGTAACAACTCGAATACAAATCAAAGTCCGGGAAACAAAAATCGACCATCTCGTATACGATTCGAAAGCGAATCGAATACGATTTCGCGTTGAAGAAGGGCAAAATTCGCATTCGACTCGAAAACGAGTCGAATACGAATTCGCATTCGACTCGAAAACGAGTCGAATACGATTTCGCGTTGAAGAAGGGCAAAATTCGCATTCGACTCGAAAACGAGTCGAATACGATTTCGCGTTGAAGAAGGGCAAAACTCGCATTCGACTCGAAAACGAGTCGAATACGATTTCGCGTTGAGAAAGGGCAAAATTCGCATTCGACTCGAAAACGAGTCGAATACGATTTCGCGTTGAAGAAGGGCAAAACTCGCATTCGACTCGAAAACGAGTCGAATACGATTTCGCATTCGACTCGAAAACGAGTCGAATACGATTTCGCGTCGAAGAAGGGCAAAATTCGCATTCGACTCGAAAACGAGTCGAATACGATTTCGCGTTGAAGAAGGGCAAAACTCGCATTCGACTCGAAAACGAGTCGAATACGATTTCGCGTTGAGAAAGGGCAAAATTCGCATTCGACTCGAAAACGAGTCGAATACGATTTCGCGTTGAAGAAGGGCAAAACTCGCATTCGACTCGAAAACGAGTCGAATACGATTTCGCATTCGACTCGAAAACGAGTCGAATACGATTTCGCGTCGAAGAAGGGCAAAATTCGCATTCGACTCGAAAACGAGTCGAATACGATTTCGCGTTGAAGAAGGGCAAAACTCGCATTCGACTCGAAAACGAGTCGAATACGATTTCGCGTTGAGAAAGGGCAAAATTCGCATTCGACTCGAAAACGAGTCGAATACGATTTCGCGTTGAAGAAGGGCAAAACTCGCATTCGACTCGAAAACGAGTCGAATACGATTTCGCGTCAAAGAAGGGCAAAATTTGCATTCGACTCGAAAACGAGTCGAATACGAGATCATTTTTTGATCTGGGTCGTGAATGCGTCCGTATGTCACGCGAACGCGTGTTGGAGTCGATTCCGAGTTCGTATTCCATCTTGAACGCGCATTGGAGACGTAAACCAGTTTATTTTACCCACTCTCGCTCGATCCCGCTTCATCGCTCCTTGTCGCTCCTGTGAAAAAAAATACATGAGAATGTGCAGAAATGAACCTTCCAATACTCACATGAAAATTGACAACCTTGACACAAAACAGTCTATTGACACTCCCAACACCACCCCGGACGTTTTCCGGAAGAGTTTGGTCCACCCGGAATCCCCAGAATAGTCGCCCCCGAAATGCGGATTTCGCGGAAGCCAATCCGCGGAAAGGTTAGTGAGACAATGGATTTTGCCTCGCTAAGCGGTTAATTAACGCTTCACCCCACATAATATTGGGGTGAACCGTGTTAGGGGAGTTTTTCCCCCTAAATTATGTAATTGTTTGGCGTGTGCCAAACACAAATATTACAGAATAAAACGTAAATACAACTTCTTTCGTGGTGACTCTTTTTATTAAATAAAACACATTAAATTTGAATAAAAGTGGCTCAGGGTTACCACAAAACCAACAAGCAAGTGGTCAGGCACTTGAATCACGTGAGGAGGCGAGATGCGACGGACCCGAGCGAGGTGGTTACTTCAGTGCCGGTTGTGGCGCCGGTGACGCCCGAAGGGGGGGGCGAGCTGAGGGTCTACACGTATGCGCCGTTGCCGGGGACTCCACCCCTGATGCCGCCCCCAACACCACCAACGCCACCACAGCTTTTTCTCACCCCACCGCAAGTTGTGAGGCTCCCAACACCCGTGCAGACACCTGTAGGAGCTCAAGCGTTACCAGCGGGAGGTCAAGTTCCAGTGCTCGCTCCGGAGGCGCCACACGCGCCGATGATGGCTGAGGAGGTAGCAGTTGGTCAGCAGATGGAGGAACCCCAGCGCGACGCCATCAACATGGAGCAGAGACCTAGAACCCGCGCAACCAGAAACATCGAAGTTAACTACAAAGATCTATCCTCGGGGGAGGAGGATGATGACGAGGAAGCGGTCTTGGCTAACTACCGTAATCTGCCGGTGGCGAGACCACCCAAACACGGTCTAAAAGTCTCGGAGATGGTGCGGATGGAGCCCATAGAAGATCCTGACCAACCGGGTCCAAGCACGACAACAGATCCTCCGGAGAGAGGGGCACCACGCGCCACCTTACCGACAAAAAAGACTGGTAAAGGACCTCCAGACAAAGCGCAACTCTACAGCAAGGAGGACGCAGAGCGGACTCGCCTGCTGTTGCGCCGGATGGCAGACAAGGGAAAGCAATGATGGAGTTTAATGGAGTGATTGTGAAAAGCTAAGAAAATTGGTCGAAATTGTATAAAGAGGTTGTTTTTATTAGCAAAGAGGCAAGAGTTGTAGTTTGTGGTTTCTTGGTTGAAAGTTGAAAATTGTAAAGTGTTGTATTGAAGAAGTTTTAATCATTTGATGTGGTGATTTTAATTAATTTAAAGTTGTAAAATTACAAGTGATAAACATTGTAACTGGGGAGGAATGTTAGATTCTGATTGTAAATTAACTATTAAGTGTGAATTGAGTGATCGAGACAATTGTTGTAACAATATACCATGGTTAGCTATTGTCTGTAAGCTAACCATGGCAACAGATATTCTGGAATTCAGTTGTGAGCGACGATTCTAATAAATGAGAGTGAACATGTTTTGCTGTGTATAAATTCAAGAGTAAGATTGAGTTGTAAGAACTCTTCAGTCAAAATCCGTCAAAATCCGCCAAAATCCGTCAAATTCCGTCAAATTTTGTCAAAATCCGTCAAAATCCGTTAAAATCCGTCAAATTCCGTCAAATTCCGTCAAATTCCGTCAAAATCCGTCAAAATCCGTCAAATTCCGTCAAAATCCGTCAAATTTTGTCAAAATCCGTCAAATTCCGTCAAATTCCGTCAAATTCCGTCAAATCCCGTCAAAATCCGTCAAAATCCGTCAAATTCCGTCAAAATCCATCAAATTTTGTTAAAATTGATGTGTTCTATCTCTTCTCAAGAACAAGCATTGATTTCATAGGAGAAAGCTCAGGTACAACTCTCGTTTATTCATCACATTCACATTCTGAGTTCTAGAACTTAAGTCGCTATGGTTACAAAAGCATTGTCTGACAAATCCATTATTACTAATTACAATTGATTGCATCTTAATATCATCAGATTGTTACACACTAATTTAGGCTAAACACTGCATTCCTCCCCAATTATCAAACATACTTTGTAATTTTCACACACCTCAAAGATCCATCAAAACATAACACTTTTCCACTTACAGTGCACTCACATAACTTCCCATAATTTCAAACACTTCAATTTTTCTTAAGATCAAACATTTCAATTTTCCTTAATCTCAAAACTTTCTCAATAAAAATCTTGAACTTGGCCTCTATTGCTTGTTCTTGTCCGCCATCCTTTTCAGTAGCAACCGGGTGCGCTCAGCATCTTCCTTGCTGTACAGTTGTGGTGGTTCGGCGCTTGCTTTACTAGTCTTTCTAGCAGGCACGCTAGTGTGTGGTGGTTCTCTCCCTGCCGAATTTGCTGCGGAACTTGGACCAGGTTGTGTGGGGTCCGCCACCGGTTCCATGCGCACCATCTCGGATACTTTTAAACCCTTCTTCGGTGGCCTTGCCGGCGGCAAATTGTGGTAATTCGCCATGGTGAACTCCTCCTCATCGCTCTCCTCCCCCGACGACAGGTCCTTGTAGTTGACCTCGACGTTCCTTGTTGCTCGTGTCCTCGTTCTCTGCGCTACCTCACGATCAACTCTAGGTGAAACGATGGCTTGTTGGTCGTCAACTACTGTCCCGGCCGTCGTCGGAACTTGTAGTCTCATCGCGATGAGAGGTGGCGTTGGCTCGGCCGCCGGTGAGGCTTGAACTGGTGGTAGGATGGGTACTACAACTTGTGTAGCGGGAGGTGCCAACGTTGACCCCGCTTGAGGAATTCCAGGTGGTGGCGTCGCTGCCGCTTGTGGCATCACCGCAGCAGGGCTCACCGCTGGAGGAATCACTGCTTGGCTCCCCGGTGGCGTCAGTGGCGGCTGCTGCCCTTGCCAACCCCGGCGCAAAAACCGGACAGGAGGTAACTCCTCCGTAGCTGATGCTGCTTGTGGAATAACATTAGCAATTTCCTCACCCGCCACCACACCGGTCTCTCTGCGGCTTATCAGATGATTCAAATGCCGTATCTGGACGCGGGCGGTGTCGGCATCCAGCACTGCATATACCAGCTCCCCTCGACGCTCTGTCACTGTTCCAGCTTTCCACGGTGGCTTAGTCTCCGAAAATGAGCGAAACCAAATCAAATCGCCAACCACAAATGACCTGCAACGAGACGCGCTGGTGGCTACACCTGTGGCCACCCTTGGGCGGACCAAATCGATATGGGTAAATAATTGGTGCCCTAAAAAGTTCATAGCTGGGGTGTCGTTATTTCTACTTCTGAAATTTGCGTGTTGAAAGAGTATGAGTCTCAACAGTCTAAGCTCGAGGTCTCCCTGGGTGAACTTGGCCAGCTTGTCTTTGACCCAGCGGACCGCCTGTTCTGCAGTGCCATTGGACTGTGGATGGTACGCGGGGGAGAAGATGTGCTCTATGCCATTCTTGGTCAAAAATAACGCGAACTCCCTTGATGCAAACTGGGGGCCGTTGTCGCTTACAAGTAAGTGCGGCAACCCAAACGAGCTAAAGATGCGACGCAGAACTCGAATCGTCGTGGTGGAGGTAGCTGTCGCCACCGCCTGGGCCTCCACCCATCCCGAGAAGGCATCTACAACTACCAAAACCATCTTCTTTTGGATGGGGCCCGCATAATCCACGTGCACCCTTGCCCATGGTTCCTCCGCACGTGGCCAAGAAATTGGAACTGCTCTTGGTGGCAAAATCCTGTTCCTTGCGCAAACTGCGCAAGACTGGACAAACGTCACAATCTGTGTGGTCATGGCCGGCCACCACACCACGCTGCGCGCGCGCTTCTTCATGGCGACTACCCCGGGGTGCCCCTCATGGAGTAGGCGCAGCATCTTCTGCCGCAGAGCAGTGGGTATCACAGCCCGATCACCCCACATCAACACTCCCGCCACTATGGTCAACTCATAAAACTTCACTACAAAATCTTTCAAACTGTTAATCAAATGGGGGTCCCCGGAGCGCACCGCTGTTACTACACGTGTCAAATCCAAATCGGCGTCCGTCGCCTTTGCCACATCTGCTGCCAAAAGCAGCTCTTCCCGCTCGAGCTCGACTAGGAATAAAGGCCATTCCTCCGCCTCCTCGAGTGCCACTTCAACCGGAAAACGGCTGAAAGTGTCGGCGTTTTGGTTCTGCTCCCCTCTCCTATAGACAAGGCGATACTCATACGCTGCCAACATCAGTGCCCAGCGCAGCATTCGCGGGCTTATTACCAATGGGATGGGACGGTCTGGGCCCAAAATGCCCAAGAGCGGCTTGTGATCTGTAAATATGATAAATGGTCTTCCCATTAGGTAAACATAAAACTTTTTCACCGCGAACACCACGGCGAGGGCCTCCTTGTCTATCTGTGCGTAGTTTATTTCCGCCTTCGTCAAGGAACGGGACGCGTAAGCAACTGGCAACTCTTGGTCGTTCTGCCCAATATGAGCTAGCACCGCTCCTACTCCAAAAGGTGACGCATCAGTCGCGACGGACAACGGACGCTGCAAATCATAAAATGTTAATATTGGGGCGGTGGTCAGGGCTCTCTTAACGGCATCGAAAGCCTCCTGCCTGCGACGATTCCATCTCCAAATGGCATCCGTGCACAACAGCTCATACAATGGCGCTGCATAATCCGCCAACTTGTGCACAAAAACTGCGTAGAAAGCTACCATTCCAAGAAAAGTGCGAAGTTGTTTCACATCTGCCGGTGGTGGGATGGCGACCACCGCCTCGACTTTAGACACGATTGGCTGCACTCCTTGTTCACTCACTGTAAACCCTAAAAAGTCCAATTTATGCTTACAAAATAAGCACTTCTCCAAAGCGAGTCGTAAGCCCTTGGTCGCCAAACGCTTAAAGACTTCCTCCAAAACCTCGAAATGTTCCTCAAGCGTCCAAGTAGCTATTAAAATGTCATCCAAGTAGATGAAAATTCGGACAACACCGTCTAAAACCATCACAATAATCCGCTGGAACCTCCCCGCGGATGGCATGGTCCCAAAAGGCAGGCGGGTCACTGCCATCACGCCCTTCTCGGTATTGACCGCGGCTATCTCCGCCGATCGAGTTGATAACGGGATCTGTTGGTAGGCATGCCTCATGTCGAGCAAACTAAAAAATCTGGCTCTCCCAATTGATGCCAGCAACTCCGAGATTTTAGGTAGTGGGTAGGGGTCAGGTTGGAGACTGGCGTTGACCGTGGAGCGGAAATCCCCGCAAAGTCGGACACTCCCGTCCTTCTTAACCACCGTCACCAACGGGGTGGCCCACTCCGCGAATTGTATTGGTCTAAAAACCCCTTCAGCGACCAAACGATCAATCTCCCTTGTGACAGCCGGTCTAAGGGGCAGTGGGACAGGTCTAGGCCTGAAAAACTTGGGCACAGCGTCGGTACGCAGCACGAGGTCCACTGGGCTGCCCGTGTAAGTGCCCAGGCCCTTCTTAAACACTCCCCGATAACGACTCAATAACGCTTTCAACCTAGGGTCAGTTTGACTCCCGGGTCGCCCGGCGGTCAGCTGCCCCACTAAATCACCCCTTGACTCTCCAACATCGTCCGATAACCCCGCTCGAGCTGTCCTATACACATTCGGCGTAAGAGCGTGGGAAATTGTTTGCCAACCAAAAAGTGAAACTAAGTCCCGCCCCACCAAACTGGGGCCCAATTTCCCAACAATTATGAATTTTACAAACTTTAGCTTTCCTGCGATGAGTAGGTGCACTTGTACTGCTCCCAACACTTCAACCGGTTGGTGTTGATAGGCGTATAATCTCGTAGTGGTCACCCTAATATCCTGCATGAGAATCAAACCTCTTGACAACAACATATTGCAGTCATTGACGTTCAATATGGACAGTTCGCTCCCCGTGTCCAAAAGTAAGTCAAAATCCAACGTATTCAGCTGTGCATGCACCATCAAAGGTGGCGGACGCCTACTGGGGCTCTGCAGGTGGAACAGCGCGAAATCCTCTTCCTCTTGTTCGTGGATGGCGTTGACTGGAACGCGCCGCTGTCGCCAATTCTCCTCTGGGGCGCCACCTGCACTCGCCCCATCGACGTCCTGTGGAAAAGAGGGCATCGCACAGCCTTGATCTGCCTCTCCAGTCCTCCTAACCCAATCTCCTCGAAGCCTGCCAGTCGCCTTCTGTAATGGTGCACCCGATGGGCCAAAAAGCGGGTCGTACGGGCAATCTTTCACAAAGTGCGGCCCCCCGCACCTAAAACACTGTACTGGAGTGCCGTCGCGCTTGAAAGGTCGGCCCGCCTGTGTTCTGGTTGACTCTTGGCGCCCGCGCCAAGGTCGCTGGAAACCGCTACCTCGTCCGCCCGTCGCTGTTGGAAAGCCCGCCGGTCTAGATGGCGTGAATGCTCGACCACGTCCACGCTGGCCGTTTCGCCGAAAATCCGCAGTGGTCTGCAGCACCTATGCGGACGTCGACGGGGTACTATCAGACTCAACCACTGGCAGAGCTTCTTCTTTGCCTTCCGCCGCCATGTGTGCCATCTCGTGGGCCACCGCTCTTTTGGTGACCTCGAGGACTGACAGGGGCATGTTCAAAAGTATTTCACGTACCAATACGGGGTTTTTGGCTCCCCGCACTACCTGCTCCACAATTGCGTTGTCCATCTCGTCTTTTGTCAAAAAGTTGCACCGCTGTGCCATCACCCGTAAATCTGCAATATATGTGTCAACTGACTCGCCTGGCTTCCTTTTCTTTGCTCCAAATCGTTGGCGTGCCATATACGGCGTGTCCACTGTTTTGAAGTGGAGATCCACCGCTGCAATAAGCGAATCCAGGTCCAACTTTGCCACCTCTTTCGGGTGGACAAGACGCTTGATTTTATCATACATTGGTGTCCCCACTGAAGTTAGTAGTAACGCCACTTGCTTATCTGCGTCGACGCTATTCAGGGCTACAAACAAAACAAAAGTCTCTTTCCACGTTAACCACTCTTGCCAGGTCGTCCCCTTGAACGTCGGGAGGTTTCCCAGCATCGGTTGCGCCGCCTGCGCCATTCGAACTAGGCTTCGCCGCGCGGCTTCCCCTCAAAAATCGATTCGAGCGACCGCTCCTCGCGCGGCCTTCGTTCCGCACGTCCGGCGCAAAATACGACACGTCGCCGTGAGAACCGTCCCAATGGTCGCCACTCTCCAGTCGGCTTCTCTGCCGTCACGTGACCCGCCTTCCAAAATCAAAGTCGCCGACCGTTCCTTCCTGAAACTCGTCCAAATACGCCCGTCACGACCCACAGTACACCGCTGTGCACACTGTGGCAACGATCGTTACTTGCCCAACGAACTCTCTCTCGAAACGTGTCGCCGACTCGCAAAAACGGCTCGACAAACGGACGAAACTCACAGTTGGGAAAAATGTCACTCGACGTTCTCTTCGCCCAGTTAACGTGGCGCTCGTCCCGACATCGTGGATACCACTGATGTGTTCTATCTCTTCTCAAGAACAAGCATTGATTTCATAGAAGAAAGCTCAGGTACAACTCTCGTTTATTCATCACATTCACATTCTGAGTTCTAGAACTTAAGTCGCTATGGTTACAAAAGCATTGTCTGACAAATCCATTATTACTAATTACAATTGATTGCATCTTAATATCATCAGATTGTTACACACTAATTTAGGCTAAACACTGCAAAAATCCGTCAAATTCCGTCAAATTTTGTCAAATTCCGTCAAATTTTGTCAAATTCCGTCAAATTTTGTCAAATTCCGTCAAATTCCGTCAAAACCCATCAAAATCCGTCAAATTCCGTCAAATTTTGTCAAATTCCGTCAAATTCCGTCAAATTCCGTCAAATTCCGTCAAAATCCGTCAAAATCCGTCAAATTCCGTCAAATTTTGTCAAAATCCGTCAAAATCCGTCAAAATCCGTCAAATTCCGTCAAATTCCGTCAAATTCCGTCAAATTCCGTCAAATTCCGTCAAATTCCGTCAAAATCCATCAAAATCCGTCAAATTCCGTCAAATTTTGTCAAATTCCGTCAAATTCCGTCAAATTCCGTCAAAATCCGTCAAATTCCGTCAAATTCCGTCAAATTTTGTCAAACTTTGTCAAAATCCGTCAAAATCCGTTAAAATCCGTCAAATTTTGTCAAAATCCGTCAAATTCCGTCAAATTTCGTCAAATTCCGTCAAATTCCGTCAAATTCCGTCAAAATCCATCAAATTTTGTCAAAATCCGTCAAATTCCGTCAAATTTCGTCAAATTCCGTCAAATTCCGTCAAATTCCGTCAAATTCCGTCAAATTCCGTCAAATTCCGTCAAATTCCGTCAAAATCCGTCAAAATCCGTCAAATTCCGTCAAAATCCATCAAATTTTGTCAAAATCCGTCAAATTCCGTCAAATTTCGTCAAATTCCGTCAAATTCCGTCAAATTCCGTCAAATTCCGTCAAAATCCATCAAAATCCGTCAAATTCCGTCAAATTTTGTCAAAATCCGTCAAAATCCGTCAAATTCCGTCAAATTCCGTCAAATTTTGTCAAAATCCGTCAAAATCCGTCAAAATACGTCAAATTCCGTCAAAATCCGTCAAATTTTGTCAAAATCCGTCAAATTCCGTCAAAATCCGTCAAATTCCGTCAAATTTTGTCAAATTTCGTCAAAATTTGTCAAAATCCGTCAAAATCCGTCAAATTTTGTCAAATTTTGTCAAATTCCGTCAAATTCCGTCAAATTTTGTCAAAATCCGTCAAATTCCGTCAAATTTTGTCACATTCCGTCAAAATCCGTCAAAATCCGTCAAAATCCGTCAAAATCCGTCAAAATCCGTCAAATTCCGTCAAATTCCGTCAAATTTTGTCAAAATCCGTCAAAATCCGTCAAAATCCGTCAAATTTTGTCAAAATCCGTCAAAATCCGTCAAATTTTGTCAAAATCCGTCAAATTCCGTCAAATTTTGTCACATTCCGTCAAATTCCGTCAAAATCCGTCAAAATCCGTCAAAATCCGTCAAAATCCGTCAAAATCCGTCAAAATTTGTCAAATTCCGTCAAATTTTGTCAAAATCCGTCAAAATCCGCCAAAATCCGTCAAATTCCGTCAAATTTTGTCAAAATCCGTCAAAATCTGTTAAAATCCGTCAAATTCCGTCAAATTCCGTCAAATTCCGTCAAAATCCGTCAAAATCCGTCAAATTCCGTCAAAATCCGTCAAATTTTGTCAAAATCCGTCAAATTCCGTCAAATTCCGTCAAATTCCGTCAAATCCCGTCAAAATCCGTCAAAATCCGTCAAATTCCGTCAAAATCCATCAAATTTTATCAAAATCCGTCAAATTCCGTCAAATTTTGTCAAATTCCGTCAAATTCCGTCAAATTCCGTCAAATTCCGTCAAAATCCATCAAAATCCGTCAAATTCCGTCAAATTTTGTCAAAATCCGTCAAAATCCGTCAAAATCCGTCAAAATCCGTCAAATTCTGTCAAATTCCGTCAAATTCCGTCAAATTCCGTCAAATTCCGTCAAAATCCATCAAAATCCGTCAAATTCCGTCAAATTTTGTCAAAATCCGTCAAAATCCGTCAAAATCCGTCAAATTCCTGATGTGTTCTGTCTACACAAATAACCAGCCATTGGTTTGGGAGAAACTCTCACACGTCTGTACATTTATTCATCTTAAATCATTCTACATTCCAGAACTGCTGTTGCTATAGCAGTGAGCATTATTACACAAAATCATTGTTGCTAATTACAATCAATTAAGCTTTGATATCATTACATTATTGCTTGCTAATTTAGGCTGAACACAGCATTCCTCCCCAATTATAAACAGACACTTTTATAATTTTAAACACTTCAATTTTTCTTAAAATCAAACATTTCAGATTAATCAATCTCAAATTTTTCTTAATGAAAATCTTGAACTTGACCTCATTGCTTGTTCTTATCAGCCATCCGCTTTAGCAATAAACGAGTGCGCTCTGCGTCCTCCTTGCTGTAGAGTTGAGTTTGGCTGGTGCCACCTCTTCCAGCCTTCTTTGCAGGTAAGTTAACGTTTACCGTCTCTCCCACTGGATGAGTGTTTGCAACACTTGGACCCGGCTGTGCTTGGTCGACTACTGGTTCCATACGAACCATCTCGGACACTTTTAAACCTCGCTTCGGTGGTCTTGACGGGGGCAAGTTGTGGTAGTTTGTCATGGTAGCCTCCTCCTCGTTGCTCTCCTCCCCCGACGACAGGTCTTTATAGTTGACCTCGACGTTCCTTGTTGCTCGTGTCCTCGGTCTCTGTGCTACCTCATGGTCAGCTCCAGGTGAAAGGATGGCTTGTTGGTCGTCAACCACTGTCTCGGCCGTCGTCGGAACTTGTAGTCTCGTCGCGATGAGGAGTGGCGTTGGCTCTGCCGCCGGCGAGGCTTGAACTGTTGGAAGGGTGGGTACCACAACTTGTGCAGCGGGAGGTGCCAGTGTTGACCCCGCTTGTGGAATTCCAGGTGGTGGCGTCGCCGCCCCTTGTAGCATCCCTGCAGCAGGGCTCACTGCTGGAAGAATCACTGCTTGGCTCCCTGGCGGCGTCAGTGGTAGCTGCTGCCCTTGCCGACCCCGGCGCAAAAAACGTGTGGGAAGCTGCTCTTCCTCAGCTGGTGCTACCTGTGGGATAATATTAACGATTTCCTCACCCGACGCCACGCCAGTCTCTCTGCGGCTTATTAAGTGGTTCAAATGTCGTATTTGAATACGACCCGTGTCTGCATCTTTCACTGCGTACACCAATTCGCCGCGGCGCTCTGTGACTGTTCCTGCTCTCCATGGTGGCTTGGTCTCCGGGAACGAGCGGAACCAAATCAAGTCGCCAACTGCAAATACCCTGCAACGAGACGCGCTGGTGGTCACCCCAGTGCCCACTGTAGATTTTAGGGAAATAAAGAGGCAAAAGTTGAAAATCCATAGGAGCTTTATTAAGCACACTCATCTTGGGAAAAACAGGAAAACGTAAGTAATAATAAAAGCAATGATAAAACGAGATACAGACACGGGTTAAACAAAACCCGGTAAACGAAATCTAAACAAAGCAAAACTATGGGACCTCATATGATCCATCAGGAAACGATGTTTACTAAGTAATAAACAGATAGAAATCAAACATTAATGTAAACATCGAGAATAAACAACTAATAAACTATCTCGGGAAACAAAAAGGCCAACAATAGCCCCCCATTCTCCGAGATAATAAACAAATCTCAGAAAACAAAAGCAAAAACCCAAAAACAATATATCGATATCGGTTGTCAATTGGCTGCGGTACCGTTACAAGCAGAGATAAAAATCAGAATCAACCAATTGACAAAGGCGCAAATGCGGGAAATCGAAAAACTATAATCGAAATTACCGGAAAAAATGTTTGCATAAAAATTGCAAACGGGCAGGTGAGAAAAACTTAGTGAAGATGTCGGCGGGATTTAAATCGCCGGAAATCTTTCGCAAAACAAAAACGCCCTCGGTAAGCCAATCCCGCAAAAAGAAAAAGCGCACATCGATATGTTTCGTTTGACGATTTTCGATGTCATTCCTCGTGAAAAAGATAGTAGACAACGAATCGGAAAACATCGTCGGAGTGGGCAAACGGAGAATTCGGGACCGATCAATCGCGCCGTGGAGCCAAACGATCTCTTTCACGCCATCGAGAAGTGCCAAAAACTCGGCCTCCATGATGCTTAAGGCGCAATAGCGCTGCTTACAGCAGCCCCAGGAGATGGGAACCCCGAAAATCGAAATCGTGTACCCTCCGAAGCTCCTTCTTGTATCACGATCACTGATCCAAGAAGCATCGGAGTGCCCTGACAGGATGTCTCCAGTGACCGCGGAAAGGGAAATCGAATAATCCCGCGTGTTCTTCAAATACTGGAGAACCTGAAGAAGAAGGGCCACGTGCTTTGAGGTGAAGCACGTGTTGTACTGGGACAACAAAATCACCGGAAAGAGGATATCGGGGCGCGTGCAAGAAGCCAAAAACAGAAGCGACCCAATGAGAGAACGGTACGGGAATTCGTCATCGTTCAGCACACGTTCTCCCTCTCTAGCGCAATTCACCATTGTGCCAACGGTGATCGGAGGAGATTCCGAAATCTTCCGCGATCCTATCAATATAATCACGTTGATGAATGGAAATATGTTCACCATCGCGATCGAACTGAACCCCTAACAACTTCGATACCGGACCAAGATCTGTTATCGTGAAAAATCCACGAAGGGCTTTAACAGTTCGGTCTCGAGGACCGGGTCCTTTGGTGAATACCACCATGTCATCGACATAAACCAGGATGACGGCATCGTAAGTGTCGGAAATGAAAACGCCATTTACACCTAGAAGCTTGTGAAAATTAATCTCCAACAAGACTTCGACGAGACGAAAATTCCATTGTCGTCCGCTTTGATGAAGGCCGTAAAGAGCCTTATGAAGCCTCCACACTTTGCCAGTGTTTTGAGGAGTTTCCCAGCCCCTGGGAATCCTCATGAAGATGGCTTCATCCAAGTTGCCATAAAGATAGGCTCCCTTGACATCAAGGTGTGTGTCTAGCCAGCCAAGAGCGACCACTAGAAGCACGAAAAATAGGCGAATCAAGACGTAATTGACCACGGGACTGAAAACCTCGGAATAGTCAACTCCGTACTTCTGGCTGAAACCCTGAGCCACTAACATCGCCCTAAAACGGCGCACAATGCCTTCTGCATCACGCTTGATGTAGTAGACCCACTTATTCCCCACAATGTTCACATCAGGAGGAGGTTTTTCAACTTCCTCGTAAACACCTCGCTCACGGAAGAGATCAAGCTCTTCCTCCATGGCTTTCTGCCAATGGTCACGGTCGGGGCTAGAAATAGCTTCCTTGTAGGTGCGAGGAACCTGGGCAAACAAGGAATGCGCAAACCGTGGTGGTTCGGTAGAATAGCAATCCGCAAACGCTTCTTCTTCCGAAGTCGTGGGACTTCGAGGAAGAGAAACATTAGGATCTACCGGTGGGGGATCAACTATTTGAACTGGCACATTTCGGGTGCTAAAGTCAAGGGAATTCCGATCGTATGCTAAACGATTGTCAACGCAATATCGCTCAACGTCGCCATGACTCCGCAATCTGGTACGGTCTGGCGGGAAGAAATACACATCTGTGTGACCCATAGACGCACCAGACTGCCGAATCACCTCAGAACGAGTCCACTTGCCCCCCACAGCCGGAGAACCAGGCGGAGGCTGACGCAGTGGCGAGGGAGCAGGAGGTGGAGGCAAAGCATGCGCTCTCACTGGGGGTTGCGTAACAATAGGCGCACCTGGAGGTGGAGGTCCAGGAGGAGGAAGTCCAGGAGGTGGAGGAAGAGGAGCCTGGGGTGCAGGAGCACCACCTTGGGGAACGGGAGGCAATTGGTCGGAAATGAAATCCGCCTCAAGCTCCACCGATATCGCACCTTCATCGGTGATCTCGGTGCCCTCATAAAAACGAGGATGTCCCCACATGCATTCCTCATCGAAACGGACATGTTTCGACTCGAAAACCTCTCTGCGCTTAGGGCACCACACGCGATAACCCCGCGTGCGAAAAGCATAGCCAACCACGACGCCAGTCCAGGCTCGGGATTCAAATTTCGAACCGCGGACTTGCTTCGGGATGTGCACGAAACACCGTGACCCAATCACCTTAAGGTGTTTGAGTGGAACAGTCTTGCCATACCACAGGCAATAGGGGACAAGATTGTTCAGTGACTTATGTGGGAAGCGGTTCTTTAAATAAATCATAGTAACCGCGAGCTCAGCCCACAGCACTCGAGGCAAAGACGTCGACAAAAAGAAGGAACGCACGCCCTCAAGTAAGGTGCGGTTAAGGCGTTCCGCGACGCCATTCTGCTCGGGTGTATAGACATTCGTGCGCTGTGCTTTGATGCCGCGCTGGACTAGGAAATTTTCGAAATTTTTGGAACAAAATTCCATGCCATTATCAGTCTTGACTGCTTTAATGCAGCCAGCCCCCCATAAAGTCTCCATCCGAGCATGGAACAGCTTAAAAATTTCGAAAACTTCCCCCTTCGTTTTCATGGGCACAACAAAGGAATAACGGGAAAAGTCGTCTACGATCGTCAGTAAATAACGAGCGCCACCGATGGATGTGGTATTCGAATGACCCCAAACATCCATATGAAGCAAATCTAAAGGCTTCTTGGAAGAAATACCTTCCTTAATGCTTGGAAATGAAGCACGGGTGGATTTGGAGCGGGCACACACAGCACATGCTGGCAATGCGGAAGTAGAAATTTCTATTCCGGAAGCATTCGGAGATTTCGCCAGGTGACGGATACCGTCGGCATTAAAATGCCCAAATCTCCGGTGCCAAAGCTCCAAATCAGACAACTTTCCCTTCGGGGGTTTGGGAGAAGTGGTAGAAACAGGTTCCTCGGCAAAAGTGACATGCCGAACAGGTGACTGCTTAGTCGACGCAGAAAGAACCTGTTTGGGAACTGGGGCGGATGTAGCCGCAGGAGGCTTCGCAGATGTAAGATCCGCGGGCAAAATATTCTGAAGGGAATATAAATCATCCTTCAGTTTGGCCGTTAAAAGAAATTGTTTGGCTTTATCCTGCGGATGATAAATGGACATTAGACCATTTGCGGCTGCAAAATGCAGTCCGGCACGATCGATCTTCGATAGGCTCACCAAATTACGCGAGAAAGCAGGGGCATGCAAAACATTATGCATAGTGACGGGAAAATCAGACCCCCCAGCGCGGCTACGGCCAACTCGCAACACCACATCTCCAACACCATCAACTCGAGAGCGACCTTCACCCAAAAGGATGAAATAATTGGAGACTGGCTTGTAATTGATAAAACGATCACGCTCTGGACACACGTGGTCGGAAGATCCCGAATCGATGAGCCATTCATTCGATGAAGCCGAAGACACATTCGATTCCGATCGCGCGAAGAAATTGAACCCGGTGACCACGTTTGAAGAAACAGTGGCTGTCTGCGGAGCACCACCACCGCGTCCACGCTTGCGGTTGCGCGAATTCGAGCGTCGACCACGATTGGCGGATGGAGCGGAAGAGGCAGTGCCCTGGACACGGGGCTTGGGGCACTTGTTCGCGTAGTGTCCCATTTCTTTGCAGTTGAAACACTGAATCTGCGATAACGGTCGAAAAGGCTTATTCGGCGTACCCGAAGCCGAACTAGTAGACTGCAAACTAGTCGATGATCCCAAATCGGCACTTTTCATCTTTAACCGATTAAATTCCGAGAGAAGATGGTCGGTGACTGCCTTTAAGGTGAAATCCGCCTTGGACCAATGGTAGATCGTTTGCACGGTCGCCTCGTACGAATCCGGTAAAAAATCGAGAAGTTGATAGGCGACATCCGAATCCGAAAATTTTACAT
>OX442314.1:36399356-36728356 GCA_949358305.1 Strigamia acuminata
TTGCTAAATAAGTTTGAGAAAATAAATGACATTCTCTGCCGGGGAGAGAAGCGAACTGGCAAAGGCAATCGGCTTGTGTTGACCATTGGCACCTAAATGTGATAAAAATAATGCGCCAACTCCAACTGGAGAGGCATCAATGGTTAGATAAAGTGGTAAAGAAGGATTGTACTAGTACTTTGTGAGGGTCAGGCGGTAGAGGGGTTCGAGCAGTGTTGATAAATTAGCTATAAATTTCGCATGGTAATTGATAAGACCCAAAACGACTTCAATGATGTAATGTCTGTGGGCCGGATAGCATCTCTGAGTGGTGTCAATTTGGAGTTGATAGGCAAGATTCCTTCTTTCAAAATATTCAAGCCAAGAAATTGAACCGAGGGTTGCAAGAATTTGCATTTACCCCAATTCAAAGTCATACAAGATTCATCAAATGTAGCAAAAATCTGATCCAAGTTCCGGAGAATCGTTGATATACGGTTGGGTGTTGCCCGCCCGAACTGTCAACTGATCCATAGTTCGTTGAAATATTGACGGTGCCGACGAGATTCAGCAGAACTAACGGTTCACTCAAAAAAGACCAAGGTGAGAATTAATTGTACAATACTCACGACTCTCCTCATCCAATCCAAGCTGATTGTACGCTGAATTGAGATCAAGCATTGGATACGTCTCGCCATCGACCAACTTTCCTGCGACATCCAATAAAAGCAGCAACGAATATGAATTTGGCAAGATTGCCTTATTGATTGACCTATTGCAGCAACCAGTGATCTTGATCGTACTGTCCGCCTTCTTGACGTGCATAATGGCTGTTGCCCATTTGAATGAAGCCACGGGAGTGATGATGCCCAATTGCTGCAACCGATTCAGCTCCGTTCCGTCAAGACTCTTCATGGCGAGCAGTACCAGGTAAGCTTTCAGGAAAATTAGATCAACTTCCGGATTTACATCAATTCGCAACTTGGACTTGTTGTAGCAGCCGACCTCATCATGAAACATATTCTCGTGCTTCGAGAGAAGTGTACTCAATTCCTCGTGCTTCCCATGGAATCATAAGGGTTACATCCTGCATATTTCCTCTGTCTGACTTCACTTTTTTAGGCCTACTTAATTTCTTCAAATACATACTTAAAAGGATATTCCTTTACCAGTAGTAATTTTGGGATTTTTTCACCAAAAATTTTGTTAGCAAGTTAATGTGCAGCAAATTTTAAAAAGAGACAACATGTATACTAAATTTAATGCAAAGTTAACCCGTCAGATGGCGCCACGAGCTCATTTCTAAAAAAAGCAACCAGATGGGTAATTTTATTATCTCATCTCTGATGAACTGAAACCTTCAAACAGATACATACATATAGACCCACCAATAAAAATTAAAATAATATTAAAAAATATATTTCTACGTATAAATACATTTAAGAATATAAATATATGACAATTGACCGTCGTTTACTACAACAACTGCAGGTTATCTGGCTGCCATTACGACAAATAAAAACAAACTGAATTCAAATTGGCCAAACCAAGAAATAATCAAGATAATAACTGCATCTAGATATTTTTATCTTGTACAGAGACTCAAGTTGTAATTTTCATCGATATAACTTAATTTTATTACAATTTTAATTTTCATGTTATTGCTCATTCCGCACTTGCATTTAGTGATTTAAATCAGTTTTAAACTCTGTAATCAGTGCAGTGATGGATCAGATATGGCAACTTCGATCACCTGACACAACCCCACGAGACTTTGTTAGGGGTTATGCAAAGGATGTGGTTTATACAGCCCCAATACAGGATTTTCAGACATTGAGGAAATCGCATAACTGATGCAATTAACTGTGTAACATCTGCTATGTTCCATCATGTCTGGCAAGAATTCTAATACTGATTGGATATTTTTAAAAACAAATTCAAAAAAATACAACAAAAAAATTCATTTGCTTTGTACTTTTCATTCAAAAATTAAAATCGCACTAAAATTAAGTTGTATTGATAAAAATTAAAACTTATCGAGTCCACACACAAGATAAAAATACCCAGATACAGTCAGCACTAATCCATTCATTTTATGTACTCATTTCAAATGGGCGCACAGCTTGTGGACATCCTTCATTATCAACACATGCACACCCGTCAATTTTGCACTTTATCGATCAAAAAACAAAAAAAACTCCGGACTTCCACTAAACACAGGAAATCCACACCAGGCCCTCCTCTCCCCCTTCCCCCGAAATAAAAACACCCAAACTACCTTCAAATCACCCAAAAATCATTTTCTTCAATAAACAATCACCCATGACACCCAAAAAAAATTTTTCTTCCCCATCTAATTATAAAAATTAAATAAAAAAGCAAAAATAAAAAAATAAAAAAATAAAAATAAAAAAAAGAAGGCGTGTGTCTACATTGTGCAGCACGCGCTCTCTACCCCTCCTGTCCATCTATTTATACCGCATTCCCTCCCGGGCCACTCCACAACCAACAAACCAAAACAACCTCCGAGCGAGTCGATGCTCCACTCCGAGCGAGGGCTGCACACAGCAGCCGCACACCAAATGACCACCGCGCATCGCAGCACGCATTCAATTACACGCGGCACGTGAAGGGTGAACCATGTATAAAAACGTGTCCATCATTCCGTCTCCGCAACCCGCGCTCGCACCACCAACACCAAACCCAGCTCCAAACCAAAACCAGCCGCAAACATGCTCGACATCTTCCGCGGCCTCAAAAACCTCCTCAAAGTCAGCCGCATCCACACGGACGGAGCCATCTTCCGCCTCCACTACAACGTCACCGTCATGATCCTCATCGCGTTCAGCGTCATCGTCACCACCAAACAGTACGTGGGCAACCCCATCGAGTGCACGCACAGCAAGGACGTGACCGAAGCCGTCGTCAACACCTACTGCTGGATCCACTCTACCTACACCGTCCTCAGCGCCTACGACCCCAAGAAGAAGGTCGGCGAGCACATCCCGTACCCCGGCGTGGACCGCAGCTCCAACAAGGCCGAGTGGCGCGTGCACAAGTACTACCAGTGGGTCTGCTTCATGCTCTTCTTCCAGGCCGTCCTCTTCTACATCCCGCGCTGGCTCTGGAAGAACTGGGAAGGGGGCAAGATCCCCGCGCTCACCATGAACCTCCAGTTGGCCATCTGCACGGAAACCGAGAAGAAGCAGCAGAAGAAGCTGCTCGCCGACTACCTGTGGTCGAATCTGCGCAACCACGACTTCTGGGCGCTCAGGTACTTTCTGTGCGAGGCGCTCAGTCTGGTCAACGTTGTCGGTCAGATGTTCCTCATGGACCGCTTCTTCGACGGCGAGTTTCTCACGTACGGGATCAAGGTGATCGAGTTCATGGAGGCGGATCAGGAGGAGCGCATCGATCCGATGATCTTCATCTTCCCGCGGATGACCAAGTGCCACTTCCACAAGGCGGGGCCGTCGACGGAGATCGAGAAACACGACGCGCTCTGCGTGCTGCCGCTCAACGTGGTCAACGAGAAGGTCTACATCTTCCTGTGGTTTTGGTTCATCATCCTGGGCTTCCTCACCGCGCTCGTGCTCGTCTCGCGCTTCGTCGTGTTCACGGTGCCGCGTCTGCGCCTGCTTTTCATCGCCACGCGCTTCCGGCTCGTGCCGAAGAAGCAGCTGAAGCTGCTGCTCGAAAAGTCGAGGATGGGCGACTGGTTTTTGCTCTACCTGCTCGGCCAGAACGTGGACAATCTCGTCTTCAGGGACGTTTTGTTGGACATCGCGGCGCGGCTCAACCAGGTGCCCAAAGAGCCGTCCGTATGACAGGAGGGCTCGGCGGTGGCCAGGAGGAGCCGGATCGGCGCGCACGAGCAGCTGGCCACCGTGTCCGGCAAGGACATCGAGATCGGGACGTTACCGTTGGGGTTTATGGCGTACGGGACGGGTGTGAAATGGCACAAAAACGACGCGGATATCAACCAGTGTGTGTGATTTTCCTCCATTTTATCTCTATTTTCAAAACTCGCAATATTTTTCCATCCGTTTTAACATATCGCAATATTTTGATGGTGTGTCACGTTATTGATCGGCGGGGAACAAAGGAAGCGTCGTGACTCACGCAGGGGTGACGAAAGGGGGATAGGGAAAAGGGAGAGCAAAGTTTGTGGTGTCGTGGAATCGATAATATTACAATACAATCCGATCAAATTTTTTTTTTAAATTTTTCTGTGATGTTTAGACCTTCAGACAACAAATTGAATAAGGGAAACTGACCTACATCCTGTGTGGCGTCATGGGCTCAATGCAATCCGAATCCAATACACAATAGCAGCGTAAAGTAAATATTTTTACGTGGTTTATATATATTTTCTATATACATGTGTGTGTATATTTATTATATCCCTTGGTGGGCCGTTTTTGAATATACCCGAGGGATTTCACGTGTGGAGAGAGAGATGGTGTTCGATGTTTTGCATTTGGATATTGGAAATGAGTCATGGAACACGTGGCCTGTATTTAATTCCCTCGTCTCTCTCGCGTGGCTATTTTTAAGATGAGGGGTTCAATCCCTCTTGCTCAAATGTACACTGACTATCCGATGTAAATTTTCACGTTGTTTTGGGGAATTTAGCTAGGAAATGTGGATTTGTAATACTTGATTTGTTTTAAGTGTCCGCATTCCCATGTGGTTCAAAAGCACATTGAAATTGTATTGCGAGGTATGGCAATGGGTTTCACGAGAATGCATTTTGTAATACAGTCGAGCCTCGTTATAACGAATCGCAACGGACCGAAAAATCGGTTTGTTATAACGAAAGTTCGTTATATCAAAATTTTTATAACATGGTGTTTTATGGCCAACCAACCAACCCAGCCATTTTTAACTATTGGTTATTACAAAAAATTCGTTACAACGAGGTATGACTGTATATATATATTTTTTTTCAATTACATTATAAAATGCATTATTTAAGGTAAAAATAATATATTTAATTCTGCGAAAAGTAATATATATATTGTAAAATATATTTTTGAACCGTGTGGGTTTGCTGGGTGATGAAACTAAGATTTTTGAAGTTAATAAATGAATATTTGTTTTTCCTTTTGCATTAATATTTCCAATCATGAGGTTTTAAAATATAAGACTGTGATAAATGCGTGCATTTTATATTTTTACCTTTTGTTCTTTTTTTTTAATTAAAAAAAAAAAAAACCTGGTTAATATTTCTATAACGTATGTAAATAAATCAAATCTTTATAATAAATATATTAATTTATGTCGTATTTACTTTTTTTTAAAAAAAAATGTTTTATTTCTTTGCTCAGAATCGCTTTATGGAGCAGAAACAATTCGCTTGACCAAATTAACTCGTTTTGTCAACTTCATTTAGTCGGAACTGCCTGCAAAGTGCAACAAGCAAATGTTTGAATTTGCTCAGTAAATTCTTGTGCCACCACCATCCAAATCACAATCACAAAAAACAAAATTACCAAGACACAACAATTCTCTTTATTTGAGCCTTGACCAAAAACAATTTTTACGACCTTTAACTTAAATGACAAAAAAAAAAACATTTCCTGCGACATTCCAACTTGTCACTGCACTTCCTTACACTGCTGATATACCAACACGAGTTTATACAGATGAAAAGGGTAAAGAAAATGTCTAAACTAATAAAAAGCCACAACTACACGAAGGAATAAATGCACTTACTATAGTTAGTTAGTTTCCATTTAGGTCGTTTACACCTATAAATACGGGGAATTTAAAAACATCCTTTTTTGAATTGTTCCTGGAAAGTCTCCTGAGACTTGTGCATGAGTTTAACCAGTCGCGGAATGCATGCAATCATTGTTTAAAACTAATTAATCAAAATGATAAAAGTGCATTTTCCGGTTAAAAACACTTGTTTTTAAATGGCCTTGATTCAATCAACCTCCTAGTGTCAAATTAAAACATCACCAAAAAATATACATATTTTCTGATAATTTAATTTTCCCGCCAAATTCTTGACCAATCATCAAAATGATATCCTAAAATATTATTACTAGTTTAATGTATTTTTATGATCTCCGAAATAACGTTCCAGAAACATATGTTTTGATTGATGTAGTGCAGCAAAGCTATAAGGGTGACAGTGTAAACAATTTTTGAAAACCAACAATTGCGTATTATAAAATTAAGCTTTTTAACTTGAAAAAAAAAATTAGTCTTCATAAAACAAAATT
The DNA here is from genome assembly GCA_949358305.1 of Strigamia acuminata. Taxonomy (NCBI): domain Eukaryota; kingdom Metazoa; phylum Arthropoda; class Chilopoda; order Geophilomorpha; family Linotaeniidae; genus Strigamia; species Strigamia acuminata. Next base: position 36,405,569 of record OX442314.1, read on the forward strand.
TTTTTTTTTTTTAAATTGAATATTTAGAATTTTTGCAGATTATAACCACTCAATGAAACAAGAGCATATACTGATTTATCATCTGTAAATCCTCAATTTTTTATCTTGTTTAATTCTTCTGGCCTCAAACTCGATTTAAACTTCTTTAAACATGGAAAATAAAAACAAGTAATTTCTTTCCTTTCTCTTGCACGCGCGGTTTATTTTTAAAAACTGTTTTGTTCTCTTGGCTTACATTTCTTTCGAGATCAATGGCCTTGAAAACCTAAGCACAGAGTCCAAAATAAAACAATGGCGTCAAATGACGTCATGCAAGGGTACCACTCAACACAATCTCAAGATATAAGAGGAAACACGTTGCACTTCTTATTTTTTTTTTAATTTGGTGTATATAATTTTTATTATTTGAATTAAAGACAGATCAGTTTATTTCTCAGCAAGTTTTGGTCTGAAAACATATGAAACTTAATTCACTAAACCTATTTTTTATTTTAAAAAAAATAATAATAATAAAAGAAAAAATAATCTTAATAGAAAATTAATTTGAACATCTGTCGCTAGATGGCTACAAGTGCCTACAAGTGCCATGCAAAGAAAACAACCATCAAGTGATCTACTCGCACGAGTCGCAATCGTCGAACGAACTCGAACTTATCGCCGGCGACGTGATCGGAATCGCCGGCAACCACTGGGACGGCTACTCGAAAGGCGTCAACCGGCGCACCAAGCAGCAAGGCCTCTACCCACCGTTCAAAGCGACCAATAAGGTGCAAGTGGCCGATTTCCCCACATACCCGGATCAAGCCTAAAATGAAGAAGAAAAAACACTGCTAAAAATAAAACTCTAGTCGTTCGATTTTTATTTTTTATTTGTATTTGTACATGTCAAATCACGCATTCCTTTAAAAATCACAAGAATAAAAACGTATCGGTTAGTTTTTATTATCGTTACCATGGCGACGGTTTGAATTTTTAACCAAAATGGATTCGGAAAACGCGTCGGGAAGCCGCAGTAGAAGCAAAGAAAGCTCGAAAATCAAATCGTCGCAACTGAGCGGCCTCAACACTGACTCGTCCGACGAGTTTTACAAGGCCAAAGCGTTCTTGATGAAAGCCAGTAGTGTCACATCGGCCAATGTGTACGACCACCTGAAAGAGTTAATCGGGAAAATCCTCGAAGGGCGCCCGGAAAACGTGGTGGATTTCGTCGAGGAGTTGAGCATTTGGTTGAAGAAGAGTCGGCTGCAGTATCGCGAGGATACGTTGTACGATTCGGTCGAAACTTCCTCCAAATATCTCCAAGCGTTCAAGGACAAGCGATTATTCCAAGTATTTTCAAAGATTTGCTCGTTTTTCTTGATTTTTCGTATTTTTTTCGCTCGTCACAGGGCGGCGCGGGAGACTTGTCGCGGTCGGGCGAGGACGAGGATGCGTCGGCCGAGGCGGGCGCCATCGAGCCGTCGATCAACGATATGGGCGAGATTTCGATGTTGATTCCGAATTTGCAGAATCATTTCTTCTTTCTGGAGCAGGCGGGCATTTCGCTCAACCGCAACGAGGTTTACCGTATTAATCTGAGTATTATTAAGTTAATGAAGACACATCCGCTTAATAAGATCCGATTTTGGGGGAAAATAATCGGGATTGAACGGAATTATGTTGTGCTGGAGACGGAGTTCCACGAAGGAGACGATTTCGCGGGCAGCAAGGTGGGATTTACTGGTGATTTACTTATTTGCAATTTTTGTTTATTTAATATTTTTTTTACTTCTTTTTTTTGGGTGTTAGGGGGAGAGCGACGATGAGGAAAGCGAGAATTATTTCGAAACGCCGCGGTCGGTGATTGATTCGCTGGCGATTCAAACGGAGCGGGTGTTCGACGACGAGGAAGAAGAGATGCCCACGCCGAAGCCGAAGCCGATCCCGACGCTCGTTGTGCCGTCGGAGCCGTTCCGATCTGGGGCCAATCAGAAAGTTTACTTTGCCGCTCTCGCACGTCCGTTAATCTGTTTTTATTTTTTTAAATTTTTTTTTATATTGTCTTTTAGGGAATTTTAGGGAATTTTATTGGATTTTATTGGATTTTATTGAATTTTATTGGATTTTATTGAATTTTATTGGATTTTATTGGATTTTATTTGATTTTATTGGATTTTATTGGATTTTATTGAATTTTAATGGATTTTATTGAATTTCATTGGATTTTATTGGATTTTTTTGGTTTTATATGGATTTTATTTTTGTTGAATTTTATTGAATTTTATTGAATTTTGTTGAATTTTATTCAACATTATACAGTTTTATTGATTTTTGTAGAATTTTATTCAATATTATTCAGTTTTATTCAATTTTGTTGAATCTTATTCAATTTTGCTGAATCTTATTCAATTTTGCTGAATCTTATTCAATTTTGTTGAATCTTATTCAATTTTGTTGAATCTTATTCAATTTTGTTGAATCTTATTCAATTTTGTTGAATCTTATTCAATTTTGTTGAATCTTATTCAGTTTTGCTGAATCTTATTCAATTTTGTTGAATCTTATTCAATTTTGCTGAATCTTATTCAATTTTGTTGAATATTCCTGAATATTACTGAATTTTCTTTATTTATTTGTAGCCGAATTTAGTTGGGTCAAGTTGCCACTCGTCACTCCGGCTCAGATCAGCACAGCACGAATGATTCGCAAATATTTTGTCGGTCGGTTCGACGCGCCCGTAAGATTTTAATACTTTTAAAAAAAAAATTCTAATATCCTAAAAAATATTTAAATTTATTTTCCCAGGTCTTATCATACCCGCCGTTCCCCGGAAGAGAAATCCATTTACTCCGCGCTCAAATCGCACGAATCTCCGCATCCACCCACATTTCGCCAACCGGCTACTACGATGTCGTCCCCGAAGACCCCAGTATGCAAAACCATCAAATCTAAACCAATAAACATCAAAATTCAATTTTTCCACCCAGCTGCGATCGCCGAAAACTTCAACTACGATCGAGTTCCGGTCACTACTCTCGTGGACGAGCACATCAACAATTGGGTCCACCATTCCGCATATTTACTACCTCAAGTAATTTAATCAACCAAAAAAAAAACAAATAAAATGTAAATTAATAAAATAATTAATTAATTGGATCGAGGGTCGTATCACGTGGTCGAAACCCGAATACCAGTTGGCAGTGGTCAACCGGGACGAGGAAGAAGACGAAGAAGTGGGCGCGGGAGTGGTCGACATGTTCCCGGAGTTAATGGAAGAAGGATGCGAACCGGAAACGGGTCCCCCGCTTCTCACGTCCATCGCCGAAGATTCGAGTAAATTAAAATTACAAATCGAAGAAATTCTACTTGATTTGTTTCGAATTATTTAAGTCTCGGAAGGAATTCCGTTGTGGACGGCGCACGTAAGTCCGACCGCATTCCCGAACCACGCCGTGGCCGTCATGAAAAGCCTGCTGTGGCCCGGCGCTTTCGCGATAACGCGAGAAAAGGAACTGGCCAACGTGTACATCGGCTACGGAATCAAGTACACGGCCACGCCGTACTGCCCCACGCAACCCCCGCCCGTCATGGCCGAATATCCCGTCGACGTCGAGTTAATCGAAGCGATGGACCCGTCGCCCGAAGAAGAAGCCGTGTTCAAACAAACCGCCGAGGGATCGATCGCCGAAGGTGGCGAGGAAGAGGAAGAAGTTGTATAAAAATAAAAATAAATGTATTTTTATCTCTTTTATTGAATAAAATTAAAATTAAAAATTAAAATTAAAAAGCTCAACTTTAATTCACATAAACACAGCCTGAAAAAATAAAAACAACATACTCGACATTTATATTTTAGAAATAGACAATACCAGAGTCAATATTGACTCTGACAATACTTAAGAGCTGCTTTTAAACGAAAACTGCTGCACGACACAGAAATTGAAATATCGTGACTTTTGTAGTTTGTACTCACGTTGTCTGGTGTTGTTGACACACGACCCTTTATTTCCGCTACTCCTGCGATCGGGTAAACGCCGCTTCTTCGCTTACGTTATTTCTTACGAAAATCCCTATCAAATCGGCAAGCCCATGTTGTTTGCAACGTCGGAGGGACTTTACTCGAGAATCACTCAACATTCGGCGAGTTTATCAATTTCGGTTGGAGGCAGGAATTTTAAAATTATACAAATATCGAGCTCGATTTTATTTTGACAATAAATCGCGAGAGAAAAAAAAACATTAAAAACAAAAAAAATTTGTTTAATTTTTTATTTTTACATGACGATATCGGCAAAGGGAAAATACAGGAAACACAATAAATTATATATAAACTTTGTTAAATAACTATCGAAAAAAAATTTCAAAAATTTCAAAAAAACAAATCGTTGATCACAGTCCACTCAAAACAGTACTGAAGTACGAATTAGCTTGAACACTGACTGAATTCCGCGTGTCATTGTCAATTATCACCAATATGAATTGTCCTTATAAAAACATAAACATTAAAAAAAAATCTAAAAATCCAAAAATTGTTTTTGCTTGCACTTAACATCCAACAGGTTAGATCAAAAACTGAGAAAGGTCAGAAATACGATTTAAATTTGCGTGCCATGTGTCATCATAATACGCGAGGAGTTATGAACGAATCAAAATTAGGATCTAAAAATACCATATGTCAATCTAAACTTCAAATTAAAGTACTACGACCATATCTTCCTGGATTGCAACCAACAGCTACTGTGTTTATTGATTTTAAACATAATCACCCATTGATTGCTGCAGACGTTTTACGCTTCAGGAAAGTGCCATTACAAATTGAAGAAAAATTTGTACAATTTTTTGAACGTGGTCACTCACCATCATCAGCTATGCAAACCCACAAATTTAACATAGTGATGGAGAACCCTGACAACTACGACAAGCTTTTTGCTGATAACAGCGTTTGCCCAAATTATCAATAGGTACATAGGTTGTATAAGAAAAAAGCTTCTGCTGCATATGGAACCAAAGGCTTGACAATTCAAGAGGAAGCAAAATTAATTTTGAAGTTAGCTAAAACTAAGGGATGCTCAGCATTACTTGTGGAAAATTCTGATCAAGTAAATTACTCTTCAAAGTGTATTTTATATTATTTTATATTTTATATTAGAAAATAAATAGAATAATATTTTTCTTCTAATTTTAGGTTGCTGTGACAGTAGTTACACCTTTGATGGCACGAGTTTCGGAAATGGTTGAAGCTGGAGAACAAATTTTTGTGGATTCCAGTGGAGTAGTAGACAAAGATGGCACAAAAGTTTTTATATTTTTATGCAAATGTGTAACTGGAGGTATTCCAGTTGGTGTTGTAATGACAACATCAGATGCTGAATCCATTCTTAGGCCAGCATTTCAAGCATTTAAGGTACGACAATGATATAACTTACCTTTTATTAAGATGACACTTGTTACTATTTGTGGTATTTATTGTTAGGATCTATTACCACAAAAAGCATTTCGAGGACGGTCACCAACAAGTGGGCCTCAGGTGTTTCTCACAGACGATGGGACATCTGAGAGAAATTCTTTGAAAGCTGTTTGGCCTACAAGTGTTTTGCTACTTTGCATTTTCCATGTCTTACAGGTTACTTTCTGGTATTTCTAAGTTTCTTTATAGTTTTAATTATTTACTTTTTTGTGCTCAATTTAGGCATTATGGCGTTATGGCATTATAGCTGTCAAGTTGTCTACAATGCATCGAAATGTTGAATTTGCCAAAGATAGAATAGTTGAGGTGAATATTTAAAAATGATTATCTGCCAAAAAGTAAAAATATTAATTTGTAGATATCACCATACAATTTCAATGTTCCAAGTGAAACAATTGCTAACAAAAGTTATGATGTTGATATGACCCTTGGTTGCTGTGGCTGCCCTGTAGGTGTTACTGGGAGGTTGTGTAAACATCAGCTTGCCGTCATCAGTTGTGCATATGAATTGGCACTTGTGATGACACTGCCCAGATTAGCAAAGGTGGGAACTCACATTCCTACACCTGTGAAAAAGACAGTGAAAGGACAGTTGCCTACAGAAGTTCAACCAGACCACAGCTCCAGTTTTAACTCCAGTTTTGGTGTAGCCTAGCAGTAGAAGTTTTGCCACTTCAGAACCACTTGACATAGTTTTGGACTCAGCAGAAATGTGCCTTAACAAGAATTTCATCTGAAACTACCAGAGAAACACTACTGAAAAACCAGCAAGGTTCCTGCCTAAAATGAACGCAGAACTTTTAGGAAGAATTGTGTGTGTGTTTGTTTCTTGTGTGACTTGACCAAGAAAACTATGAGTAACCAATTTCAATAACCACCATTTTGCTTTTCTTGTTCTTTATGTTTTTTGATAGAAATACCAAATGTTAGCTGTGTGTTTTTAATTAGTTTAGTATGATATTTGCCTTGTTAATGCAAATATCATTTGTGTAGATTTACAGGGACTTTTTGGTGTGAACCAGCCTTTAGTTAAAAAGGTGAATGAAACAACTTTCTTTTCATTTCCATTTTTCAAATGAGTTTGCTTATTTTCTTTTCCACTTTCCATCGAACTATAGAAACCAGATTGCCACAATGCCTTGCCAGATCACGTCATCACTCAAAGCCCTTTCACCTGGCGCGAAAGGCTGCCAGACGAAATTATCGCTCTGAAGGACAACACGAACACCTGGTGGGGATTGCGATACATGTTTTCCCGTGCCATAATGAGACGGTTCAGAACCAAGCAGTGCCTGGTGCACAAGGCAGATGTTCCCCAACGATTGGCCATAAACTGGTCGTTGATGAGAGATCCTCCTGGGCCTTTAAACTCAAAGATGATGGCTGCATGTTTTATTAGCAGTATTTATTGATGATTGGTTTTTGTGCTCAAAGGATAGCGAATTACTTGTTTCACAACGTGATTCCTTTTTGGATTTAATCGGCAACCTAGGTTATAATGTGAATTTCAAGAAATCAATTCTAGAACCGCAAAAGGAAATTTCTTTTTTGGGGTTTATCATTAATAGTATCAACATGACAGTTTCCCTCCCTACAGAGGGGATTGACAACATTCGGGTTTCAATTAAACGTTTATTCTTTTAGGGAACTTGCATCAGTGATTGGCAAACTGAATGCTACCACTCTTGCAATTTCTTCTGCCCCACTTCATTATAGAGGTTTACAACAACTTAAAGCTTTCTTCCTACGGAGGGGCACTTATGAATCAAAATGCTCTATTAATCTCGAATCCTGCGGAGAGCTTGTTAGGTGGTTCCGAAATTTAAATATCTGTAATGGCCGCTCTCTTCTTCCCAAATCTTTAGCTTTATCATTAGAAACTGAAGCCTCACTTACAGGATGGGGGGCAGTTGCGAACGACGTCAGTATTGGCGGTTTGTAAACAAGTAAACAAGTACTTTCACATCTCGACGCCAACTTTAAAGGAATGTCACAGCTGAAAACAATTAGTAGATATGCGAATTCGGAATTTCTCCTGTGTCCTCATATCTTCACCATTCCCCATTGGAAGTTTGAGAAATCCTGACGCCATTCACCTTGACCACTGCTTTCGAGGTCTATTTTATTGCAACTAGTTGACACTCACTTGTCATAATTCAACCCCAAAGGTCACGAATCAAAGTAAAATCGATCTACGAGGTTGCACGTTGCATACCGCCTTTTCATATTTTCCATATTTTCCATATTTAAGTTTCCATATTTTCCATATTTAAGTTTTCATATTTTCCATATTTAAGTTTCCATATTTTCCATATTTAAGTTTCCATATTTTCCATATTTAAGTTTCCATATTTTCCATATTTAAGTTTCCATATTTTCCATATTTAAGTTTTCATATTTTCCATATTTAAGTTTTCATATTTTCCATATTTAAGTTTTCATATTTTCCATATTTAAGTTTTCATATTTTCCATATTTAAGTTTTCATATTTTCCATATTTAAGTTTTCATATTTTCCATATTTAAGTTTTCATATTTTCCATATTTAAGTTTTCGTATTTTCCATATTTAAGTTTTCATATTTTCCATATTTAAGTTTTCATATTTTCCATATTTAAGTTTTCATATTTTCCATATTTAAGTTTTCATATTTTCCATATTTAAGTTTTCATATTTTCCATATTTAAGTTTTCATATTTTCCATATTTAAGTTTTCATATTTTCCATATTTAAGTTTTCATATTTTCCATATTTAAGTTTTCATATTTTCCATATTTAAGTTTTCATATTTTCCATATTTAAGTTTTCATATTTTCATATTTTTCCCGAACGACTCCGTTCCAACTGACATAACGCAGAACGACTCCATTCCAGTTGAAACACACGCCATTCCAGTTAACACCGTTCCAGTGGAAACACACGCCATTCCAGTTAACACCGTTCCGGTCAACAAGTCAAACAGGAAAGCAATACATCTAGGAAAAAAAACTGAAAAATGTTGGCGATCGACCCGCCTAGAAGAGAAGGCATTGATAAAACAACCGATAATTTACTTCTCTGGTTCTCCACTGGGTAAAAAATGATGACCAGCAAAGAGTCATCAACAAGTGACTGGATCAGCGAGGAAGAAGCCACTAAATCTACTTTGGAGGAAATCGAACTAACGATTTAATCACTGTTTAAAAATTGTCCTAAAATATGCAACCCGAACGTGACAACAGCAACTAATGGTATGGTTTCTCGTCTGCGAGTTGGTTTTAGAACTGTGTGCCCTGTCAACCATCTCCGCGACAGCATGAGTTAGGGCTCGTGTTCAATTTCCGACAAGTTTTTCGAGGGCTGTGTCTTTGGTTGCGCAACTCTATTTAGTTTTTGTGTTAATAAATATGGAATCATCCCCAAAATTGTGTTTAGACATCTCTAATCAAGAGGACCAACCGAGCAGCGCGCGGTGTAAAACACCTCCGCGAAAGCTAGAGTTAGAGCTCTGTTCTGGTTTCTCCTACGAAAAGTCTACAAATTCATCATCATTTTTGTGTAGAAAATTCATATTTGGTACTTACAAACTGCTAAGATTCATCATAAGTGTTTTGTGTGCAAGTTTTTCATCACCTGTGATAAGTACTCATTAGTGAAGTGTTTATTTTTATTATCTTTATTTTGCTTAGTTTTATGCTTTGAAACCAGACTATTAGCCGAACATTAAGGACTTTCAGTGTTTCAAGTGCTTCATTCATTTTTATTTAAGTTATTATCATTTTATTTTACATTATTTAGTGTCAATTTTATTCTAGTGTTAAATTCATTCCAGAATTCTCCTTAACATTAAGTTGCTAATTATTGATTAATCATTCTGGAATGAACCAATCAGTATTATTACGTCTAATCAATAAGGGTCTAATGCCTATTTCTTTGATAATTATTAATTCTTAATGATTATTTGATTTTCTAATATTTTTGAATTTGTTTTTAATTCCGTGGCAATATGGGTCGTATTGTGCGCGCGGAAACTGGACGTTCAGCAAAAAAAACAAAAAATTTGAATATGATTACCCACCCATCATTATATTTAAGTTGTTTTTTATACCAAACAGTTTGTTGGAAGTACCTTTAAAAATAATAGTAGGCAACCTAGTTTACACAACAATTGGTGTAACATTACACAACAATTGGTGTAACATTACACAACAATTGGTGTAACATTACACAACAATTGGTGTAACATTACACAACAATTGGTGTAACATTACACAACAATTGGTGTAACATTACACAACAATTGGTGTAACATTACACAACAATTGGTGTAACATTACACAACAATTGGTGTAACATTACACAACAATTGGTGTAACATTACACAACAATTGGTGTAACATTACACAAAACAAAACCATTTCTTACAGGTCGGGAGTCGGGAGTCGGCGACGTTCGGTGGCAAACCACTGCCCAACATCCGACCAGCCGGGGCCACGCCAGGAGCCTGGATCCCCAGAAGTACAACGACACCAGCTCCCGCTACGAGCACGTCATCAGGAACAACCGGATACAGTACCTCGGTCCCGTCCAGGACAAGTACCGAACTGGGCTATGCGACAGGCGCAAGCTCAGAGTGCCAGATTGTACCAATCCTGAAAAACTTTGGGTTTCGACGAGAGACCGTCAAGATATCGCCAAAAGGAGAATCGGAGCAAAATCCGTTTCAGGAAACCCGAGAAGTACAAACGCAAGCGAAGAGTGAAAATTCAGAATATGCAAAATTGCAGTTTTCACGTGCAACACACACGATGTTGACCTACAATGCCAGTCTCTGCAGAGAAGCATTCCAATGGCTAGAAAGAGCAGTCCGGGAGCCGACCAACATCGTCCAGCACCAGTGAGTGTTATTTGCAAGAATGGCGCCAAGAACGCGACAAGAAATTTTCGAGATGGACTATGTAGGGACCATCGAGGAAGTGTGGCTCCATCTGAACAACGACGCGAAATCTGAACCAACCACCACCCATCTGCCGAAATCACTCTGCTAGTTCAGCACAAAAAGGAGAGAAGTGTGGTGGCCAGGTCGGTCACCATGGAAATTTAAAGTGTTTTTCTCAAAGAGTTTTTTAGAATATTTTATTGGACATTTAAATTGTGTGAATTATTGAGCCAATCAAAACGTTTTTCCATAATTTTATTTAATCTGTAGTTAGTCAGAATAAATGTTTGTATTTATTTTCTCTGAATTATGAGTTTTTCTGAGAGCCGGAATGTTTTCAAAATCTATTAGAGCCTTCATGTTGGGTTTAGCAAAGAAACTTTATTGTGAATTTTTTGGATGTTTGGTGCAAATATTTATTTGCTGTGGTGTTTCTGTTGCGTGCAACAATTCACAGAATGAACTCTTATCGTTAGGCATTTTTGTCAGGTGCAATCTTACTAGGGCACACAAATCCCGCCGTAACCATCAGTTACGCATATGATAAAAAAATCAACGTTTATGTTTCTTTAACATTCGTTTGCCTGCAGTGCAGCGGCGCAGTTGCCAGCGCCACGTTTTTGTACGAAATAGTTGCAGTAGAACGACAAAAAACATTAGGGGCCACTATTGTATTAGTCGGATTGAACCCGGTTTATGCTTTCATCCTTGAGATGTGCATGAGTTTCCTGTTAATGCTGGCCGTTGACAGTTGAAGTGTCAATTGAAAAAGCCCAAACTGCCTTGGAAAAGGGGAAGTGCATCCCGCCTTCCCATTTCCACAAACAATTTTTAAGATGGTTTGAGATTGGATTGGAACGGTTTCAGATGATGGTATACTTATGTATAATAAGACAACCAAATCTAAGAGTTGGATTGGTGAAACATTACTCAAATGCAAAAACTGGACCGTTCAGCAAAAAGAACAAAAAAATTTGATTACCCACCCGTCATTATATTTAAGTTGTTTTTTATACCAAACAGTTTGTTGGAAGTACCTTTAAAAATAATAGTAGGCAACCTAGTTTACACGACAATTGGTGTAACATTACACAAACAAAGAGACCAGGTCCTCGATAATTATGGAAACTGATCAAAATGATCAAGATGGCGATGAAGACATCTGGCATAAGCAATATAACGATGACTGATGATACCGCCAAATAATTCTTCACCGCAATTGGATCTCAAGTCCCACCAGCTGTCTTGGAGATGCTGAGATCAACCCCTAGACAACGATTAAAGGCCAAAACCCAACAATCAGAGTCCGTCTTGTTCTTTACGTGATGTATGCGTCCCTCCCGTGTAGTAATCCCCATACTACGCGGATAAGACCATACCGCAGTCACAGAACTAATAATTTAATCTTTTACCAAAATCATATATTAACGAAAGTCAAGTATTGGCTGCAGCAAGTGTGTGCGGAAAGCAACGACTATACAATGTATGTGAATAATGTTTAGACGCTTATGGAATGCAATACAATTGATAAGTTTGATGAATCGTAGGATCGTCTGTGGTCGGTTGGACAAAAAATTTTAAAACTTATTTGTACCCCAATGAAGCAATGGCACTCAGACAAATTCAAAGATTTCAAATGTCAATTGGATGATGTAGCAAATGTAGCAAATGGATTCGGCAAAGTCATCCAGGCAACGATTAAACAGAATAACAGTTGCCAAATATAGCAATAGTACAAGACAACGAATCGTGGAAGGGCTCGAGTGGCCGCAAGGATTGGAGGACGAAAAAGATGCAGACTTCGAACAGGTAGAAGGAAAAACCGAGTCGAGAATTGCCCTTGGCGGAACTGTTTGCTTCCAACTTTCAGAAAAGCTATCGGATGTAATACCTTACTTCCTCTTGTTCGCTTCCATTATCTGAAAATTTCATTCTTGGTGTAACAGTGGGTAAAATGTGAAAATGGCATCAAAATTTCCATTTGAGTGTGTAGTGCTGCAGTCATCTTGTACATTATCATTAGGGTTTCTGTTTTCCCGCCCTTTTCCAATTCCCGGTTCCAATATTCCCGTGAAATCAATACTCCTGGGAATTAAAATCAGGCGAAAATAAATGGCTAAAAAGAACCATTTTTCGTAAAAATAGCCATTTTCATCATTGAAACGTTGCAAGTTGTAACGTAATGACGAAAATGGCGTTTCAACAACGTTTTTTTGACAGAACCGGTTACTTTGAAAATTCCCGGTTCTCGGTACCGTGATTTCTCACCGGGTTTCCCGGGAAATCGGTACCCCGGTTTCCCGGTACCGAAACCCTTTGCACAGTACATTAATTAATTTCTTTACAACCGCATTTAACAATTTAGCTTTTTCATGAGATAACTTATCAGGTCCATTCCATAACCTAACCTAGATTAATGCTCATCTTAATGCTAACCCCATCAAGAATATGACTAATACCTTCCCAACTTAATACAGCCCCAATCCCCATCATAACCGCCTGTATAACGAAATAAAAATCATTGTAAAACAAAGGATTCAAAATTATATTACTGGCTTTGTTGATCATCATCATAACAAATAACACCCTAGGCCTACTCCCCTACATCTTCACCCCAACACGACACATACTAATGAAAGGTATTTTTTACTCCGACGTCAAAATGAAAGAAATGCGTTACTGGAATAATCATGAACCCATCGCCATTAGCACTTTTAAACAACAGTATGGAGTAATCACTAACAAGTGTGGCCTATTTGTTGATTTGGAAAATGGATATTTAGGAATCAGTCCTGACAGTTTATACTCTGACTCATCATAAGAAGCACACCAGTTGGTGCCTATTCACTCCTAACTGTTGCCTACCAGGAAAAGTAGGTTTGTTTTGATCCATTCTATTTCTGGTATTTTGCCCTACTTTTATGTAGCCCTACACCAGTGAATAGGCTCGGCCAATAGGAACTGGTGTTAGTGGTGTGCCTCTTAGGGTGAGCCTGAGTATAGTTGGAAATGATGCAATTATTCAAGTCAAATATCCTCCTTCTGCCCAAGATCTTACACCATACCAAGCAGTTGTACAGAAGAAAACCAACTATTGCATTATTGTAGATGGACAATTAAAACTAAAGGACAATCACGAATACTTTGTGGTGATCTCACTTTTATTTATTATTTTTGTATAAATAAAAATTACGTTTATGTGAATCGAGACTGCTTGCTTTGCCCATTGTGCAAAGCCAGCACCCATACCAACCGTCGCTGCTACGTGAATTACTGCCGAGAAGAGCCTCTCGCCATAAACCATCGCCGGAGCCACCGTCTCCGGATTCCGTAAATCTTGAAGTATTCGCCACATACCAAGAATAAATCAGAGCATCCACTGAGGGCTACCATAGAAGGGACCAGCAGGATTTTTGGAGGCTACCGTACGAGGACTAGCACACTTTTCTTTTACAAAAATGTCTAATGCGCAGTGGGATTTGATCCAGATTGACCTAATCAAGGTCATTGAAATTGAAAATGTTGACAAAAATAAAAAAGCTCGGTGGTTCACCCACTCACCATGCCTAGCCGACCCCATCTACTCCGGCTACGTTGCTCCATGCGAATGTGTTAATGTTGAAAAAAGGGGTTAGCACATTCTCCTCCAGCTTATCATGTACGCAGAGCCGCCGCATTGCACCTATTCGGCGGAACACCTTCAAAGGATACCGTAGGATGCGAAGGATTATGATGGTGACCTTAAAATGTTATCTTCGGGGTGCGTCATCTTAGCTATAAATGCTGCCGTAAGTGCCATTCAGGCATTCAACAGTCATTACAATCGTTCGATGGCAGCAGCAAACAATATGTAGACCAACAATTGATCGTTGGAGGACGAATATTCACAAATTTATGATTATTTGCGCGAACTTGAAGTAAGTAATTATTGCAATTTTTTTCTCCTTATTTAGTACTAACACAAAATTTATTTAATTCAAAGGCTAAATGCTGCCGTAAGTGCCATTCAGGCATTCAACAGTCATTACAATCGTTCGATGGCAGCAGCAAACAATATGTAGACCAACAATTGATCGTTGGAGGACGAATATTCACAAATTTATGATTATTTGCGCGAACTTGAAGTAAGTAATTATTGCAATTTTTTCTCCTTATTTAGTACTAACACAAAATTTATTTAATTCAAAGGCTAAACACCTGATCAAACCCGTCTATTTACATTATTTTGGGGGCGCATTTAGAGCCACGAAAAAAGGAGTTGCGAATCCATAAATCGCGATTTTTTTTTGCTGTGAGACAGACTGTCGCGAATCCATGAATCGCGATTCGCGGTTTAATTGCACACGCAATTAAACCGCGAATTGTAAATTGCTAAAAAAAAAAAAAAAATAAAAAAAAAATACATTATTTTAGTACAGTTTGGCATGAAAAAACTGCACTTTGGCACGAATAAATGGCAGTTTGGCGTGGAAGAAGAGTATAAAGTTGCTAGCAACACCAATACATGTTGTCTGCATTGCATTGGTGCTCAAAAGCACACTCAACCACCACTCAAAACGCAGCGCAAAAGAAACAGTAATGTATAGACAATAATCTATTAGTTGATAAAACACGTGCTTTTATTCAATGCCTGTAACAAAAATTCAATTTAAATTTAATTCTTCATTTATTTACGCATTTACGAATTACGGCAAAGAATTGCCCAAATCATGAATTTGTGCACTCGATCCGTTTCTGAATTGAATTTACCTCTCTACCGTTGCCAAAGAAAGGAACTGGTTTTTTAGAGATATGGAGTCTGCAGCCATTGGTGATAGCATGGCACCCAAGTCAAAGCAGGCATTCTGCCCGTTATGTGCCGGTTGTGGCTGGCTTTCATCTCTTCTTAAGAGAATTCATGTGGTCGTATGCGTCAACTGCCATGGCAGCAAACGCGTGTCAATTTCAAAACTCTGGACTAATGACAACAACAATTGGGGCAAAACTGATACAAAAGCGGAACCCAAATTCAACCCCTAGCAGAAAAAAGGCTAGGGATGCTGCAGATGTGGATGACAAGATGCCGGACATTTTGAGTGTGGTGTCGGACACTTGGTCCAACACAACCAAAATGATCCAGCACAATTATACGCACTCAGTTTGGTGCCAAAGCTGAGAAATCTGGATGCAAAAGATTTGCATTTAGCTAGAATTAAAATTGATTCAATCTTGTACGAAATTATTCATAAAAGTGATTTAAATGCATGAATAATTAATGTTTGAATTAAATTATTTTTTTTACTTGCAAAAAAATTGGCATTGAATTAATGGCCCCCGAGAAATAATGGTTCCCCCCCCAGAAAAAACTGTTTCACCCCAAATAACATGGCTGGCGGTCAAAAGGAAGATTTCCCAGGGAAGAAATACCCCAAAGATTATCGAACGCCACCACTTCACGCGGTTGGACCACCGAAGTTTCCGGGTTTCCACCCCAATGATCCATTGGACGCTGGTTTCCCTGATTTCGAGGTTTGTCCTGTGTGTTCGGGGTACGGCGTGGAAATGGATCCACCGAGGGTTGAATGCAACTGCCGAGCCTGCGACGAACGCCAGGCTGGGGTGGAACAGCTAATTAACCGTTTTGGTGCAGCAAAATCATTTGTTGCACCAAACTGAGCAAATTGCGCAGATTTACTGCACAACTTCTAAGTGTGCCAAGCTTGAAATCCCAATTTTGGCACACTCTTGATATCACACTGTAACAACACACACCTTGTCACTGCTACGCCAAAACTTGCTTGTATTGACTGTGTAACGTTCGTGTGAATTGAAACTCTGCTTGCTTTGCCCATTGTGCAAAGCCAGCACCCGTACCAGCCGTCGCTGCTACATGAATTACTTCCCAGAAGAGGAGCCTCTTGCCGTGAACCATTGCCGAAGCCAGTCTCCGGATTCCGTAAATCTTGAAGTATACGCCGCATACCAAGGGGAAATCAGAGCATCCACTGAGGGTTACCATACAAGGGACCAGCAGCGTTTTTAGAGGCTACCATACTAAACTAATGTTTAGAATTAATTTAGATTGTTTGGATGCTGGTCGATGGCTTTCGAATTTTGTTATTTAAGATTTCTGTATTGCAACGATAAACGAACGAGTGAAATCTTCTTTTTGTTCCTTTCCAAGTTTCAAGGTAGCTTACAGCAAATCACGATATGAGGCCATCAGTTGTCAAATTTCTTCATTGTCATCAAGCTTTGAATAAGGATTTTCTTCTAGTTTTACTTGGAACGGACACCCAATCAAACGAAACTACTGCTCACTGGATGTTGGGCATAATTTGCTTCAAAATAGAGCAAATTAGCATTTTAGACTCATCACCACCAACGTTAGACGTGTTTCTGGCAAGATCGGAATCCTTTAAAATATTGGCAATTTATAGTTGCAATTTCATATTCACTTGTAAATTGTGAGTTTGATTTTGATAAGTGGCTGTTCAATTATGCTATAGATTTGCCAATTCAACGTAATGGGTTTGATTGTGGAATCTTTGTTTGCCATGAAATGTCAGGATTGTTGAAGAATTTCGATTTTGATGTATTTTTGCAGAGTAGTTATTAGAAACTTCATTGCATCAAAGACTGCAATTCACCAGCAATTTGAAGAAGAAAATGTGATTAAAGTGTCTGAACACTTAGGCAGGAATTGTAACAACTATAATAGGAAGCATGCAACATGTGCGTCAACTGTCGACAGTGATTCCATAAAGAGTGTCTCTTACAAATATGAACATTGCAAGTAAAAGTTGTCTTACCTGGTATTTAAGTTTTCAAATTTTCCATATTTTTCATATTTAAGTTTTCATATTTTCCATATTTTTCATGTTCAAGTTTTCATATTTTTAGAAGTGGCAAAAGAGACAACAGAAAAGTTAGAATTCCCTCAGCTGCGTGAAATGTTTTTTTTAAGCAATCAATATACCTGAAAGATGTTGTTGAATGAAAGTAAAATGGCCTTTAGTTTTTCATAGTAAACAAATGTTTACACATTTTTACAACTTCAGGAAACCTACTAGACTAAATCACCACAAGTAGTCTCAAAATTGTTCAGAGATAACAAATTAATTTTTTTTAAATAATTTTTGCTAATTTATTTTTCATTTGATGACGCTAGCAACCAACAGTATACATCTATAGTAAATAAGCGTTACTAAATTCTGATGCACCTACGTCTGCACCAGATTTTGGTACTCCAATTTCTAAACAACCCAAAAGAAATTGGTGGCAGGAATCTTCCACTCGGGACCAGTCCGCAGAGTGCAAAATCATCAGTCAATTGAAAAATATAAACAAGTAACTGTTTTCAGGACATTTCAATGCTCGATATTAATTAATTTTTTTATTTTGCAGTGACCTTTCAACTTGTAATGAAGTCGCTCCTGATGAATCAGATTAGTTTGAAAAATTTGTTGAGAGCCTCGTTCTGCAAATTAAGGCTCGTTTACATTGTTGCAAAATCGCGTTCGAATTTATGCAAACGCAACAATTTCGCGCATGAAAGTTCGCGTCGCAACCCTTCGCACGCGAAATTTCAGAGTAGACTTGAAGTCTACTTTTTCGCTTCGCTTGGATTGTTTGCACGCGTTGGCCAATGACAGACCAGATAGCTATGACGTCACCAACTTCACAATTTATTCAAAATGGCAGCACCACGTTGAACAAGTGAGACGGAATTTTCTCTTGTTCAATTAGTGGAAGAAAATAAATGTCTCTATGACATTAGTCTGCGGCAGTATAGGGATAAAGTATTAAGAG
The DNA here is from genome assembly GCA_949358305.1 of Strigamia acuminata. Taxonomy (NCBI): domain Eukaryota; kingdom Metazoa; phylum Arthropoda; class Chilopoda; order Geophilomorpha; family Linotaeniidae; genus Strigamia; species Strigamia acuminata. The sequence continues at coordinate 36,423,724 of OX442314.1, forward strand.
AGAATGTATGGACGGCAATTTCAGGCAGATTAGGCCAAGATGGTAAGATTAGTCAACATAACATGGGATGAATTTTATTTTGATTATTTTTTTTCTTTTGTATAGCAAAAAGCTGTAAAGACCAGTGGAAGTCAATAAGGGACAAATATAACAGGGAAAAAAGGAAACTCAAACACCCAAGTGGTGATGAAGGTACCATTGTCAAGAAGTGGCCGCTATACACTCATCTGGGTTTTTTGGCACCATTTCTATCAGCTCTCAGGTAAACAACTAGAGTTTAAACTTTATCCAGTTCACTTGTGAACACATACGAGGTCATGTCTGACGTTTAATGTGTTCACAACTAAACTGGATTCCGAAAATTTCTATTACATGTGTAAATTATTTTCATTTCAGGTCAGAAGGTAATGTTTGTCAAGATGTTGTTACAACACAGAATGATTGTCTAAACATTCTGAACAGTATGATGGCACCTGGTGAAGGTAAAAATTTGTTTAAATGCATTTGTACTGAATAATAAACTAATTTATTTATATTTTCTTAGATTTTCACAGCAAGGAAATTTCAGGACATGAGTTTAGGGTGTAACAGATCCTCATCACCACAACCTCCACCTCAGCACCACCAAAATAACCGATCATCGTCATCATCACCAGCAGACAGTTTATTTTCACCTAGGTTGTAAACGAGCCTTTACAGATGAGAATAACAGAAAGGAAGCGAAAAAATCAGATATAAACACATTGTACGGTGCCATAAACTAAATTGATGTTAAATTCCCTGTTACAGAAATTCAAATCTGACACCATTAAACCTTATGGCAATGAGGGAGACCATGAAAAATTCGAAATGTATGAATGCTAAATATAAAATGCAACTTAATCAGAAATCCATAATAAAACACCATTTCTGATAAATGCTTAGACTTATTCAATAGAATGCAATCTCATAATACCAAATGTGTATTAAATTTCATGGCTAGTAAATGCTACACTCATTCAATGGAATGCAGTCTTACAATACCACATATTATGCATATCGGGTAAACGCTATACTCATTTAGTGGAATGCAGTCTTACAGGACCCAAAACATTTGTCAAATAAACATTAAAAATCCACAAAAAGAGAAACAAACGTGAAATGGAGACTGGACACACGGCAGCGTCAAACCAATTCAAGAATCAGCGATGATCAAACACAAACTTGTCGAGAATAAATTGAAAGATTAATCCACATTAGAATAATAAAAAAATGAGAATCCAAATTCCGAACACCAGAGCTCTCATTCAGCACCACCGTTAACAGTGGCCCAGGGACAACCGCGAGGAGGTAGAGAGTTGGATTTTCTGTCCCCAAATAATTTTTAAATATACTGGTACTGTAGAAATCAACCATAAATAAAATAAAAGACCGGAAACGAGATGCATACAATAACTTACCGTCAACGTGGCCAATATGAAAATGGCGGAACGAAAAACTTCGGGAAGACTGGAACAAATGAAACATTTTAACACCGGATGAATCGATCAAATTTTGCGAAAACATCAAAATAAAGATCGCTGCGAACCTGATGAACGTTCCCATAAACAATACTGCATTCGATGGTAAAAGATTCGAGAGATATCTGCTAGAATTTGATAAGTTTAAGCAGCCCAAAACCACGCCGTGACCTGACTACTAACGGAAGCAGAACTGAATTATGGGAAATAGCGAACACGCATTTAACGTCTTTCCGGTGTTGATTAGTTGCATTTAATACGTCATTACTTCTCAATACAGTGCACTTTGATACACTTTGATTACGCGGGATTTGTTCAATAAAACCCCATTTTGATAAAACGGGTTGACGAATGTGATAAAACCCGAAAAGACAATACTTAAGAGCTTCTTTTAAACGAAAACTGCTGCACGACAAGCAGTTCCACACAGAAATTGAAATACCGTGACTTTTGTCGTTTGATTTCACGTTGTCTGGTGTTGTTGACACACGACCCTTTATTTCCACTCTTCCGCTTCTTCCGCGTACGTTATTTCTTACGAAAATCCCCATCAAATCGGCACGCCCATATTGTTTGCAACGTCGGAGGGACTTTACTTGAGGGTCACTCAACAATTCGGCGCTCGGGAATTTTAAAATTTTACAAACATCGACCTTGATTTTATTTTGACAATATTTCCCAAAAGAAATTAAAAAAATTCGAAGAAAATATTTCTTTTCGTTAATTTTTTTTATTTTTACATGACGATATCGGCAAAGGGAAAAATACAGGGGACACTAAAGTCTTAACAATAAATTACATATATTTTTTTTTATTTGTAAAAAATGTACAGATGTATAAAAATAAAATGCATTTCTTCTTTCCAAATTTCCATCGTAATAATGCTCAATGATTAAAATAAAGAATAATTAAAGTTATAGGATCTAAATAAAATACGTAGCACTGCCACCCACCGTGTGATTTATGTATTATATGTATAAAAAGAAATGGTTTTGATTTGTTTTTCATGTGAAAATAAATTCAAATATTGTTTGAAATAATAAAATTTTTATATAAAACGAGAAAACAATGTTTATTTCATCCGAAACAACAATTTTTTAAACAACAACGACTACGAAATTCCGCCAAAATGGCGGAATTTCAATGAATTGTGGGTTAAGTCATTGTTCACTGGAATGTTTGCATTTCGGTTGCCATCACCACCCAACATGGAGCATTAAAATTTTTTTAAAAGTAAAATATCTAAATATTTTATTAGTTTTTCAATTTTTCTAATTTATAGTTTTGGCTTCGACTCACTGCGGGGCGTTTTGCCCGCGCAATCTCTACAATTCTGGCCCGTTTTCGATGTGTACGAAATCTGACAGCTGGGGTGACATCCAACACGATGCTCCGGCGCGAGTGACGTTACCTCCGGTTCAGTTTGTGCACATTTCTGAAAGTTATTCCGTACAACAAGACCTACAAATTGTGGTTGAGTTTGGTAAAGAGGTATACGAGTTGTCTGCACCATTTGTGAGCTCATTTAACCATTTATTTGTCTTTGGTTTGCAGTTTGTTGCTACTGTTGACGACTGGGTTGGACTTTTTCCACTAGACTGGCGAACGTTGAAGCAATATGTGGCTTATCAGTGGATTCAGCATCAAGCCGTTGATGGCCGACAAACTATTTCTATATCTCAATCTAAACTACCGGTAATTAATTGTAGTTAGACATTTAGGGGTGGATTGATATCTTTTCCTCGCAGTTCTCGTGGAAGAAGAGCCCCAAACCAGTACGCATTTTTGGGCCCCCAAATACAAACTATTTTTGAATTTTTGGTCCCCAAAATAGGAATTTATATGAATTTGGATCCCCAAAATATGAATTTGGGCCCCCAAAATAGGAATTTATATGAATTTGGGCCCCCAAAGTAGGAATTTGTATGAATTTGGGCCCCCAAAATAAGAATTTATATGAATTTGAGCCCCCAAAATAGGAATTTATATGAATTCGGGCCCCCGCAGTAAAATTATATTTGAATTTGAGCCCCCAAAATTAATCTGTTTTTATTTTCTTTATGCAGACTGACCTTCAACAATATTACCAATTTATGTACGTCAATGGCAATACTACCGTGGTCGGAATGAGTACGCCGTTTTATTTCACCGAAGATGAATTATTCATGGATGCCAAAGGCGAGGAAGAAGTAGACAGCACAGAACTGGGCCGCAGAGGAGCTTGCGAGCGACTGAACATGCAGCCAAACACAGTGTCCACCGAGTCCAACATGTCAATTGACATGATACCCGAAGAATCCCTCACGAGTATCTCGGACGAAGTGCACGACAACGTCAACGAGTGCGTGCCGACGCAGTCTGATTTCTTCCTTCAAGGCAAACCGTGCGGAGACAATACGGAGTTTGTGGAGCCCAATGTAGAAACGATGGCGTTGGTTCCTTGGACAAGACAAGACGAATTAATTTGGGACGAGACTGCCGTCCAGTTGGCAATGGCTGCTAACAAAGTGAGCTTAGAGAGCGAATTGGAGAAGTCGTCGCCGACCGTGCGAAAACAGCGCAAAGACAAAGTGGAAGTCAACAAGACGGGTGCGATTCCTTTGGACGAAAAAGGCAGAGCACATTTTAGTAGCATCTCGGTTCCTTCTTGCGTCACACCGCCTGACAAGTTGTCTCCAAAGACCACTCCTGCAGCTTCCAGTAGAACTTCCTCTGAATCCTTGGAGACAGGATCCTCAGCAAAGTCCTCAAAGGTAGGTCTTCTTTTATTCCTTGTTAGAAATCCCCAAACCAAGTTTCATCAAAATCCGAGCGATGAATTTCGAGATATGGACTTTATGTACAGCCGCAGTTGTGGACAAAAAAAACTTTCCTTCAGTTTAGCTGTTTTAAGTTTATCTATCATTATTTGCCTGGTTTATCTTTTAATACTGTTGTTAGGGCATGACGAGAAACCAGGTCAAGATTGATGTCATCGAGAAACCAGGTCAAGATTGATGTCATTGAATCTCAATGGATTTTTATGCCACCTGGTAGATAAACTTAAAACAGCTAAACTAAAAGGAAGTTTTTTTTGTCCATATTCAGTCACTTTATATTGAACTACTTGTAGTCCTTTGTGCAGTGGGGCTGCGACTGCGAATGGGGTACTGCGGGGTTTTTGTAAAGTCCAGGGAATGTGCTGGACAGAGTCTTGGATTGATCAAACTGATTCTTTGTTTTTAATTTGTAGAAAGATGCTAATTTGGATCAAGTGGTGTCACGTTTTTTTAATTTTCTTGGGTCAGTGATTGCAAGAAGCGAAAGCGAAAAATCTTTAGAAGGCGAAAAGTCCGCTACCTGTACTCGCTGCAGCCAACTCGAGGTAGATTTGGAGTCGGCCAGATCGAGGGCTTTCCATGCAGAGTACAGAGAAGGGGCTCTTGTTAGAGAACTGTTGAGTTTGAGGAAACAAGTGAAGCAACAGGAATTGAGAACGTCCGAATTGCTCGATCATTTGCACGTGCGGTGCGACGAAAATAGCAAAGTCGAGATTTTGAAGGACCAACTGAGTCAAGTCCTGAACGAGCTGCAACAAGCTGTACACAACATGCACAGGTTGACACAAAAAAAAAACAACCTGGAAACAAAGGTTTGTCATAATAAGTTGGTATGGAAAGTTGTTGATGCTTTGATTCAAAATGCAGGTGGGAAATTTGATGTGGGAAAAGGCAGGCATGTGTGCTAAACTTCAGGTCCTGCAACAAGGTGAAGCAAGGAACAGCAGAAGGACTTCAGAGCTAAGCGCCGCTTTACTCGATGCGCAAGAAGAAGTGCATCATTTGAGCAGAAGACATGGGGAAAGCCAACAATTTATAGAGGCTTTGCTGGCTACTTTGTGTAGTCTGGGCTACACCAATATCAAAGACCCTGCAGGCTCCAGCATTAACTTGGAAAACATTGCTGGACCAGGATTGCACCTGGAACCAGTGTCAGAAGAAAGCCCAATTACCAAATGGACAAACAAGTACAAATTCCAACAACCTGGTACAAATGCAATTACGGTTGATCCAACATCGCTACGAGATAGAAAGTCTATACACGTAGGGTACATACTAGCTGAATTGGCAATGCCATCTATCGACTAGATCGCATCCTGAGGCTATTAAACAAGATAATTCGCCCCTGGTACATCCTGTCCTAATACGCCCCTGGTACATCCTGTCTTAATACGCCCCTGATACATCCTGTCCTAATACGCCCCTGGTACATCATGTCCTAATACGCCCCTGATACATCCTGTCCTAATACGCCCCTGGTACATCCTGTCCTAATACGCCCCTGGTACATCCTGTTGGAATAAGTGTCTGGTTAAGCGGTGGCGTGAGGCTGATTGCTTCAATGTTAACCATGTCAATTTTACTGAGAATTGGCATCAGCTGGACTGGGTACAAATTTAGTACCAGGAAATCTGGATGGGTCGGGCCACAGGGACAGGCTACGGTGGGCCAGGGATGGGCCACAGGCCACCGGGAAGTTCCCGGTAGCCCGCCGGGCCAGTCCAGCGCTGCAGCTGGATTGAGAGTAATACCAACTTCTTCTTATAAACATGTCTTAGCATCAGAGAGCAAACATTCTCTGGGAGGGAGGTTTAATGGAGACTTTCTATATCATTGCGATGTTATATCTGTGTCAGTATGGTTGGCGATGTCCGATGGTAATAGCCACATACAAATTGTTGTTAGACAAATGGCACAAGGCAATTCTGACTTCCAAAGAGATCATCCAGCAACTTCAGAGCAAGATCCGTGATTTGGAGCAGTTTTGTCGCGAACAAGAAACCGGTTCCAGTCGATTTATTGACATGCAGAAATGTTTGAACGACGAAAGAAAGAAAAGCACGCTTTTGGAAAACCAAATGAGTCAAATAATGATGTCTTTTCCCACGAAACAAGACAGCAAGTCTACGGTATCACCGTCGATGGACAAGGCAAGTTTTGCTCTGCAGGATCGAATTGCTAAGAAAACCGCGTCGATGGACAAGACAAGTTTTGCTCTGCAGGATCGGATTGCTAAGCAAACCTCACGGTCACGAGTAAGCAAATTAAAATTACCAGTGGTGTAGCAGTGCATCCAATTGACATGGGTCCATAAGTCTAGGGGGCCCGTCGAGAATGAAAAGTACTGAAAATCCTAGCTATGGCTAAACTGCTAAAAGTCCCAACTTGCACGTGGGCCCATCGACTTCTTGCTACGCCACTGAAAATTTACCCCCACTATAGCCTTAGATTGCAACCCTCTTGCAACTTGCACACCTGATTGTAGCAGGGAAGTGTACCTTGCACCGGCCTGACCGGAGTCGGACCATTCGATGGGGATTGAAATGATTTTTTTGCTTTAATGATTTCAGGATCTGGATTTAACAAATCCAGGTTATGAACTGCAAGGAGCAAGGCCTAAATTCCTGAGCAAACAACAGTTGTGTGAGCCTGTGGACGAATTGGATCGGGGAAATCAAGCAGCCGTTCCAACGTTCCGTTCTTTCAACCTTGCCGCTCCGGTTGTTGACGATTTTCCTCACCACTGTCCTTTCTGCGGAGATACATTTCCAGCCTATTTGCTGCCCAGTGACAAACAAGAACACATCCGAATGCACATGTATTCAGAGCTGCAAAGAAACGTGACGAACAATGTGTAAAATCAATAGTGTTACATTGAATAGCGAAGCGAAACAACTTTAAATGGTGATGGCAAACAAAAATTCACTGAGATAGAGAACTTTCACTTTATTTTCCAATTACACCACAAATCAATGTGTGCATATTTTTATTTTTATTTTATTTTTATTTTATTTTATCATTTTACTTGTTCCTTTCACTTGACACTGTGTGCTATGAAATATCGGTCAGTGCTTTGTTTACAATTACAGTAATGAAATACATGAACCCACCCAAAGCTGTGATCATTCAATTGATTTATTTGATTTATTTCTATTTCAGGATTACATGATTACATGTCTTGGTTATTTTCTGCATTGTTAGTTTCAATTGCTTGGTGTATTTCACCATTCAAATCACAATTCTCTTGATTGGTTTTTAAGGTTGTTTTGTCATGTATTTCAAATCGCCACCAGATGGTGTGACGGAATGGCGAGAAAATCAAAACATATTCATTTTTTTTTTAACTTTAGATTTGTTAGGACGATAAAACTAAACATTACGATGAGGTAATTAATTAATTTCGATTTGATTTGGTGCACGAAGTTTACAAGTTGTTAGGAATGCCCCGAGATGGCGTTAGTGTTTTTTTGTGATTGATATAACAACACGAGCTTTTGTTTACCAGATTGCTGCGGCAACTATTGTTGCTAATGTAGCATTCCATTATGCAAACTGAGCTGTAAAATTTACGAGTTTATTGGAATTTATCAAATTTGTTGAATTCATTCTAACAGAAATTTAAAAAAAAAAAAAAAAAAAAAAAAAAAAAACTAAAAAAGTGTGATATTTTTCTGGCTATCGAGTTTTTCATCCAAATCAAACCAAATTCCACAACCAAACATCGACAATTTCTCCAGCAAAAATAGAACAAAATGGAGACATTAAAGAAAATCGCCTTAGAAGCCGTTTTAGATTGCATCTTTGAATGCCCCATCGAAGACAACGACGAAGACGAAATGCGAACCACGCAACAATTAATCGCCTATTTCAATAAACTACGTAAGTGAAGCGATAAATACACACCAAAATACGTGCGAATCAATAATAAACGTCTGATTTAGCCCACAAAATTCGTGACGAAATACAACGTCGTCTCAGGCTGAATTGTTTTTTGGGGTTCGGGAGTGACCGCGTGCCGGAAGCGCGACACGTTGCACTATTGGTCCACGAAGAGCAGAAACGTCTCCTCATGCACTTTACGAGTCAGGATTTCAATTTGCAACTTCTACTTCGAGTCAGTGGCCACAAGTTTGAAGTGAGTAGAATACACAGCACGAAAATACACGAAAACTAGAAAAATATTGTTTTCTAATCGTCTAGAACGTCACCGAGCTTAAATTGCCGAAAGAGTGCACGCTCGCAGCCAGCGTATGCAAAGAAATGTGCAATTCCATGCCCAACATCCAGAGCCTGGACCTCTCCGAGTGCTACGTGGAAGAAGGCGGCATCGTTTACATGTGCAAGCTGCCACTCGCCGAGCTGCACGCGTGGGAAACGATCACGGAGGAAAGCGTGCGCCACCTGTGCGCGGAAGAATCGACGGCCAGAGACACGCTGAAGGGACTCTACTTCGAGGATTCGTATTTCTCGCACGATTGCTACTGTCTGATGTTAAAAAGCTTGAAATTAATCGAAAGCATGGGCTGTTACTACTCCACGTGGCTCAACGCGTTCTCGCCGAGCGACAAACGGCAATACAACATCCGAGTGTTGGTCTTCCATTCGGACATCGACGCCATCGAGGACGAGCTGGACATCGGAGTGGTGGCGTGTCCGAAAGTGTCGACGGTGGTGATCACGTCGAATTTTTTCACGCCCAAAATGCTGGTCAGTTTGGCGAAATTCAAACAGTTGAGCGTGCTGGGCATCACGGCGTCGTCGAACGACGTGAATCGGGAGGAGGAAAGCCAACCTTCCGGCCGACTGTGTTTGGACAATTTGTGCTTTGATCGTTTGGTGGAGTTTTCGTTGGACGATTGCAGGGACGGGTGGGTGACTTCCGGCTATTTGTTCGATATATTGGAGATGTGTCCGAATCTGGAGAGGCTTATACTGTTATTTTGCGACGGATTCAGCAATAAAATTGCCAGCGAGTTGGCCGTGAAGATGGAGACGAGGAAACTCAAGTGTTTGATTATTGAATATTGCAATTTGTTGGGACCGGCGGGGATTGAGGATCTTTTAAGAATCGATTCGCTGAGGGATTTGGTTGTGAATTTGGTCGTCAGTGAGGTCGTGAAGGAACATTTTGACGCGCATCCGCTGCAGCAGGCGGCGAGAAAACACGGGGTTAAGCTCAAGCTCTACATTGCAATAAGTGTGCAATAAATAACGAAAAAATGGAAAAATAAAGAAAATTTTTTTTTTTTTTTTGAATCACTTAAAATATTTATTAGTTCAGTTTTCGACGCTTCACTGCGTGGCATCGTATTGGGAAAAGTCGCGCACATGCGCAGTGGTAAGAATTTCAAAACGGGGGTATTTTGAAATGATGCAATTTAATTAAACGATAATATAACACTTCAAACGACATTTTAAATGCAACAATTTGATTTTTTTGCACTTCGGTAATGTATTTGTGTCGTTTAGTCGTTTTTTTCTGCCGTTTTCGATTGCGTTTTTCAACGGCAGGCTTAGGAAATGAGCGAATACCACACTACTTGTAGAACTACCGTATATCTGTAAATAGCGCACCCGTGCGCTATTAGAAAAAAATATTTTGGCCCGCACGCTATTAGAGGCACGCACGCCATTAGAGGCCCGCACACTTCTGAACGTATCGGCAACAAAAAACACCTAAAAGTGTGACAATTGAAACGTTTTCCATGGTTTCGGTAATTTTCTGCCAAAACGTATGCAAAACGTGTCATTTGTCATCTTTTTTGGCACATTTCGGGCTTCCAATTGTGTACCCGCGTAGTAATCGACAATATACGGTACTAGCTTCGTAGAACTACGACGCAACAAAGCTGGCAATAATAATTGAGGCGCAACAATGGCACATCACTCGATCGCGATATTATGGCCCAATGTTTGTGTGTAGCTATTGTTGAAAATACAGTATTCCATGATGTAAATAAATTGAGGAGTTTATTGAATATCGTCAAAATTCTACAGAGTGCAATATGGTGTAGATTTCTTTGGAAACCAAAGCAATAAATTTCACTGTAAGGTAAAAATTGGTGAGCAAAATTCAAAATGGAAGCATCGTTAAAAGACCTGTCTTTCGGAGTGATTCTGGAGCGCATTTTCCAATGGCCGCTTGAAGAAAATGAGGAAGAGCAAATGAAGAGCACGCAAGAATTAATCATTTATTTCGATAAATTACGTTAGTGGTAGAAGATAGATTTAATTTGAAAAATTATTTACCAATTTATCCGATTTTAGCCGTGAAAATTCGCAACGAAATACAGAGATGCTTCAGATTGAATTCTTTTTCGGGCGACGTCGTGTTCGAGGCGCGACAGATCGCACTATTTCTACACGAAGAACAGAAAAAACTCCTAATGTACTTCACGAGTCACGATTTTGATTTCGAGTTTCTACTTACAATCAGCGGCCACCTATTAACAGTGAGTATCGATATCGACAGAGAAATCCGTCATTACGATCATATTCTCAAATTATATTCGCCAGCGTAGAATGTGACGGAGATTCGACTTCCCAACGAGAGTTTACTCACGGCCCGAGTGTGCAAACAAATGACGCATTTAATGCCGAACGTGAAGAAACTCGATCTCTGCGATTGCCACGTCGAAGAAGGCGCCATCCTGCACATGTGCAAGCTGCCGCTATCCGAGCTCTACGCCTGGGAAACGATCACGGAAGAGAGCGTGAGACAACTGTGCGCGGAAGAATCCAACGCGAGGAAGACTTTAAAAGGGATCTATTTCGAAGATTCGTATTTCTCGCACGACTGCTACTGTTTGATGTTGAAGACGATGCAATTGATCGAAAACATGGGATGTTACAACTCGTCGTGGCTCAACGCGATTTCACCGAGCGACACGCGGCAATACAACATCCGGGAGTTGGTTTTCCACTCCGACATCGACGCCATCGAGGACGAGCTGCGCATCGGCGTCATCGCGTGTCCTAAAGTGTCGACGGTCGTGATCACTACGAATATTTTCACCCCGAAAATGTTGCTTAGTTTGGCCAAGTTCGAGGAGTTGAGTGTGTTGGGCATTCACGTGTCTTCGAACGACGTGAACAAGGAAGAGGAGAGTCGGATTTGTTTGGAGAAATTGTGTTTTGCTCGTTTGGTGGAGTTTTCGTTGGACGACTGCAGGGACGGGTGGGTTTCTTCCGGCTATTTGTTCGATGTGTTGGAGATGTGTCCGAATCTGGAGAGGCTTACGCTGGATTTTTGCGACGGATTCAGCAATAATATTGCCGGCGAGTTGGCCGAGAAGATGGCGAAGAGGAAGCTGAAGCGTTTGTTGATTGAATATTGCAATTTGTTGGGACCGGAAGGGATTGAGGATCTTTTAAAAATCGATTCGCTGCTCGAGTTGGAGGTGTTTTTAGCTGTTGGTGAGGTCGTAAAGGAACACTTTGATGCTCATCCGTTGCAGCAAACGGCTAGAAAACACGGTGTTAAGCTCAAGCTCTATATTACTACAATTACGCAATAAAGGATTAATAAATATGGAAAAATAAAGAAATGAGTTTGTTTTGAATGAATTAAAATATTTCAAGTTTTATTCATTTTTTATTTATTTTTGGGCGCAGAATTAGAAAGACGTGTGGCTGTTTAAAGTTTTCTACGCCAATTGCAAATCGCCGTAGAACTTGACTGCAGTTTAGTGTAATATCCGGAAACTTATTTTCAGTTTAATCGTCGGGAAATTGGTTTAGATGACGAAATGAGAGCAATGATTCATCAGTGTGCGGTGTGCGCCGTAACTGCGGCAAAATTAACGAAAACAAATGAAGAAAATTGTGACGATCTTCTCCAATTTACTGATTGTCCGATTCGTTGATAAACCCCGGATATATATGCAAAATAAATTTCGTTATATGCGCATATAATATGCATTAAAAATTCCAATATATGCAAAAAAAAATTTGAAATATGCAAAATAAAAAAATTTATTTCAGTGAAATCATTTATTGAGACCTAGACCCTGGATAAATGCATAAATGCATGCTTTGTATTTTTATTGCATATTTAGCCGAAATTGGCTTAAATTGCATATTTTCCAAAAATCGGAAAATAAATGCATATATTGCCATTTTTTACGATACGAAGATGATACGTACCTTTTTTTTTTATATGTTTTGTTTACGTATCACTGTTTCTATATTTAAATATGCATTTTAGTGTATTTCGTTTAAAACAATGCCGAAAGTTGTCAATTTGAAATCCACGCGGGAACAATTAAAAATGTACGTTAATGAAATTGACAAAAACTCATTACGAGTTGAATGCGATTTTATTTTCTGTGTTGTCTGTTCGGCTAAAATTGGCGCAAGTGGTAAACCACCTAAGAAGTTCCAAGTTAGACAACATGTTAAAACCAGTGTACATATTAGTCTTACAAAGAAGAACAAAGTCACTTTCGTTCAACCAAACTTAGAACTATCGAATCTACAAACACAAACTGACAAATTTAAACTTGGTAGGTATATTGCGCTATTCGTTTGTTGGAGAAATGTCACATGTTCCAACTAAACCGTATCTGTTTTCAATGAGACATCTACAGCAAACTAATCATTCCACAATCATGCAATTTTTCAATGATTCGAACGTTTCTCCCCGAATATGAGAAATTGCATGATTGTGGAATGATTAGTTTGCTGTAGATGTCTCATTGAAAACAGATACGATTTAGTTGGAACATGTGACATTTCTCCAACAACGAATAGCGCAATATACCTACCAAGTTTGTCTGTTGTTTCATCTATTAACACCCAGACATGTTTCGTACACAAATTCTCACGAATACTATTAATTTGCGAAGCAAAATACGGCGGCAAATAATTCTTTCGAATTGTTGATTCGTCAGGAATTGAATGTGATGTATATTTAGCAAAAAAAGTTTTAAAACTCTCACTATTAATCTTGTTCATTAGAATATCGCAATTCACTAGGAACTTACATAAATCTTGTGAAAACTCAGTTTGTGGTTGTAGATTCGATAGTTCTAAGTTTGGTTGAACGAAAGTGACTTTGTTCTTTTTTGTAAGACTAATATGTAGACTGGTTTTAACATGTTGTCTAACTTGAAACTTTACCACTTGCGCCAATTTTAGCCGAACAGACAACACAGAAAATAAAATCACATTCAACTCTTAATGAGTTTTTGTCAATTTCATTAACGTACATTTTTAATTGTTCCCGCGTCGATTACAAATTGACAACTTTCGGCATTGTTTTAAACGAAATACACTAAAATGCATGTGCATGTGCTATTTAAATATAGAAACGACTGCAATGTTTACTCGTATGGGATATGCCATACCGCGATATTTTTCCTAGCAGCCCGCAGTCCCCTGTACTTGTACAGCGGTACTTTGGACGCCCTGCGGTACAAACGAGAGAAAACACGAGATTCGTGTGTTTTCTCTCGTTTTCCACTTTAATTTTAAAAAGTTGATGTTTACACTCATTCTAAGTGAGTATAAACATCAATAAGTTTCATAGTATTAAAATCCAACTAAAAGTTTATTAATTTATTATTAATAATTTGGTTTTATTAATTTTCAAGTTTAAAACGAAACTTTAAACTTGAAAATTAATAAAAACCAATTAAAAGTTAATATTAATAATAAACTCCCCATCAAATCGGCACGCCCATGTTGTTTGCACTGTCGGAGGGACTTTACTTGAAGGTCACCCAACAATTCGGCGCTCGGACCGAGTTTTTCGGTTTCGGTTGGAAGCGGAAATTTTAAAATTTTACAAACATCGACCTTGATTTTATTTTGACAATATTTCCCAAAAGAAGTTTAAAAAATTTGAAAAAAAAAATTTCTTTTCGTTTTATTTTTTATTTTTACACGACGATATCGGCAAGGGGAAAAAATACAGGGGACACTAAAGTATAAACAATAAATTACATATAAACTTTGTTAAATATAAAAAAAAAAATTTCAAAAATTTCAAAAAAACAAATTGTTGATCACAGTCCACTCAAAACAGCACTGAAGTACGAATTAGCTTGAACACTGACTGAATTCCGCGTGTCATTGTCAATCATCACCGATATAAATTGTCCTTTCTATATAAAAACATAAACATTAAAAAAAAATCTAAAAATCCAAAAATAATTTTTATTCCCATACTTGAAGATGCAGAAAACCAGCAACAGAAAGAGAAAAATGCTGACCAAGTTGCTCAGCCCCTAACACAGACTCCAAAGCCCTAAAAAAATCAATTAAAATTAAAAAAAAAAAAACACAATTCATCCACCAAAAACTTACACATTAGTCTGACACAACGAATCAATACAAACAATCACGTGCAAAGCGCCTTTCTTACTATCAATCTTCTTCCTCTTTAGCCGAAAATGCAAATTAACAAACACTTGATAAATCCCCGTTCTGCCTATCGTGTACTGCCCATCCACCAAAACATCGCTATTTCCGTCACTCCTTTGAAACGCACCGTCCCCAAACGGCTAAAAAAACAAACTATAACCACAAAACTCCACCAACAAAACCAAAAAAAAAAAAAAACCTACCACGTGAAATTCCTTCAACTCGCACAAACTCTTCTTGTGCACCGTCACCGCTTCGGCCAACCGCCCGAAGAAACCCGCGGTCACCTTCGGCAATATAACCGCGCCATCCAAATCGAACAACGGCGGCACGTAAACCCCGAACGACTTCTTCCTGTCCACATCGTCCAAAACCGTCCCATCAGCCTGCATTGCCGGGTCCAAGAACGCCTCAATCCTCTTCTCGGCCACTTCTGCTTAAAAAACAATTAAATGAATTAATCACCCCGAAAAATGTCGCACGAGCGTGCAGAATGCAAGTAACCCACCTTTGACCAATTCCCGGAACTCATGCAGCAGAACCTCTTTGGTGATATTTGCGCCAGGAGGGCCACGAGGGCCGGGTGGTCCCTGCGGACCCCGAGGACCCGCAGATGGCAGAATAGGCTAGACATAAAGACGCGACATGTGGGTTATTGCACTTAAAAAATCTCCAAAAAGCATAAAAATAAAAATTTAAGTGAAATGTCTGCAGGGCGACACCTGTTGTAACACCTACCAGCGTTCCTTGTTTTTTCGCACCGTCGCCACCGCCCCCACTCTTGATTCTGTGCCGATTAGTCGCCCGGTTTGAATTGCGAACAAAAGCCATCCAGCTCAACTGGGGGTCGAAAATCCTCTGAAGTTATTGACAAGACACGTAGAAATTTAGTTGCGTTCGCTGTATGAAGACTGGACAGGTGTGTGGATAGTGGAATTTGACGTGTAGTCACGGATTTGACAGGAATTTGTCAATAACCCACAGCTTTTTTGTGTGCATGCAGATGGGCACTGGGGGGAAGAGTAATTACTTGAGGGAAAGAGGACGGTGGGTCGCTGCGGGTCGCTGCAGGGAAGCGGATCGGTCACAAAAGGACAGGTGTAAGTCAACTTGGGAATAATTGTTCACTCTATTAATGGAGTTTGGTCGGTTTTGGGTGCATTTTTGGACGGTTTTCGAGAGATTTTTTTACTTACTGGGGGTTTGGACACTTCTTGTTGCTCGATTTCGTCCACTTGGGCCGCGGTTGGAGCGAGTTGGACGATGGAAAGTATGAAAAGGAGCGTGGTGGTCAGTGGTGACATGAATTTTGATGTCGTGGTCATTGGTGGTTGTTGGTTTTTGGAGTGGAATGTGTCGGTGAGTGCAGCTGTGCGTTTTCTCGACTCTGTGCGTCTGAAAGTCGCGTCGTGTGGTCTGTGCAAGGGTCACGTGTAGTGAGGGGTCAGTAGTTAGTGAGTGGCCAATGGTGGTGCGACTGAGTTGAGCCTGAGGCATTGGTTTGAGGCGGTGAGCGGTTTTTCTTGATGTTTTCTTTTAATCTCTGGAGATGATCTGGAGATAAATAATGGCAGACAGTTTGAACTTTGATCTAATATGGAAATTTGTCTCGAAAATTGAATACAATGTAGTCGAAAGAGTGTAATTAATCGTGGAATGTTATTATTTATGCATATTTCTTTATGGTTTATTCTGAAAAAGTGATTGTGGATGTTTTGATGTGTTTTTCATTGCAGCAGTGCAGGAAAGCCGAGCGACAGCTGAACAGAAACGTTTGAGTGGAGCTGATGGCGCTTTTGGGGGCCCATTTTAATAGAAATTGAAAAATCTAAAAGATTTTTTTTGTGAAAATATTTTATTTGAATAAATTTTTATTTTTATTTGGGGGCGCCGCCGCTGCGTGGGGCCCTTGAACTTAAACACACAACCCAACACTCATAATACGAACAAATTTCTTTTAATTCTTTTAATTTTAAAATTGCATTTCATTTATTTACTTGTATATATCTTTTATGAAGAGAAAGGAAATGGAAGTTATAAACGACTCCTCCTTTTAAACCTCCTTCTGGTTAGTTGCATTTTAATGCTCGTTGATTTAAATTGTGCATTTTCGAGTTAAAAATTAATATTTTATTTTCAATCGCAGGAAATTGAGATTAAAATTTTTTTGTTTGTTAAATCCATCGACATATTTTTTATTTTTATTTTAGTTTAATGTGCACAAGAGTAGAGCCGCGCATGCGTAAACGCTACAGAACTGACCAAAAGAGAAGGCGGCAGTGGCTTCGGTGGTTGACTTGGTAGAATTTGCGTGCTCGTCGCTCGTCCCTAGCTGGATTCTCAATTATTCGCAGTGAGAAACTTATTTTTACAAGCTGATTGAATACAAGTAATAATTGCTAACTTACTACAGAATGATTCAGTTGAATCAAATTTTAGCAACGATGTAGCAAGTGATATTATGAAGGCATTGTTGCGAATCGTTGCGCAACTGGACAATGTCGTACCGTAAAGTCGGGTGAATGTGGCCCTGGCAGATGAATGTGGTCAAAAATGAAATTTGTAGAAAAAAAATCGCTCACTTTCTCCTGGGCCATTTATCATTTAGTTGTTATTTTTTATTAATCTATCATGGTTTCAGCTTGCTTAAAAAAAATATTCCACATTTTTGTAATCAATTTTAAAAAATGTACACATTTCTTAAGCATTTCATGTAAAACTAGTGAAAAATGAGGCCTGAAAAAAGATGTCTGTAAATAAAAAAGTATTGCTAACTGCTGATTGAAATTTTATGTACTCATTCTTCATTGTTATAATGTTACAAAAAAATAATAATGCTACTAACTTTAAGGGAATATATTATTAATCCACTAAAATTCCTTGGATTTACACTAAAAAAAAACTAATTCTCCCACTTACTGAAATTTCCACTAACGCTCCTTTTTTGTTCCACTAAATTTATACACTAAAAAATAACTAAATTTTCCACTACTGAATTTCCCCACTATAAAAAACTAAGTACATCCACTATTTCTACTAATTTTTTTTTATTACAAAAGGAAGGACTTACTGGCTTTCGATGGTCTTCCTCGCTTCCTTTTCTCGCCCAAAAGCACGTTTTTGGCCTCAATTGGTACACTTAGGTGTTGCTCAATAATAGCAATACCCACGATGTGTTTGCATATATATTGCTTGTAAAAAATTGGACAAGAACAAGTTCCCTCATCCCACTTCTGGTTACTAAATCGAACAAGCCAGAATCTTTTCTTAGTTTTGATATACGTATCAAAACGCCTCCAATTGAGGGTTTCCATCTGCCGCAAATACAAGTCTATGTCATTAGCCTTCGACGCCGGCTGCCCTTTGGGGATAATGAAGTACGATTTCAGTTCACCTGTTTCACAGGAGATTATGTAAGGTTTCGAACGTTTCCAATTGTACGCTTCTGTCATGAGACTCAGAGGAATTGCCGGTTTAAGGGAAAATAGTTTTGCATTCACGTTTTGAGGATTTCGTTCAAGTGACCAGTTTTGAACCAAACCTTTAACAACCTCCAGAAAACGATGCATCAGTAGTCTATTGCGAAATGTACCGTGAGTTTTAATTACATTGTTAGTAGATTCCAGGCCATTATTCGTGCACGCAGCTCCAACACAACGTGTCGCGCTCAACTCTAACCGTCGCTAACTCGTGGGTTGATTACTTAATTCGACTAACTCACTACCGCTTTGTCTCAAGCGGTTTACCCAAAGAAATGATTACACAGATATAAAAGGTAAAATATAATATAGATTTATTCTGTGGGACAATGTACAGATATATCTTATATATATATATGAAAGGTAGGTAAAAGGTAAATCGGAATGGGTGAAGGGAAATGGAAAGGTAAAGGTATGATGAAAGCTGGCTGGAACCGGCGAGGTCGTCTGTTGTTTCGTTCGCGTCCAAGATGGCGTCGTCGTTGTGGCAACGCGATGTCGTCTTGGGCCGGCGTGGCAATATGGCGTCCTCGGCTCGTCTCTGGCTGGTCCTTCGGGCTCACGCTGGTCGGGCGCGAGTGAATGCTTAGTTAAAAGGCTTACTTCGGTCTGTTGTCTAGGTTTTTGTGTGGTGTCCGGCGATCACACAGCGGCGGACTCTTCTGGCTCCCGGCGATCACACAGCGGCGGGAACGCTCGTCGTGGTTTAACTGCAGTTTAGGCTTGTGCGACCGTTTGTCTGCACAACTCGCTAAACTGGAGTGGTTTTTACTATTTCTAGCTGGTGTGCTAAAATAGTGTGGTAATCTTATCTCGCAGGTTACTCTGCGGAGTTTGACACTGACCAAACGTACTCACGGTAAATTGTCCTTTGTCCTTGGTCAATCCCAGTATATTTTACTTGGGCCTGATCTTGTAGGACGACGGGTTTACGTGTGTTTCTCGTTTGATGGTTGTGTTGGTTCTGCCCGCTCAGTGCAAGGCACATTCCTTTGCACAAAGCGAGGTTGACAGGTGACCGGAATCACCCAATGGTGGGGTGGACGAGCCATCCCCACTCCCTCAGGGCAGACGCCTGTCCATTGACTAGATGTCAATGCACTGAGGGAAGGGAGACGCGCTTGCGGCTCCCCTTACACCCGAAACGAGGTCACGAGAGAAACTCTTCGTTGACCCCGGTCCAGTCGGGTCACAACACTTCCCCCTCCGAGCTCAGACCGTGGGGCTGAGCGATCACTTCTTTCCTGGGGGACCCGACACTGAGTCCGTCACCTGGGCGTAACTCACTCCAGGGACAGGCGGTTGAGTGCCGGGTGGCGCGGGTAGATCGCCTACTAACGCCGAGGACCGATCTCGGGGGTCCTCATGCTCCGTAATGAAGCATAATGCATGGCCGTCAACTGGCTCATGCGGGGCACGCGTCCTCTCGTGTAACCAAACGCTCGGGATGTAGGCGGAGAAGCCGGTGTTCGTATGCCGGATGGCATTGGCTTCCGCTGGCGTCACTGGCACACGGTGGGCTCTCAGCAACCTCTGGTGGAAGATGAGGTCTCTAGTCTTCCGGATCTGGTTGTGAAGCCAGATGAAGACTGATTTGCCTTTATCCCGTTGTGCGAGGATAAACCTCCTGGTCGCCGTTGTCATCGAAAGATGGGGAAACTCTTCGATGATTCGCCCGTAATAGTCTGGTGGAGGCGGTGCCGGCTTCGGCTTCTGGGTGGCCGCGGGAATCACGGCTTGCGTCGTTGTCGCCGCTCGGGCCGGTGGGGTCCCGGGCGGTGTCGGCTTCGTTTGCTCGACGGACCTGACGGGTGGCGTTCGGCACAGTAAGCGCTTTGGCTTACCCGCCACTTCGAACAGGGCGGGTCCTTGCGGGGATATCTCCGCAGGCATCGGTGGCGGAATCGGAACTCCGCTCGTCGGCGAGATCACCATTTCTACATCCTCTGCCGATTCTTCCGTCTGGATGGTCAAGGCGCGCAGTTGTTGGGTAGGCGCCGCTGTCCAGGTGGCGGAGGTATAGCGAAACGCCGTGCTTCGCAACTTGTACCCCTCAAATTCGGGGTTTACCACATCCCTGGTTAGCTCGTACCGAGTCAACACAGGGTCGGGCAGAATGGAGCTCCACTCTGCGAGGAGTGCACGGGGAACCTGTACACCCTCTCTGTCCACGACAGACCATGCGGCCATCGCCTGACGCCCTTCTCCGAAGAGTGCTGGGGTTAGCAGCTGCATCATGACCTTGGTCAATGATAGCTGTAGGCTGCGACGATTCACTGGATTCGATCGCTCCGAATCCGCAGTGAAGGCACACGAGAGCTTACTCATCATCGCCGTTGCCCATTCGATGAAATATCGCTGGGCCTGATCCACACCTCGCAAGGCGGGTGCGGAGACTCTTGGGTCTTCCATCACGAAGCGGAACGCTGAGAGCTCGGAGATAGTCGGGTTGGCGGCTTCTCTCGCGAGTCGCGCTTCTTCGTCTCGCCTCTCGAAAAACAGGGCCGAGGAACCGGGTCGGGGTTGGCTCGGCCTGTAAATGCCGGTCAAATTGGCTCGACATTCCTGCGCAATGCTCTGTCCAACGGGGAGAGGGACTGAGCGGTCGGTGTGCAAATCCGGCGGATCGCTCGAATTTAACAACGACGGCGGCGGCAGGTTCGGAGGCGGCTGCGTCTTGGTCGGCAGCGTTGGCGTCGGCAGCGGTGGTGTTGGCTGCGTCGGCGGTGGTGGCGTCTCCGTCGTCTGCACCCCAGTCATTGCGACTTGGGGCGCCGGGAGATGTTGTCCGGAGCCCGAAGGCTGCACGATGGCGGTTGGCATGCCATCGGGTCGTGGTCGCGAATTTATGTAGTCTGCGAGCCACCTTGCCACCTCGTGTGGGGTCACCTTCCCGTCGGTGACAACACCCATCTTCCTGGCGTGTTTCATCGCGGGATCGAAACGTGTCAGTTTCGTCCGCTTCATCTGAGTCAGAATCTCGCGAAGGTCCCGCGTATCTGCCGCTGGGACGCTTCGCTCACCTGACTGGCTACCACTTCGTCGACCCGCTCTCTTGGAGACGTAGGCGGGTTCGGGGATGGGACGGCCCCGAGCTTCGCACCTCGCGAAGTATCGCTCTTTGCGATCTTTTTTCCGCTGCTCGCGATGAGTCAGCGGACGTCTAGAAGTGCTGGGACGAGAGACTCGCTCTTCGTCACCAGACATCCAAACCTCCTTGTACTCCTTACCGTCTTTAATCTGACGGTTTACGAAAATTCGCGGTCGGGAATACTGCGAAGGGTCACGCACCGTACTAGTGGATGGCCCAGCTTCGTTGCCTTCAGTCGTGTTTTGAGCGACACGCTGCTTCTTGGTTGTCGCTGGGGAACGCGACTGGCTGTCCCCGGCGCCTTTGGAGCGCTTGCGCTTCCGCGGGTAGCTGCTCTTGGGCCCCAAAATCCCCAGGTAGTGGAGCTGCCACATCTCGGCTTGGGATGTTAAAATTCCCATCCGAGGTCTCCACTGGGGCGTACTCTCTCCCAATCGCAGCCTCTCAAACCACAGATGAATATCATCCGCGGTCATCCCCTCGTTTTGGAGGATGCGCTCGGCCACTGCCGTAGCGGTATCCACCAGCTGTTGTCTATAATGCTGATAGATGGCCTCACGGGCCTCTTCTGTCTCGGCTGCTCGCCACGCATGCAGCACGTGTTCCTCCGCCGGGTTGCCAGTGTACTGACTTGACAATCCGGGGTGGAAAATTGGCGATTTCGGGTCATCGTCACGAGCTAACTCTGTGGCGATGCCTTCGCGCATTCCCTCCGGGAACGTATCCAGGAGCGTGCAGTCTCGTACCCAACGTCGGGCGATGCATCGGGAATGTAGTATTCGCAGGCGCCAAGGGTCGGCGTCTTCGCCGAAACATCGTCGGTAAAAATCGGGCAGCGCGCCTCGAAATATCCCGCCACGAGTGATGCAAGCGGGGTCTAATGGTCCCCATGTTCTACGTAATGCCATCTGGAAGGGTGGAGAAATAAACGATTAATAAAAAGTTAATATTAAATACGTAGATAAATGGTTGGTTTCGAGGGACGTTGCCGATACGTGCAGCCGTCCGTCGAGACCGATTCCTGTCTATCGGTGCAAACGTAGGACGAATTGTCCCTCGTCGGATAGAAAAAGAGAAGTCATCACGTAAAAATCTGTCTCATGTCCAAAACGCACAGCGAGACGAAATCGAGCCTTTAATCTGGATTCTTATCATCAGATTTTACTTCAAATTAATTCTAACATTAATTAGGACATTACTAATAATTAAATTAATAATTATCAGTCATTCGTAAAAAGAATTCGTCGGGTGTAAATTATTACTAAAATTGCACAATAAATGTGCTTGTCGAAATTTTATTAAATAAATAAACCTAATAAAGAATTATTCCGAAGTCGGACTTTGTCTAATTTTTTTTAAAAAAGTTAAAGTCAAATTAAATTCATCCAACACACCGAAAAATTCATCGTACGAATGTTAAGTTGCATCAATTTGATGCGTCAAATTACTTGTGGAGAAAAATATTCTTTTACAGAATATTCTCCCCTTGTCATAAAATTATTTATGGCTCGAGCCCATTGTCTCGCTCGTGACTCAAGTCATGAGGAATTTTCGAGACGCGAGGCGACGTGAAGTCTGCGCTCGCACCCCGAAAACAAATTAACAAGGAAAAAATACGATCGTGTGAGCGATCGCGGTTAATAATTAATTATACACTATTTCGAGTGCAAAGCACTCATGTCAGGTATTAGTCAACAAAGTTTCTCTTTCAGCAGCACGGAAATAATTCTCATGTGCCGATGCCGACTTCTACCTGATCGGGTTGGACTTGGTTTACATCGCGGTCCCAGTTTTCCTCGTCATCGTGCTCGATGGCAAGCACGTCGTTCTCTTCCTCGTCCATGGCGAGGAGCGCGCACAAAAAGCTCAATCACGATTGAAAAAAGGATGATAAAACTATCTCAAAAAAAAACTCGGTAAAACGTTAAAAACGAGGATCACGCACGAATGCAGCGATCAGCTGTGAAAAGCGGAAGTCCGTGTGAACACGAGGTAATCGCGATGGATTCTGGGTAATATACTCCAGAACCCGGGTGTTTGAGACTAGTGCGCACCTACCCGTGCGCATGTTACGCTACGGGTCTCCTTTGTTCTCACTCCCGTGCGCGATTGCTGCTACGGGGTCTTTTGCACGCGGTATCCGACCCGTGCCGATAATTTTGCTACGGGTCCCGCGTTTCCACGCCATCTCGTGACGCGAATTCGACCGATATCCGCTTTGTTGGACTTAGCGAAATTTTCTGCGACGTGATGGCTTGCACTATCGGTCGATTACATTTATTTTTAGTGCCGCCATCGACTCGTAATTTATTTTACTTTTTTCCTACGACCTTTCCGCCTTTTATAAACGGATTATCTCTTTTTGGTCGCAGGTTACGGATCGAGGCAGGTACGATATTTTTTGTTGTTTTTTGTGTCTGTACCTCCTCATTATTGTTTTCTTTTTTATCCGTGTTTTTTGTGTTTGTTTCAGGAGTTTCTCCTGTTTCCCCCCCGACCAAAATTGGATCCGGAACGGATTCAACTATCTCGTTTACCGGAGGTGAAGGGGCGTCGAAATACTCCTCGTTGTCACTTGGCGGTGCTTTTTCCAACTCGCCAGCGAACATATCGACGATTTGGCCGTCAGTTTTAGACTTCACTTGGCCTTTGGCCCACATTTCTTGCGGGAATTCCGGAATGTACGGAGTTAACTCTCGTACTTGTATCGACTTATGCTCGGTGTTGTCCTCGAGCTTGCGTAATTTATACGCGTTACCGCCATGCTTGCCGATGATCACATACGGACCATCTCTCTTGTCGGCCAAGCTGGCGGTGATTCCTCTCGCTGCATTTGAGAGGATGTGTGTGTCCTTCCACACTAAATCATTGTTCTCGAAATTCACAAATTTTCCACCGCTTTTATCTTGTAAAATGCGGTCGCGCATGTTAAAAATGTGCGCCATCATATGTTTGTATGTGCTCGAAATTGTTTGCTCCAATTTATACACATACTCATGTGGTTTCTCTGGGTCCACCACATTTACCGACTCTGCCACTCGTGGGTCCCAAGGCACTCGTAGCTCTCGGGCGAAGTTGAGGTAGGCCGGAGAAAAATCTCTCGTCCTCGAGACTGTTGTTCGTATGCTGAACGCGATCTCCCTCAAGTATTCATCCCACCTATTGTGGATGTCAGTGAATATGCTTAGTGCATATTTAATGTCCCTGTTGAGTCGCTCAACGGGATTTGTTCTGGGATTGTAGGTCGAAGTATGTGACGCCACAATCCCGAATTTCTCACAAAACTTACCCCAAATTTTCGAGATAAATTGGGGTCCGTTATCGGATATTATTTTACGTGGAAATCCGTAACGTAACGCCACGTCGTAGATACATTCAACGATTTTCTCTGCTGAAGGTCTAGCGACGGCGTACAACTCGGGCCAACGAGTCGCCACGTCCATTATTACGATAATGTACGCATTTTTATTTCCCGTAACGGGTTTTGGGCCCATCACATCGACACTTAAACAATCAAAAGGCGCGTAAGGCCCTAAGAAGATAGTTTCGAATGGTGATTTTCTCCTCGGCTTACACGCTTGACATCGCTGACATTGGTGGACAAAAAGAGCGATATCTTTTTTCATCCCTGTCCAGTGAAAAAGCTGTGTAGCACGATAGAGTGTTCTGCTTACTCCCGCATGGCTCGCAAGCGGGTGCCCGTGTAACAACCACAGCACGCGACCGATTAAGGAAGCAGGTATTACTACCTTTACTGCGGTGTCCGATTCACTCAAGTCATCTTGGTGATTTGGGTGATGCTTCACCAAAAGGCCGTCATCCAATAGGTAATCTATGGATTCGTGCGCATAACGACGCTTCTGCCTTCTGGTTAAGTCGGGCGGATATTTTCCTGTCAGTACGAATCTAGCTCTGTCCTGACATTTTTTGTCTAATTTTTGTTGCACAATTATTTCCTCCCTTGTTGGGGGATTGCTTTGCATCTGCTTGCCGACATGAGCGTGGAAGGCGCTTAGAAGCGGGTCATTTATTCTCCGCTCTAGCTTAAATTCCTTCTTTGCATTTGGGTAATTGTCAGCAGCTGGTTGGTATAACCGCGTCCAAAATCCACAGAATTTTACATCTGCCGGAGACGCGGTGGGAATTTCATTCATCTTCCTTAAATCCCAACGGTGACAACTCGTCGGGCAGTAAATGATGCGGGAATCATCCTCGCCATCATCGTCAGCGTCGATAGGATCTGACACTGGTGCCCGTGACAGAGCATCAGCCACGACGTTATATTTGCCGGGCTTGTATTGAATGGTCAAGTCGCATGCCATCAGTTCTAACTGCCATCTGGCTAGTCGACCTGCTGGCTCCTTTAATTTCATCAGCCATTGTAACGCTTGATGATCTGTGTGGACTACAAATTTGGTATATTCGAGATAATCTCTGAATTTCCTTATGGCCCACACAACGGCTAAACACTCCAACTCTGTGGCGTTGTAATTTTTTTCAGCGCCTTGGAGTTTGCGACTTATAAACATGCACGGCAGGTCTTGTTCGACTCCGTCGCGCACGTGTGTTTGAAGCAACGCGGCTCCCAACCCAACTCTGCTGGCGTCCGTATGTAATATGAACGGCCGGTTTAGGTCGGGTAGAGGCATTACGCCGACTTCCGTCAGCATCCTCTTTATCGCATTAAATGCGAAGCTGCACTCATTTGACCATACAAATTCGTTTTCATTCTTCAGGAGGTCGGTAACTGGGGCTGCCACTTCAGCTAGACCCGGTAGCAACCTGCCGAAGAAGTTTATCATTCCCATAAACCGTTGGACACCTTTAACGTCCTCGGGTGGTGGGAAACGATTAATCGCATCGATTTTTTCGGGGCCAATAGCTAAACCATTGACTCCAATGCGATAACCCAGGAAGGCAAGCTCCTTTCGACAGAACTTGCTCTTGCCCGGATGCACGTGTAACCCAGCTTTTGCCAGCCGGGTGAGCACTTGGTCGATGTGCTCAATGTGCTCTTCGAATGTTTTGGAGGCAATAACTATGTCATCTAGGTATGCCCATACAAACTGATGCAGGATATCACCCAATACGCTTTCGATTAGCCTCTGAAAGGTACTGGGAGCATTCACTAAACCAAATGGCATGACGTTGAACATCAACCGTCCAATTGGCGAGTAAAATGCTGTTTTTATCTTATCCTCTGGCCTCATCTCAACTTGCCAGTATCCCTTCGACAGATCCATCGTCGTAACCCAAGAAAAGGGGCTAAGCTCTCTCAAAATGGATTCGATAGACGGCATCTGTATGGGATCTATTTCTGTCACCGCGTTTAATGGGCGGTAATCAATGCATAGGCGTGGGTCCGAGCCCGGGCGCATCACGAGTACAACTCGCGTCGCGTATTCTCCCTGGGCCTCGGAGACAATGCCACTGTCTAGCATTTCTTGGCACATTTTTTGCACTATTTCACGTTTTTGCGGGTTCATTCCCTTATACGCAACTCGTATAGGTTTATTATTCGTCAATTTAATTTCGTGAATAGCCTTATTCGTTCGGCCCGGTTTTTTCGACAGGATCCCCTCATATTTAAGTAGGACCCTTCGTAGGGCTGCCGCTTCGTTTAATTCTAAAGCGGCGTCGGCGACAAGCGTTTCCACTACATTGTCCCGTTGCAATTCTGTTACGAATGCTTTAAAATCGTAGTCTTGAACGAATTTCTTTAGGCCTTTCTCCCACTGTGTCTTGTCGGCCGCTTCTTTTACAAGAGCTGGTGGCACGACAATTGCGGGTCTTTCCTTATCATTTCTGATATAATTCCAAGATTTCGTTATTGGATTTGGTTGTATTTCCATTGACGCCATGAGGTCTAAGCCCAACAGAAAAATTCTGTCGCATGTGGGCAGGACCAGGAAAGGGTGCTGTTCTACCCCTCCGAGCCACTCCATGGTCAATAATATAACTCCTTTTGGACGCGCCATTCCGTTGGCGGTTTTTAGACGTATATTTTTATTAACGCCTTTTATCTTATCGGTGAGACCCAATGATGCTACTATGTCTTCGGAAACGAACGAGCGATCTGCTCCCGAGTCTAGCAGTCCCATAATTTTTTCACGTTCTATTGTCATGGGCAACATGCATAGGCGGTTGGTGTATTCGACCGCCACGTTGCACATGAAAACACGAAATTCTTCTGTGTCTTCGACTACTTGAGGTAATTCTTCAAGCAGTAGGTTCGGTTCTTCCGCCTCAGCCTCAGCGTTTGCGGTAATTACCTGCAAAGCGTTGTTGGCCCTGTCTTGAATTTGGGCGTTAGCTATGTCACTACCCATTTCTTTGACTGGTGGCGGCTTATCGAACCCTTTGTTAAACCCCTTCTTCTTCATGAATGGCGCAGACGGTCGAGAAGTTATTTCTTCGCCGCCTGCGCTGACTCGTTTTTTGACTCGTTTTTTGCCATGGCGAGTTTAATCTCTGCCATCTGCTTCATTATTGCGTCAAATTTAGCGTCTTCTTTCGCTGTTCTTGGGCACTCATTGGAATAGTGACCCGGTTGGTTACACTTGAAACAACGAATATTTGATTTGTCTCTTGGGGCTTCAGTCGATTTTTTCTTTTCAGGGTCTGCTTTCGACGGTGGCGTGTAATTTTTCCGAAAATACTTCGGAATTCGGCCGGCATTTGGTTTTAACCTGGCGCGAAATTCTTCTACCGCTCTATCTCGATGGATGAGATGTACTAGCGGTCCTTCCTCATCGCAACCCGTTGATAAGGTATCGCGATAGCTTCGTATTTCTTCGTCCGTCGAATAATCGTCTTTTTCTTCTTTTTCGTCTGATTTTCCGGCATCTTGTCCGGCTTCCTCCCCCTCCTTGACCTCCTCCAGTGTCGCTTGCATGGCTGACGCTGTCGGTGCCTTTTTAGGGGCGGCCAAAGGGTTGGAAGGCAGCGTGGATGTCAGTTTATTTTTTATTTGTAAACCAACGCTAGCTTCTGCCAGCTCCATTATACCGCTAAGATATTCAGTAGGGCGCATAATTTTATCTGTCGCCCCATATCTTTCCGCACTCAACTTGAGACGTTTAGCGGTTGCTGCTTTCTCCGCTTCTGGTAAAGCGGAATAATATCTCTTCTCGATATCTATCGTGTTCTCAAACAGGAAGGCGCTCATCTCCTCGTAGCTGCCTCCTGTCGGTGCCCTTTCTTCAAGTAACACCCGTTGCGAGTACTCCGACAAACCGCCGAGAAAGAAAAGGTTGAATCCCGTGGCATGAAATTCCATCGGGGCCTTTTCGAACAACAATCTGGCGCGAATGTCGTAATCCATTATGGTTTCACCAGGCATCTGGCGAAGACCTCGCATCTTTCGGCTCACCTCTTCGGGTGTCTCGCCGTAGCGTAGGTCGAATCTCATTAAAAAGTCGTCCCAATTGACGCCTTTCAATCCTTGGTACCACTCACGTGCCGAGCCTGTCATTAGCTCGACAATACCGTGGGTGAGCATGTCTCCTACGGTGGCTTTAGTGGCAGTCTTAATTCGAATTACTTCGTCAAGGAAGCGATCTCCCGCTTTCCATGACCCGTCGAAACGGTTCTGAATATAAAATTGCCACCTAATATTCCCGGTAACGCTCATGGTGTCTCGTCGGGAGACAGCGTATTTTTTCTTTACGCGGTCGCCAGTGCTACGATTACGATCGTTTCGTTTGCTCAGATCGATTCCCTCGGCCTTCAACGAGCCAAGCAGGGCTCTTCCAAGCTCTCCCATCGTATACTGTCGACCCGTCGAATCGGTAAACGCGCTTTGTCGGGGAAGGTCCTGAAACTCCTCCCGTCGGTGGTCGCTATTTTCCGATCGACGTCGTTTCTCTCTATCGCGCGGAGAGTTGGATCTCTTCCGGCGATTACTTGATTTGTCCTTTCGTCTGTCGTCGTTGGATGAGGGGTCGGAGCTGGGGTCGGGAGACGGTGAGCGGCGTGGCGGGTCGCGCCGTGAAGAGTTTGACTCTTTCCGGCCCCTACGACGGTCGTCACGTTCCCTTTCCCTGCGTTCATCGCGTTCTCTTTCCCTTCGTCTTTCTCCGGAACCTCTCTCCGAATCGTGATGACTGGGTGCATTTGACTCCAGTCCATCTGACGACGAATCACTATTTCCGTAGCGATAATATTTCGGTCTTTCATCGCGTTTGCCTTCTTCTCGCGAAGAGGTGCGATCATGCGATTGTCTCCTTGACGACTCGTCGTCTTTAAGGATGGGCACTGGTTGTTGCCACTCAGTCCCTTGCGGATTATCTTGCTGTTGGCTTGTGAGAGCTTGCTCTTCATTTCGCCTAGCATTATTAGCGTTGATTAACCGTGTTATCGCATTATTTGTGGCTGAATCGAGAGCTTGCATGCGGGGCCGAGTTTGTTGTTCTCTGGCCGACGCATCTCTCTTGCGCGGAGTAGCTGGTGTCGCCCTCTCCGGCTGGGGTTTGGGTTTGGCCTTCGGCGTGCGCTTTGGGTCTCCCTCTAGGCTCTCGTCGGACAGCTCGGATGAACTGACCTCTGGTTTGCGAACGGATTTCGGGTCATCTCGTCGCAATCTGGCCATAAATGCTCGCTCTGCTTCTTGTTGCGAGTGGAAAGCATATCGATGTGCTCTCAGGGCTCGGTCAACTATTTCTACCTCCTCGGGAGTAGTCGGATTGGGCTGGGTTCTGCCGTACTCGAGAGCTTGCGCTTCTCTTTCCGCCAGCTTCCTCCGTCTCTCGCGAATGGCTTGTCGAGCCTCATTCTCTGCATCCGCTTCAAATTGAGCGGAATCAACCAATTGTTGAGCGTGTGCACCTTCAACAATGGTGATTTGTGGGGATACACTGTGCGCTTTTAAAGCTGCACGTACGATTTGTAACGTTTCGTACACTGTAATCTTCCCCGTCGGAAGGGTGTATCTCACTCCCTCCGCTTGTGCCAATTGCATCGCATCAATCAAGGTGCCCGAGACGCTGTAAGGCTGGCTCGAAACACGCTTGACAGAGGACGAGTTGGACTTGTGCCCTTCAGACACTACCGAGGCTGGTCGACTGTGCGTAATTGGCGTGTTTAGCGCTGAATTCGCTGTCGTGTCGGACGCCGTCCTTTGTATCGAAGACGTCGCCCTCGGATCGTTTACCTCGGTATCGTGCGTTAGACGAGGCGATTGGTTACGGGATAAAACCTCGTTTCCGCTCGTCTTGCCGTCACGATGGAGACGCGGCGGTTTGGAGTGGGACGGATCCTCACTCCGCTCCGTCTCGTCTAATCGCTGCCTCGTCTCGGCGTGAGACGGGTGCGATGCCTCCGAAGCGCTTCGTCGGTCTGGCTTGGCCTTGCGGCGTTTTTGCCTAGACTCGTGCGCTGAGGCTTTGGGCAAAGGACCTCCCGACCTCAAATGATAGTCGGTTCCTTTGCGACTACCGGCTCGTTTGTTAACGTCTGAGTCGGAGTCTGTTACTCGAGTATTATCTGCCATTTCTTGCTTTGGGTATGGTGTAATCACAGGTTAGAATCAGTTATTCAACTTGATCCCGGACAGGCCCCCACGTGTCGCGCTCAACTCTAACCGTCGCTAACTCGTGGGTTGATTACTTAATTCGACTAACTCACTACCGCTTTGTCTCAAGCGGTTTACCCAAAGAAATGATTACACAGATATAAAAGGTAAAATATAATATAGATTTATTCTGTGGGACAATGTACAGATATATCTTATATATATATATGAAAGGTAGGTAAAAGGTAAATCGGAATGGGTGAAGGGAAATGGAAAGGTAAAGGTATGATGAAAGCTGGCTGGAACCGGCGAGGTCGTCTGTTGTTTCGTTCGCGTCCAAGATGGCGTCGTCGTTGTGGCAACGCGATGTCGTCTTGGGCCGGCGTGGCAATATGGCGTCCTCGGCTCGTCTCTGGCTGGTCCTTCGGGCTCACGCTGGTCGGGCGCGAGTGAATGCTTAGTTAAAAGGCTTACTTCGGTCTGTTGTCTAGGTTTTTGTGTGGTGTCCGGCGATCACACAGCGGCGGACTCTTCTGGCTCCCGGCGATCACACAGCGGCGGGAACGCTCGTCGTGGTTTAACTGCAGTTTAGGCTTGTGCGACCGTTTGTCTGCACAACTCGCTAAACTGGAGTGGTTTTTACTATTTCTAGCTGGTGTGCTAAAATAGTGTGGTAATCTTATCTCGCAGGTTACTCTGCGGAGTTTGACACTGACCAAACGTACTCACGGTAAATTGTCCTTTGTCCTTGGTCAATCCCAGTATATTTTACTTGGGCCTGATCTTGTAGGACGACGGGTTTACGTGTGTTTCTCGTTTGATGGTTGTGTTGGTTCTGCCCGCTCAGTGCAAGGCACATTCCTTTGCACAAAGCGAGGTTGACAGGTGACCGGAATCACCCAATGGTGGGGTGGACGAGCCATCCCCACTCCCTCAGGGCAGACGCCTGTCCATTGACTAGATGTCAATGCACTGAGGGAAGGGAGACGCGCTTGCGGCTCCCCTTACACCTGAAACGAGGTCACGAGAGAAACTCTTCGTTGACCCCGGTCCAGTCGGGTCACAACAAACGGCCCACATGCCACCCAACAAACCGCTCGAGATACTCGGCTTCGAAATAATCCAAAAATGTTGCCACATTGGAAGTAGTAGTGGTAATATTAGTTTTTTTCCCCATAATTTCATTTTAGTGGAAAATTTAGTTTTTTTTTAGTGTATAAATTTAGTGGAACAAAAAAGGAGCGTTAGTGGAAATTTCAGTAAGTGGAAGAATTAGTTTTTTTTCAGTGGAAATCCAAGGAATTTTAGTGGACCAATAAATGGGACCCCTAACTTTAATAGTTTTGATACAGTGATGTTAGAAAGACAACTCACTCATTGGGAGTTGAATGTGGCCACACATGGCCACATTCAACCCCAACCGGAAGTACAGTCGAAACTCTTTATAACGAATCGCGATATAACGAATTATCGCTATAACGAATTATTGAAAATGACTTGGTTGGCCAGCCATAGAACACCATGTTAAATATATTCGTTATAACGAATTTTGATATAACGAATTATTCGTTATAACGAACAAGTTTTCAGGTACACTGTAATACCTATAATCTCTCGTTATAACGAATTTTCAAAACTGATCACATGACTCACAACATAACATCCTGTGCCTATATTTAGAAAACAAAGGAACGTGAAAATAGCAGCCAAACGAAAGGCAATTTCGATTCACGATAAACTCAACATTATTGATGCTATTGACAATGGCAAGAAGCCATCAATTGTTGCTGAGGAGTTCAATTTGTCTCCTTTACAATTTCAACAATTTTAAAGAATCGGGACAAAATTAACATGAAACTTGCAAGTGGAAATCAAGGTTTACAAAGAAAAAAAGTGAGTGGTGCTAAATTTGAAGATGTGGACAATGCAGTTTATTTGTGGCTTCAAGTTGTGAGATCACGGAATCTACCTGTAAGTGGCCCCTTGATCCAAGAAAAGGCTTTGCAGTATGCAAATCAACTTAATCATGACGATTTTCAAGCGAGTTGCGGCTGGCTGCAGAAATTCAAGAACCGTTGTCACATTTCGTCAAAGTTAATTTGTGGCGAAGCAAATGATGTGCCAGACAATGCAATTGATGATTGGTTGAAGAGTGATGTTCAAGATATCATTGCGAATTATTCTCCTGATGATGTGTTCAATGCAGATGAAACTGGATTATTTTTCCAACTGTTACCTGATCGAACGCTGGCCTTTAAAAATGAGAAATGCATTGGCGGAAAAAAACCAAAGCAACGTTTAACTGTATTACTCTGCTGCAATGCGTCTGGAACCGAGAAATTAATGCCCATGGTGATTGGAAAATCAGCAAAACCACGTTGTTATAAAAATGTACGCACACTTCCTTGCATTTACAGAGGGAATAAACGTGCTTGGATGACGGGAGTATTGTTTAACGAATGGTTGTTAAATGTGGAAAAACAAATGAAATCAAAAAACCGAAAAATATTGCTACTAATTGACAATTGTTCTGCTCATAAACAATTGCCTGAACTTGAGTTTGTAGAAGTTATCTTTTTTTCCCCGAATTGCACTGCCAAACTCCAACCACTGGATCAAGGAATAATTCATTCTCTAAAATCAAAGTACAAAATTCAGTTGCTTAGAAGAATGATTTTTGACATTGAGACGAATTCTAAAGAAACAAAAATTGATGTTAAGCAAGCAATAGATGTGATTTCCGATGCATGGCGATCAGTAACATCAATAACAATCATGAATTGTTGGGAACATTCAAAGTTACTTGCTGCATACGATCCCAGTCAAGAACCAGGTGGCATCATTGAAATGGAAAATGAAGATGATGTTGAAATGTTATGGACATCACTTGAAAGACATTTACCACAAGTAACAGCTCAAACAACATTTCAAGATTATGTTTCAATTGACAATGACCTTATTATTGCTCACGAATTTATTGATGATGAAATTATAAAAACCATTCAAACAAATGCAGGAAAAATTCCAGATGATGACAGCCATGGTGAAGATGATGATGATGATAGCCACGATGAAGAAGAGAGCATTGAGCCACCCTCTGCTAAAGAAACTTTTGCAGCAATAAGAAAAGTAAAACATCACTTGTACACGTGCAATGCACCAGAAAATTTTATTTTTAAAATTAATGATATTGAAAATTTTATTTTGAAAACTTCTGTCAACAATTTAATTCAAGCAAAGATTACCATGTTTATGAATAAATAATATTTTTCCTGATAAATTTTTTTTTTACTAATTCGTTTTAACGAATTCTCGTTATAACGAATCGATTCGTCCGGTCCCGTGCGATTCGTTATAAAGAGTTTCGACTGGAGTCATATCCAATATGGCGGCGCCAATGATGTTGCCACATTGAGCTCAGATTTGAGGTTTGTTTATGCCGTTTTTCTTAATAATTGAATGAATTTGGCAAAATAATGATTTAATTTGTATTGTAGGATAACAATGCCAACACATTACACACCAAAACTGGACGCAAGACGGAATAAAAAACACACGAAAGCAACAATTGATTTGGCTGTCTCAGAAGTGCGCAATGGTGAACTGACACAACGTGATGCAAGTAAAAAATATGGAATTGCTCGGAGTACATTACAAAATAAAATAAAGAAGAAACATACTCTCATACCTGGTGGCCAAACAATTTTAACAGTGAAAGAAGAAAAGATTTTTGTAAATCACCTCATAAAAACGGGTGAATTTGGATTTCCAATAAGCAAAGCTGATTTTCGTGAGATTCTGAAAAATTATTTGGATAGAAAAGGAGTACAAATTCGCCAATTTCAAAACCATGGAAATCGACCTGGTAAAGACTACGTCAATGGATTTTTGACCAGAAACATTGAATTAACCTTTCGCACATCAGCAAATGTGAGCTTGCGCCGAAGGACTATTTCTGCAGGAACTATTATGGACTTTTACAATAGGGGGTTTCATTATATGAATGATTTTGCAATTTTGTGATTTTGCATTAATCACAAAATCATTATTTTTTGATGCCTCCAAAAATGAGTTTACATTGAATTAACCCAGTCAATTTTGCAATTGTGTGATCTGGACAATTTTGTGATTTTTGAGTATTGTCATGTGATATCTGTTCTACCAATCACATTCACATTCACTAAAGCACAAAAGAGTAAAAACACAAAATCCCAAAAACATCTAAAAGGTAGTTTTTGTGATTTTGATAAGAAGTGATTTTGAGGCTTGTGAAACTCAAAACAAAATGGAGGCATCCAAGCTCTATCTAAGTGGCCAACTTGTATCCTTGTATATCATCAAAATGCTGATGCATTCATGACTGTATAACAGCTAGGAAACTCAATACTTCGATTCGGGTAAAAAAAGTACCGATTCAGGGCGATTCAGGGCGATTTTAGCGGGTGCCCGAATGGAAATTCAGGCGGAAATGTTCGTCGCGTATCGTTTTTTATTGTTTTCTATGTCAAGATGAGCTCGGAAAATTATGGAACCAAGCTCATTTTGAAGAGGAGACAATTCTGCACCAGCCTGTATTTTTTACTTTTTGATTCGGGCGAGGAAAAGTGCCGATTCGGGCCATCTTAGCGGGGGACCGAATGGGAAAATTTGGAAATTTGGTGCAGAATTTGGATTCGAGATTCGACCATGACAAAACCAAAAATTTGTAAAATTAACCGAATGAAATGTTTAAAACAGGTTTCCAGAGAAGAAAATCCCGCTGAAAACGATGGTACAGATAACTTTTTGATTGGATTAACCGTTGACTTTAAATTTTGGAAAAAACGATCTTTTTTGGGTTGATTTATAAGAAAAAGTTGGAAAAAGTGGTTGAATAATAAAGGAGGACAAAATAGCAGGTTGCAGTGGTTTGGGCCAAAATTGAATTGGCTGGATTGGCGTTGGGTTTAGGTTAACTTTTGGGTTTGATTGTGTTTGGGTATTGGCCAGATTGGCATTGGTTTTGGTTTGGTGTGGTTTGGGTTTGGGTTGCATTATTATGGGTTTGGTTTAGTTTTGCAAAAATTTATTTTATGATTTGGTTGTATACATTTGTCTGATCTATGGCTTTGGCTTTGTGGGTGAACAGCTAGTATTTATTAAAATGCACCTTATTAAAAAATATTTTGTTCCATCACACAAATAAGAACTAGTTTTTTTGCATCACATTTTAAAATTGGTTGGATATAACTATAACCTAATATGGTGGATAGGAAGTCACGTGACTATTTAAATAATTGCAAAATTGCAAAATTATGAGATTGTTTTTGAAACTAATTATTAATCACAATTTGTGATGGCCACTTGGATTGAGTTTGGCTGCTGCCATTTTTGCCAAAATAGCAAAACTACCTTTGATTTTGTGATTGTGTATTTTTTCTGTTTTGTGTTTTTGCAATTATGCACATGATTGGTGGAACTGATATCATGTGACAAATCCAAAAGTGCAAAATTGCTAAAGTTGCAAAATTACAAAATTGCTTAATTAATGAAACCCCCTATTAACTTAGAGAATACCCTGCGTGGCATTGAAGACTACAACATTTTAAATTTTGATGAAACCAACTTAACTGATGACCCCGGCGGTAAAAAATTTATTATCAAGCGAGGAATCAAGTATCCAACTAGGCTATTAAATACATCCAAGGCAGCCATTTCTATTATAATGACAGGAACTGCAAGTGGATCTCTATTACCACCCTACGTTGTATACAAATCCAAACAGTTGTGGAGAGCATGGTGTGAGCGTGGGCCACCAGGAGCAGTATACTGTATAATAGAACGTCATCAGGTTGGTTTGATGCCAATTGCTTTGAAGATTATTTCATTAAGATAATAATTCCCTATGCAAAGAAAAGTTCTGCAGAAAAGGTCGTCATATGCGATAACTTATCATCACACTTGAATTTCTGCGTTTTGGACTTGTGCAAGAAACACAACATTAAATTTGTTTGTCTTCCACCTAATACAACGCATTTAACCCAACCCCTAGATGTAGCCTTTTTTCGCAGCTTTAAAAATTCCTGGAGAAAAATACTCACTGAATTCAAACAGAGCAAATTAGGTAGAAAATCCACCACTTTACCAAAAGAAAAGTTTCCGCAATGATTCAAGAAACTTATTGGCAAAGGGAAATCTAGAAGAAACATTAGAATCTGGATTTCGAAAAGCTGGGATTTTTCCGACTACAGCGGCTCCAGTTCTTGAAATGATAAGAGAAAGAGAAAATGATGACAACAT
Source organism: Strigamia acuminata (assembly GCA_949358305.1). Taxonomy (NCBI): domain Eukaryota; kingdom Metazoa; phylum Arthropoda; class Chilopoda; order Geophilomorpha; family Linotaeniidae; genus Strigamia; species Strigamia acuminata. The sequence continues at coordinate 36,460,767 of OX442314.1, forward strand.
TCGTGATACTGTAGGATCATCATTTATACAACATCTCTAGGAGGCAAGGCAAGAACTGGAGCCAAAACCAAGGCAAAAGAGAAGAAAGTTAAATGTCCCACCAGGAATTGGAATAACAACAGATGATTTTGGATGGAGAAGCAGATGGAAACTCCATTGAAGAAGTAGAGGAAGAAAATTGTGTAGAAATAGAGCAAAAATCCAGCGAAGAAGTAGAGGAAGAAAACAGTGAAGAAGTAGAGGAAGAAAACAGTGAAGAAGTAGAGGAAGAAAACAGTGAAGAAATAGAGAACGAAATTAAAGCTGGCAGCTTTGTGATAGTTGAGTATGAGAGTTCAATGTTCCCAGGCAAAGTCCTGAAAGTTAGTAGAAAAGGAGCCACAGTCAAAACATTAGCTCCAAGCAATGGTAATTGGAAATGGCCAAAAAAGAATGACAATTTGGATTATAACAATGAAGACGTTATCAAGTTAATTGATACTCCTAAACCTGCAAATAAACGTGGAGCTTTCTCAATTCCTGAAATGAAACCACATTGGTAAATAATAACAAAATTTGTGATAATTTTTTAAAAATGTGATAATTTTTTAAAAATGTGATAATTTTTTAAGAATGTGATAATTTTTTAAAAATGTGATAATTTTTTAAAAATGTGATAATTTTTTAAAAATCTTTGATGATCTGTAATGATCTTTTATTAAAATCTGATAATTTTTAAAAAATCTTTGATGATATTTAATGATCTTTTATTAAAATCTGATAATTTTTTAAAAAATAATATATTTTGTTATTTTTTAACCCAAAAAACTAAAAAAAAAATTTTAAAATTTATATTATAGAATTTTTTAAGGAAAGGATAACAATTAAGTATATATAAACTTGAAGTTACAAGGATTCCTGATCGCTTGTGCTTCGCTAAGCTTTCCCTTCGTTCAGACAAGATTCGTTATGGATATTTCTTGGATTGTTTTTAGTTTTTACATGTATTTGAATATTTATTCGAATTTAGATGGATTAATTTGTTATAAGAGTTGAATTTGTAACATCTTTTCATTCCGACATGAGAGTAGTAGAGCTACGGGAAAGACCGTTGTGCCATGACGTCATGTTTTTATACATTAGTTTTCTCTGTAATTAGATTATTTGGCTGTTGTTATATGATTTCTTTTTTGTTATCTGGCGAAACAGATTAATTACTGATTTAATCATTGGGTTTTCTTACTTTAACTTGCAACATGATAGTAGTAAGTGAAGTTCGCTTTGTAAAGACATGAATCGAGCTTCGTGATTTGTCGGTTCGTTAAAGTTGTTGAGTTTAAGTTTAGGTTTGTGTAGAACTTGTTTTTCTTGATATTTTTTATTTATAGAATGAGTTCTATTTTCTCTATATGCTAATTCCTATGCAAATGTTAAGTTTATGGTTTTTGCACACTTGTTACATTCTTTTAACTCTCAGTTAGGTTTGGCCAGATAAGTGTTATTTCTTTATGTATTTGATTATCAAAAAGAGTTGTTTTAAGGTTGTTTTGTGACTCGAGACGTTTTTCTTATGTAAATTCTTTTATTTCCAGTATTAGGCTTATGATTAAGCCTGTCATGTAATACGTTGTATCTTTTATCCATTATTTTGCCTTCCGTGCACTGTGTCACACCATTGTTATCTGATATTCTTGGCTCACTTGCATTAAAATACTCAACCCGTTTGGACGTTAAGTTCAAGTCTTCTTTCCTCCTTAACCCTAAAGAACACGAAGAAGATGCCGAAGCGATTTGACGAGCCGATGTGCTCGTTCGATTGTTGGTGCCTTATGAGACCAGGATTCGAACCGAAGCTCGAGAGTTCGCTCGCCAAGGAAGAGAAAAAACCGTTCCAAAGCTCGCGCTCCTGCACAAGCCCGGACGAAGACGTGGACAGTTCGTGTGGAAGTCCTTCTACCAGGCAAGAACTCATCACCGCAGAATGCTTGTTATACGTAAGCCTAACTCCATTGTACGATGGAGCAAGCGAAAAATGGCGTCGCTCGTTTGAAAATGGAAGACCTGTCTTCAAGCCAGAATGACAATCCACTTCACGTCGTCCATGGTCATGGGTTCGAGAACCGTAATAAAAGACAACGCAATTTAGGCTCGATCTGCGCAACGAAATCCAGAGCGCTGAACAGGGTGCAGATCCTCCAATCGGTGCTGGTCGCTTCCAAGATGGCGCCGAGGATTCGGCCAAGAGAGCCGATGTTCCTGCCAGTCTGCAGTTTCGAATGGGTTTTGAGCCACCTGGAGAAAGAGAAGAATCAAGTGACATTAATATTACGAAAATGAAAATTTTGTTAGACTTAAGTGTAGAATAAGTTGTCCTTGACTTCCATCTTTGCAAAGTTCGAGGTGTTTCTCGACTCGAAAGTCGTTTTTAGTAACAGTTGCGTGTTTCCTAGAAGTTATTAATTTTCACTCTTGTTGTTCCCAGTTCCCTTCCCTTTCCTTGATGTAAGTTCGAGATCGAATAAATTAATCTCGGGAAGTTAAACGTTTCATAGTTCCGAGTCACATATGAGTCAGCGCTGCATGTGAAATGGTATGCAGCGCCAACGCGTGCTGAATGAAGTGTGGCGCAATAATTGATGAGAATTGCGCGAGCGCGTGTGAATTGACGCGCGCCGATGCGCGAATGTGAGCGCGTATGCATTGATGATGCGAGACGCGCGAGTACGCGCGTAGAAGACGCGCGTTGATGCGCGCATCGTGAGTTACGATATTTGAATTAAACCGATGACATTATGACTCGAATACACAATGTAATTAATAGTGTATTAACTTATTTGTATGTTATAATAGAGAATGTATTCATTTATTGAATTGGAAATGTGAAGCTTTATATTTTATGTATGCACACTGTTTGAATTTGCATTTGTAAGTTTCCATTGGTTGGTGATGACATATTAATGACATCACATGTCAAATGTTTAGTTTCTAAGCATTCACTTGCTTTTGGTTTTTCATCCAAGTAGGATCTTGTGTATTTATGTTTGATTTTACACATTGGAGCTTTTATTGTTTCAACACACACAGGACAGGACAGCAGGCCATTACCACAGCATTTAGTAGAATTAGAGAAGACTTCCACCTCATGAAGCACGAGTTGAAATATTTCAACTTCAACGCAGTAATGAACTTTAGTTGCCAGAATATCCCGCTAGGTGATACAACGCTGCTACATGTGACTATTCATTGTCAACAAAAATAGCTACAGCTACAAACAACCCCATATTCCTTTTTGTTTGTCAAAACAATGTGAACAAGTGGCATGCGTTGTTTGTTGCTGCGTTGACAATGCACGATGGCACATGCTTGAGCATTGTGCTTCATGCTTGCGCACGCATCCATGTGAACTAGGCTTAAGTACACATGACCTAATTCCGTGCACGGAATGATCACTTTCCGTGTGTGGCCAAAAGTTTGGGTCGATGTGGTACACATGGTTCTGCTCACCACACACGGAAACTTTCTGGCAACCTAAATTCTATTCTTTCCGGCTGTAATGGTGCACGAACAAAATCTAAGTACCCAGAATGCATTGCACTTAATGTGACCGATCGTGATCAGTCATGATTTTTATATAACCGGTCGTAATCTTCATGTCACCGGACTTAATGTTTATACAACCGAATTTCCGAAAACAACTTGCTTCGCGAAATAAATCCGAAAAATCCGAGAAGAAAGACACTAAATCTCTCAACAAGAATACTACTTTGTAATCTTGTGAAGGATAGGCCTGAGAAAACTCACCCGAACTACAAAAAAAATGAGGTCAGAAGAAGTGCTTGGGAGGAAATCAGCGTTGAAATGGCAATCACCAGTAAATTAACATTTATTTTTACATACTTATGTTTACTTTAATTATTTTTTAATTATTAGTTGCAGACCTAAAAAAAATACTGTGCATCCTTCCGTGAGCAGTATAGGTACGTGATAGGGAAAAGGAAGAAACAAGTCAGTGCCAGTGGGGACAGCGATGAGGATCCAGACACCCAAGCTGGTAATGATGAAGTAATAACAGATGATATTGTGGTTGCAAACTGGAATCTGTGGGAGCACTACAGATTCGTTTTGGAAGGAAATGGCACAAGGAAGTAAAGAAAATTATTTTTAAATAATAATAATAATAAATAATAACCAGCAATAATTAACTGTTATTAATTTATTTATAGGACAAGTTCTAGTTTTCGAAGTACGGTCAATCTGCTTTCAACTCCTGCATCTCCTAATTTATCACAAGTAGAATCGGATGTAGAAAGTCCATTGATTTCAGACCGACCCACTATGGATAGCCCATCCCCTTTCCAGATCAGCGCAGAAGACAGTGTTGCTGGGCCTACCAATAAAACTTCAATTGAGGCACCAAAAGGCCTAAAAAGGTGCTCAGACTACAATTATGTAAGTACAGTAATTAAAAGGATTTTTATTCATTTGTTCTCCGTTTTTTTTTTTATATTTATGTTCATGTTTAATTACATTGCAGATGCGCAGACAAAAAAATTCAACTCCTAGGACCACACCAGCAGTTCTTCCCGATGATGTGGCAACAGCATTCACTGGTGTTATGACCCAGTTTAGTGAAGTGTTGGCACAGAGGGAGCTTGTTCATAACAACCCACCAGCACGCACACCACTTTTTCATGCCTTTGCATTTCTGGAATCACAATTGCTGCGCCTACCTGAGTTTCAGCAGCAGCAATTAATTTCCAAGTATATGCAAATGGTGTTTGAAGCAGTGAATCAACATGAGATGCAGAATACCCAAGTGTTGGAATTTGAAGTTGTTCCAGAATAATTTTAAAAAAGTGTTTTCTCTAACAAGTAAGTTTTTGTACCGTAACATGTAAAAATAAATAATTTAAAACCAGTTTTTCAAATTTTTGTGTATTTATACTCTGGTTCGACTCAAGAGTATGCCCTTCTCCCATTGGCCGAGCCGCATTACTCCTAACTCCAGGCTGTATTACCATAGAGTAAAGAATCTATCACCAGGAAAAGTAGTTCTTATTTTTAGTATTATTATTACTACATTTTTGGATCACTACACGGCTCGGCCAATGGGAGAAGGGCATACTCTTGAGTCGAACCAGAGTATATTAATAGAATTAATTAATTATTTATAATTAATTAATTCAGTCCTGGAAATGTTTTATAAAACAGACTTTACACATACATGAACCGATTACAATACAATTGCTTGTTTCATTTCTTATTTGTTGATTGACCACTGCCATAGCACTAAGGGGTTTCATAAATGATGCGCTGAAAGCGCTGAAGTGATTATTCCAATAATCACAATCGCTGTATTATTGAAGACCCACGCTAGATGGTGTCGGGTATAATTGATTATACTATTGTCACATGACTTCCTGTTATAAATGGCTGCCATCAAAAAGTAAACAAATGCCAAAAATCAACCGTAAACACAAGTTTCTAAGATTGTTTAACATCTGGTCTATGCATCGTCTGCTTTCTGATGATGAAACTGAAGTTTTGGACCAAATTTATGAATATTTGGAATTCAAACAAATGTACAAATCATGCAGATATTCAGCTAGTCGATCACCAGTCGTAAAAAGCCGTGAATGGGTGATTAATTTTCTGAATCGGACAGATGAAGGGCGATTCAAAATTCAGATGAGAATGGGTTGGGATTCATTTCAACATGTTTTGAGTCTAATCGATGGTTAGTATTTTTATTTTATTTTATTTATTTATTTACAATTGGGTAATTAATTTCAATTTTATAGATCATCCAGCTTTGAATCAACATGAAAAAGGACGTTTGTCTGTACCTGTAGGCCTCCAGTTGGCTGTAACCCTGTACAGATTTGGACATTCAGGGAATGGTGCATCAATTGCAAATGTGGCAACAAAATTCGGAATCTCCGAGGGAAGTGTTGTCAATTATACCGGACGTGTAATAAATGCATTGTTTGCACTACGACATGAAGTGATCCAATGGCCATCACAAGCAGAGAGAGCAGCGATTTCAAGTGAAATGGAAGAACAAGGATTTCCTGGGTGCATTGCATTTATTGACGGCACAGATGTAGTTCTTTATTCAAAACCAAGAGAAGAAGCAGATCCCCCGGCTTACTTTTCCAGGAAAAAGAAGTATGGATTCCAGGTGCAACTCACAGTTGACAGCAAAAAAGCAATTAGACATCTGTTCACAGGCTATCCAGCAAGTGTTCATGATTCAACAGTGTTCAAGAATTCACAATTAGCAAAGAGCTAATCAATTTTTCTTTCTTCATTTTTGTTTGCTTCTGCAAATTTCATTCGATCAAAGGTAAGCCTTTCTTCAAGGGCGAGTGTGAAAACATCCTCGCAATCATTCCGGCGTTTCCTGTCCAATTTTCTCCTTTGTGGTACCGGTAGTGCTGGTGATTCACTCCTTGAAGGGTTAATTTCCAAGTCAGTAGGATGCATAAGATCTGGAGTGGTTGCAGCAATTCTGGATTCATTCAAATCATTTTCTTCATTGATTTAATGTGGGTCCTCGGTTTCTTGGGTGTCCAGGGTGTCCAGAAGAAATGGTGGATTAATATTTGGCCGCTCATTCATAATTTCATCAAATATCTCAAACCAAGGACACTTGGCTAGGACTTTATCTGGAAATAAAAATAAAAGACATAATTTAATTTATAGGTTTATACAACTGATTTTACAAGAAATGTATTCTAAATACACTTCTAAATGAATTTAAGAACAAAATAATTCCGAATTATTTTCAAAATAAATTTTTAAAAATAAACAAATACCTTGAAATGTTAAAAATTTCTCCGATGGGTCCAATCCTTCACCAGTATTGTTGAGCCAGGTTCTAGTTTTTTTATAAATGTCTTCCATGCTTGCAAATTTATTTTTTAATTGTGTGGGTGTAAACTTTTCATAAGTTTTGTTGTTGGCAAGGAATTTCTTGAAAAATTCTGTTTTCACAGATGTCTGAAAAGAATTGGCATGTAATTTGTAGTATATAAAATCTTTGAACTTTGTCTTACCTTAAAAAAATTGAAATTATCAGCCATGTATCCTGCAAATACCATTGTTTCCTCAGTGCTCCATTTGACTCGGATACCATTGTTTGCAGCAATTCGTTTGTTGACTCGTTTTTCCTTCGTAACAGGCACGAGAATGTCCGCCATGTTTCAAGCATGAAAAGCTCCTTTTTCAGTGATTATAAATAAGCACTGAAGCGCTGAAGCGATTATTCATGTGATTGGTCCACACAAGTCACATGATAATCGCTTCAGCAGAATAATCGTAATAATCACTTCAGCGCCTTCAGCGCATCATTTATGAAACCCCTTAATGATCCATCACTGCTGTTGAAATAATCCATCAGAATCCTGCGAATATTCTTTGCAGCATCTGATGTGCGTCCCCGCATGCTGTTGTTGAAGAGTCTTCAACAACAGCATGCGGGGACGAGTTGTCTTCAATGAAGACAACTCTGGATTCTAAAAATGCGTTTGGTCCAGCCATTTCCCGCCAGCCACCTAATTAAAAATGTTACTTAAAAGTACAAATTATAAGATTTATTTTAATGAAACCTGGTAAAATATTATCTAATTCATCATATCGATCTACAAAGTTCGTAGGACAGTAGTCTAGTACTCTGAATATATGTGTACTTAGCTTTAGTGGGGAGGGAGAAAGGGGTAATGCAAGTCCTCTCCAGCGGTTTTTGGTTTTAACGTCCTTCAATGGACTACCAAAACGGAGCAGTTCGTTCTGAAAGGGATCTCCACTAAAGAGGTTGACAGCCGGAAGGGAATTTGCAAATGGGTTCCTCCTCTTTCTCGCACTTATACGCTCGACAGCCGAGATTGGTCTGTTGGGTCCCTGTTCTTTCTTATCTTAGCTCACAGCTTTCTATGCAATTCTACCCAGTTCTGGTTTTCCGTTCAAGATGAGACGCTAGTACACCGCTCAGTTCATGCTAATGTGCATTGAAAGGCTTTCCCTACTAGCGAACGGGGTTTTAAGAAGTAATTACGAATGGTGAACAGGGTTTTCAAAGGAAAACTTCTAAAGAGTTTTTGAATACAGATGAATTGATCAACTCTCCGTGGTCAGAAAAGCTAGGATTTCATTCAAGGAAATCAAGATTCAGAAAGTATGATAGTTGGATGATCTTCTTTCTAGTTACCGTAGTCAACTTCTCTCTTTAATACATGTTAAAGATACCGTAATGTGTTAAAGGATAAAGGGAAAAGGGGTGCTCACTTGGATTTGACTCTTCTTGTCTCTTTAATTCTCTCGAATTATATGTTTCACATCGAATCAATTCAGGAATTCTTTAGCGGGTAAACGCATTCGTGAAAAGAATAAAAGCACTAAAAAAAAAAGAATTCACGGGCGGATGTCAACTGGATTGGGGTTTGAATTCACTTAGTGATGAAGTTGGCCACTTTAGTTTTGGGTCTTCATTTTTCCAGTCTTGGTTGGTCGCTTTTTTTTCTATCTTTTCCAATAAATTTCTAGTTACACATAGTCGATATTGAAAGCAAAGCAGTGCTAAATAACTTTAGCAGGTGATCCCCTCGTTTCCTTTACACTTTTAAATAAGTTTGGATTTTTTAGGGTTTCCCACGATTTTCTGTCGCCCGTCCCATTCTCCATAAAGTGGACAGATTATTCTAGATAGCGATGCGGATCTTAACAGATACTCGCTACATTTGAGTCTTTCATTCAGGAAAGAGTGATGCTGGTTGGTCACTGAAGTGTGCCACCACTTACACAATAGTAACTATAAGTAATGGAAGCAAACCTTGCAAAGTCCAATAGTAGATTTACAGATAAAGAAAGAGATTTCATGACGAAATCTAGGTTACAAAAAGAAGATAACCCATCGAGGGGCGAGTTAAGTAACACCTTAAGTTAACCCAGAAACCGACTGGGAACAGTACGTGGAACGAATGGAGTCGCTGTTTGACGTGGACGACAAAATTAAAGTGGCGTTTCTCATCGCGAATGTTGGCGCTGAGAATTACAAGTTGTTATCCGACTTGTGTGCTCAAGTAAAACCCAAAATGAAGAAGTTTGTCGACTTAGCGCAACTCATGACCAAACACACCACCCCAAAACCCTTGCTTTTGTGCGATCGCTTCGTTTCAGGCCTGAAATCCAACCAGATTCAGGTCACTATCATCAATTATAAGGACATGGATTTTGAACTTGAACATGCTCTTGTTAATTTATGACGCTGTAAAAGAACCCGCCCTCTGTACTTTTTGCATACACACACGTATTTTTACCTTAACTATGTCCACATCGTTAATTGATGTTTCCGAACATCAAGAATACATTTAGTGCAGTACACACTAGATTTATCACCAAGAAAACCTTTTTTTTTTTTTTTTTTTCTCAATGCACTTCTTTGCAATGTGCCTTTATCCAAAACTAGTGATTTCATGCAGACTGTGCGGTGGGCAGAAAGGACCTACCATCAAGAGGTGGACACCTCGGTTGACCCGTTTGCTTTTAAATGGATGATACAGTACCAACACCTCTGCCTCATTCACGACTGGGTGGAAAAGTGGATAGATGCCGTGGCTGCAACAAGCAGGCAACAAGCTCAACGAGCCCACATCTTAAGCAAGTACACCGTACACACATGAGTTGCGCGCTTGTTGGATTTCTACGTCAGCATCGATCCAACGCATCCCGACCCGCGGAGGAAGAATGTATACTTGCATGGTGCAGCTGGCACAGGAAAGACTCGTCTCACCGAGGCATTCTGCAGCCACGTGATCTCTGCCTTCATGCCTTCGATGAGTGAAAGCAACCACTGTCGTGCTGTTTACATTCCGGATTGCCCTGCACACAGAATTGACAGCAATCCCATCGAAGACATGATGCTGCGCCTTTTGGAAGAGGCTGAATTCTCTGCCGCGACAAAAAACTCAAACCCCAAACTCATCACGGTTTCCATGCCTGTGATTGTGTGTTCAAACTATGAACCGCCAAATAAACCACAATTCCACAGACGATTCACCATAATAGAAGTAACAGGGTTCTGGAAGGAGTCGGTGAACCGCTTAGACGCACCACAACCAGCGGCCGAGCAAACCAGTAACTAATGAAAAACTGCATAAAAAAATCCCCAATTATTAAAAACTGTTTAAAAAAATTAAAATAATATTTTTAATTTCTTTTAGAATAAAAATGAAAACTGACCTCAGAATTTGTGACTATAGGATAATCATCATGTTCGTCAGCATGTGTTTCCAAGCAAAACAACTATTTAAAGGTGTCGTGTCTTTCAAAAGCAAAATATGGAAATCACAGTACCAATTTTTAGAAAAATAAGTATAAATAATGGCTTAGATGATGCCGAGGCATATTAGAGGCGCTGTACTAGTACAACAATTGTGACCAGCTGCCCCTGCACGCTGATCACTCCACTGCAACAACAATGCACTTGGTGCAGCTCCAGCGCCTCTCGTGTCTCTCTCGCGCAGCCTGTTGCGGTCCTCCGCAACCAGGTGGAGCTGCGGGCCCTTGATTGGTGGAATCGGGCCTCGGAAGTGACCTTCCGGAAGTGGGTCTGTAGCGGTCCATGTATGGTTCTGCAACCAGCATGGCAAACGGTTGCATCCCGAACCCTCTCCCCCAGTCTGATTGCATTGACGACCCCACCAGATGGCGCCGCGCGTTAATGACATGCACAGACTACTCAACTAATCTGATAGGAGGAACACTAGGTTTCTTGGTGAACAAAACAAGTCAAATCAATCAGTTCTCCTTGGGCTCTCATCTGACTCCTGTCACCTGGTTAACAGTGTGACAGGAGGCGCAGATTCTACTATAGCAAACACATCATCCTAATTTATTTGATTAAAGTGTAAGGTTTAGTTTTAGTTTGATTTAGTCTTATATAACTTAGAGATTTAAACACAATGTAATTGCATTTGATAAGTTATAACCGGACATTTGCATTTAGCAAATATCAGACTTCTTTTATGCTTGTGGCACCCGGCGCGTTTTGCGGCGCGAATCGCGTCGCCAAGCGATTCCGACGTCATGAAAAATGACGTCACGTCCGCTTTTTATCGCGTCGCGAGGCCATCGCCGCGCGATTTTGATAGTACATGCGCCACGTACTATTTAGGTGAGCGATTTAGGACGCAAACATGGTCTCACCGGATTGGCTTAATTTAATTCCCCGGTTCTTTCAAAATAAACACATGTGCTTTTGGAATAAAAACAGTATTGGGCTCGAATCTTTGGCAGTATTCGTAAATTGTGTGTGGTGCGTACGTTTTCAGGCGTTTTATACTCGTTTTCTACACATTCCCTAAACGAATTGGCCACGTTTCGCTGCTGTTTAGCACTTGTTCGCCGTCGTCCATGCGATCGTGTTGTTGTGTTTTTATTCGGTTTTCGATGATTTCCATATTCGGTACACATTATTCTTATCAACATGGAGGACGATGAATTATTGGCTATCTGCAGCTTTCTATTTTTATCAGCATCATATCTTAAAATTAGAAACAAAACACGTAACAGACGATGGTGGGTTCATCCAGTACTGCATGATCGAAACAGATTTGGATATGCTGCCAATTTGTTGCCAATACTGCAACAAGATGATGCCAATCTCTACCGAAAGTAATATTATTATTGTTATTATTATTATTAAAACTTTGTGTGGTAAACACGGTAATTTTTATTGATTCTTTTACAGTTTTTTACGTGTATCACCTGAGGCATTCAATAAGTTCTTGCACTTATTGTGTCCAATACTAGTGTGACTCTGCCGGTCCTCACCTAAACCCCGGCGCCACCATTGCCAGCGCACTTGACCCTTAGACCCTTTGCCCCTTGCCCGTGCTCCACTCGGGAAACCCCTTTGGGCCACTTCCGGCCAGTTGTAATTTCCGAATAAAGAACATTCGTCTGAAAGTCGTTAAACCTAACAAATCGCTCATTTCATTCGTCTCACAACTAGAAAAGCAAGTAACAAATATGCGGCAACCAATATCTGCCGAAACAAGGTTGCAGATTACATTACAGTAACCAAAATAATCACACACTTTACAAAATAGTTAACATTTCAATTTGCATTGCAGTTGTTTAGCAACTGGAGAACGATTCAATTCTTTGAATTTACAATTTCAAGTTGGGCGGACCACAGTAGGAGTAATTATATCAGAAACTTGTCAGGCTATTTGGAACCACCTTGTGGGCACCTACGTAAAATTCCCCACAACTGAAGACGAATGGCAAACAATTGCAGATGAGTTTCATTTGAAGTGGCAGCTACCTCATTGTGTCAGTGCCATTGATGGAAAGCATGTCAGAATGCAAAAACCATTCAATAGCATTTTATATTTTCATTATAAAACACTGAGTCGTTCCAAGAAAAACATAAGTTACATAGATTAATTAACATCCCCTTTATCGATGTAACAATATTTGTACAAAGCACAACCTGGAGATGATGCACTTGATTTTCGGTTTGATCAATATAGATGGATCGCGAGAGGGATGGGGAGACAGCGTCCGGAAAACAAACATGGTTCTACACGTAAATCTTCTTTACCTGGATTCAAGAGATGGGTTTTCAACAGACCAGGCGTTTATACTAAACATAGTTCCGACGATTATTTCCTAGTTTGTTACTTAAGTGATGAGTTCATCTACAGTCCAGAAAAGCATGGAAATTGAAAATTAGGAGACAGGCCGTTTATTCCTTCGTAGAAGAAAGTTACAAAGAAAGTAGTAGACGAGTTCCGAAACAAATTGCAATTTGCAAAGCAGAGTCCTCTAGGTGATAACGAGCACATGCCCAAGTCAAGAATATTATTGCGAAGGAGAGAAGAGAAACACATTTATCAAATGATTCAATTTTTGGTTTACACGAATTGACCTATCAGATAGAATGTGTTCAGTCCATTGCAGTAAAATCCTTGTTTATTTAAAAGCAAGTGAGAAACTTCAAAAACAAGTTGCGGGTAAACATTGGTTAATGCTATCCGTGGCTACAGTCTCAACCAAAGAGAAGAAGATGGCGGCGTCATGCTAATTATACAACAGCGGAAATAAATGTTGCTAATTTAGGAATTGTCTAATTTCTCCATATAAACTCAGAACTTAAAAGAAAAAACCACCACCAGGTTACACCCTTACTCCGCTGCTTTCTTTTGGGTTAGTTTTAGTCGATTTATTTATTATGGCGGACGATAATAACGCCAGTAGTTCGGCCAAACATGGGCGCCCAGCTGCCAGCAAGCAGAAAGCGGCAAGAACCGCTGTTTTGGAAGAAACGTCGGGCCCCAACGTGGCCGGAGTCGTTGTTGAAGAGTCTCGCCATGCTGACGTAACCGAGCCGGTTGCGTCGCAAGAAGCTCCTTTGCTACGAGGCCTGCAAGATTTGCTGTCTTTTTCACAGACGCAATCCCGTGAAACGCGCTCTTCGTACGCGAGGGATGATTTTTCTCGGCCGGTGGGTCAGCGCATGTCTTGCTCTGCGTCTGCGACCTAAGTTCCGAGCCGCCCCGACCGTGCTTCGCTCTGGGGCGACCGTCAGGCCTCCTCATCCCCGGATGATTCTCCACTCTTGTTTCGCGACCCAGAGTCCGACCTGGATTTTCCGGAGGAGGAGGATTTATTTGCGCCGCCCCCTCGTCAGGAGGACTTTTTCGATGACCTTCGGGATGAGGTTTCGAGTTTGGGAGCGCAGGTCCGCGGTTTGAGCAGGCAACCAGCCGAATCCGTGGTCGGCGATGACTCAGATTCGGACGTCGAATCTGGCGCTGCTCCTTCGATTGCCAAGAAGTCGGGTGAGCGGATCCAAGAGATTCTTGTCTCGCACCCGTCGGCGTCAGCGCTGAGGAAAGTCATGGAGCTCGTTCCGGCGCAAGGAGTTGGACGAGGATGTCAAGGCATACATCGGGGGACGCTCTACTTCGTTCTCCTCCGTTAGGGAGAAAGGAGTCGACCTGTTGATCCTGAAAGTTGGTGCAGTCGCATCGAAAATTTTTGACTCGGCCGTAATGAAAGAGTGGGGTTATTTCCCGGATTTTTGTTTATTTTTATTTTTTATTTCAGGCCCCTTTCTCGTTCAGAGACGTTGGAGGCCGCAAAGGCCATTCTCTTACTCGTTTCTGCGGCGTCAGAATCTATCTCTAATGAGAGACGGTTCAATGTGATCAGCAGCCTGGGCGGTAAGAATTCTGCCCTGACCGCCAAGTTTCGTAACTTCAAGGGGGAGTTTCTCTTTGATAGTGGCTTCATGTCCGCTTTTAAGCAACATTCGGAGCAGTTTCGGCCATCGACCGGGCGTATGGCAAGCTGTCCACCGCTCGGCGACGCCCCGCCCCCACTCACCAGGGCCCCGTGAGTCCCGCGTTTTTCAGGCAACCAGATAGACGTCCCTACAGGGAGGTGCGCTACGTACGAGAGCATCGTCCCGCGGCTGGGGAACGGAACCTGGGTCATCAGCCCTTTCGAGCTGCCCCCCGCCCTGCTAGGGGACGGGGACGAGCTTCTTTCGTTAGAGTGGGTAAGATTTTTGTGTGATTCGTGTTCGTTTGTAGATTCTTTGCCACTGGCCGGGCGCTTGCCGGCCTGTCTGGCTACGTGGCACCTGATTTCCTCGGACCGTTGGGTTCTGTCCATTGTTGCGGGTTTCAGGCTGGATTTTGTACAGCCCCCGGTGGGCTGGTGCCCCCCTTCTTCAAGTTTTTCTCGGGAGGTGTCCGCCATCATCGACAAGGAAGTTTCAGTGATGTTGGTGAAAGGGGCCATTTTTCCAGTGGAACATTGCCCCGGCGAGTTTATTTCCTCTCTGTTCGTGGTTACCAAGAAGGACGAAGGGTTTCGTCCCGTGATCAATCTGAGGCCCTTGAACGCCTTCCTCCCTTTTATCCATTTTAAGATGGAAAATGTGGGTGTGGCAATCTCATTAGTGGATCAGCACGCGGACATGATTAAATTCGATCTGTCGGACACGTATTTTTCTGTGTCCATTCATCCAACCTCACGCAAATTTTTTCTTTTTTTCTGGGGGGAGTGCTGTATGAGTTCGCAGTGCTCCCCTTCGGTTTGAGTTTAGCACCGTTCGTGTTCACCAAGCTTGGTCGGGCGATCGCCGCCTTTTTACGTTCGTTCGGTTTTTAATTGGTTGTGGCCGTAGATCGGCTAAGCTATTACTGGCCGAAAATGAGTAAGGATACGCACATAATTGCATGTACTCATTGCCAGCAATACAAGCCCAACCAACATAGGAAGCATCGGGCAAATTACACTCCTCACAACATGACAAATCCATGGGAAACTGTCAGTATCGACCTGATAGGACCTAAACCAGCAGGTATCTGCCTAGCTCCCCAGGTTGATTATCGGCAAAAAGTATCAGCTTCTGGAAAAATTCCTCAGCTACTTGTATGGCAACTAATGCGATATTATGTACAATTTGCCAGAAAATCTTCAAAAGTACTAAATATTTATCACAGCACAAAATAAAATAACATGGAACTTTCAAGCAAAACACTAGCAATTTTAAATGCCAGGAAAATCAATGTGATTTCACTGGAAAGACTAGCCAAAAGTTACGTGACCACCTGATAAATCGTCATAATTTCAATATGGAAATATGTTTTAACTTTTCCAAATGATGAAGAATTTCAAATATGGAGAAAGGAAGAAGAAAAGAAACCCAACTGCTACTTTGTGAAAGAGGTGAAACTAAAGGTGGGTTCACATGTGGTGCTTTGTGCTTGCGCGTTAAAGCACGAACATGATGCAGCACTGCCAGCTGGTAGCAAAGCACGAACTATGAGCAGAGCGCATGTGCTTTATAATGGCGTCCAAAGAAGCACAAGCAGCACTTGCTTATTTATTTTTGAAGCGGGCACAGCGCCGGCGTCAAATGGCCATGCAATTTGATGTTGGCTATTATTGAGCAAAGTCTTCAGACTGAAAGAAGGTATTGGGTCAGACCAATTAATCTGGAAAAATTTATTGAGCAAAGTCTTCAGACTGAAAGAAGGTATTGGGTCAGACCAATTAATCTGGAAAAATTTTTTCCAGATACCAGAGATGATTAATGAAGATCCTGAATACTTTTTCGAAGTATTCAGACTGATTCCAGCCAAATTTGATAAGCTTTTGGCACTTGTTGGACCAAAAATCACAAAAGAAGACTACGCAAGGGAGTCTATTTCCCCTGAGGAACGATTGCAAGTCACCATGGCGTATGTAGTATTTTTACACAAATTTCATTAATTTTTATACAAATTTGAGAGATTTTAATCAATTTCGTACTGATTTTTGAATTTTTTACAGATATTTGGTCAGTGGAGACATGCAGCGCTCAATTGCGAATACTTTTTGCATGGGAAGGAGCACTGTTTGTATGATCATACAAGAAACCTGCGATGCGATATATGGTGTTTTACAACCAAACGTTTTGCCAATTCCTACTGTGAATGATTGGCTTCGAATTGGAAGTCACTTCATTTCGTCGCCATTCATTTCGTCGCCCCCGTACTTTTTTTTAATAAAGGTTGTGTTGAAAATTTTTTTTTCATTTCGTCGCCCTAATTTCATCAACATATCATTTCGTCGCCCTATCATTTCGTCGCCCTATAATTTCGTCGCCATTTCATTGTTGTGGAATTTTCACCGCCATTGCAGTAGAACACGCCGAAGCGTAACGTCGTATAGACGTGCGCCGAAACGTTGTAGCGACGTTTCATTTATTAATTTCTTCTTTCCATTCTTTGTGGCTTTTTGATTGCTCAATTCCCCCCTCGTCTGCCATCCAACAAATGGAGTTGGAAGAAAAAAAACCAATGGCTAACGGAGAAGAAGATGAAAATCCAAATACAATTCCATCTTTTAAGGGTGACTAATTTCATGCTGCAGTACAAATACCTCATGATCATTTATTGCAGAGATGATTCCTGGTATTCGAAGAATTTCGGGGAATCTAATGCTTTGGTTTCAGATATTAAGCGAGACTTTTGTGTGGTTTGGACTAGAAGGTTTTATGATGTACATGCCCAAGTATTTAGAACACAAGTTTCACATTACAGCATCACAAGCAAGCATTTGGACAGGTAACGATTAATTAAATTGATTACAATTGGGCAATTAATATATTTTTAATCAATTCACACAAGGAACCGCATTTTTCCTTCCCTCTGTGGTCGGTGATCTCGTCGTTGGGTTTCTCGTACAGCGTTATCAACCAACGACCAAACAGTTAGCTGCCATCTTATCCGTGGCCAAAACACTACAAGCCATTATAATGGCCGTATCATTTCGTCGCCCTTCATTTCGTCGCCGTGTCATTTCGTCGCCCTTCTGTTCGGTTTGGGTTGTTTTCGTTCTTCAACCGTATCATTTCGTCGCCCTTCATTTCGTCGCCCTTTTTCCATTTTGGGTGTCATTTAGTCGCCAAAAACGGCGACGAAATGACACGGCGACGAAATGACACGGCGACGAAATGAAGAAACCCCTCGAATTGGCAACAACTTTCATGACCAATGGAATTTTCCCAACTGTGCTGGAGCAATAGATGGAAAACATTTTCCAATTATTTGTCCTGCACACAGTGGATCGGTATTCTACAACTATAAAGGATATTTTTCCATTGTTCTTCTCGCCAGCTGTGATGCAAATTATAAATTTACTACCATCAACATCGAAGCTTCAGGCTCAGTGTGATGGTGGCATTTTTCGTCGAAGTGGATTGGGGCAGGTTAAAAAAATGCATGGTAATGAATGTAATATTTTATTTGCTAACATATTTATTTATTTCACAGTTGCTGACAATCAACTCTGCATTTGCCACTTCCATGTCGTATTCCATCATGAAAAACTCATTTAAAATACCCAAAAATATTTTTTTTGGTTGGAAAACTCATTTATAATGTTTCCATTGAAATTTCAATTTTCCCATTAAAATTCCACTAGAAAGTTGGTTTTGATGTAATGATTGAAGGAGTGACCACGAGAGGGCACTGGGCGCTGGTCAAGAGAGTAGATGAAATAAAGAGTCAGTTGTTGTTTAGCATCCAAACCGAGTGCATGTTTAGACTTTACATTGGCGACGAGGAGAATTAGGACGATTTTTGCATATAAAAGACAAATCGTGTGTGTTCAGTGCGGATTATGATGAACTATGACGGATTGCATGGAATGTGAGTGGAAATAGACATGAATGAAACCGAGAAAGTAGTGAAGAGTACGAGCGAGGTCAAGGTCGTCATGGCGGCGGCCAGTACGACAGGTGCGTCAAATTTTCTACAGGCCTTTTGACGTGCACGGGCACGCTACCACGCAATGTCAACGTTGGAACAGATGAATTGGACGCCTGGAAATTTATATGATCGCAGCTCGAAGCGGCCGAAGCTCGACTACTTTCAAAGTGGACAATCCAGCGAGTGGCCGCCGACTTAGTCCACTCAGATATCGAGGATATCGATGACCCCAGACTAATCCAGCTTCAGCGAAGATTAGTTCCAGGGGTCCCTCAAGTGCTGTACCCTGGCGTTTTCCCCTCACCGGGGCAAGCGCTGGCTGCAGTCACTTATCTCTGGACCGCCCCGATGGGCTTGACGCCAGAGAAGTTGGACTTTTCTAACTCGGGTGTGCTAACAGCAATAGTCGTGTAATGTGAAAAAATGGTGACGTGTACTCCGCGCGGCATGACTAGGCGCGGCAAATTATCTTGCAGCAAGTCCTCAGTATCAACAATAGCGGCGCCGCTATTGTTGATACGGAGGAATGGGTTGGCGCGGCAATGCTTAAGAAAATTCCGATTGTTCCGTGTTACTGCGCATGATGTGCGTAACACATAGCTTTGGGGGGACGTTGAGGGGCCAGTTACAGGTAGTTGCGCGTGCCACCGCTAAACGTGCGAATGTGGTGGCTACCGAGGTGGTGAGCGGGGTGGCTGAATTGGCGGATGTTCAGTCGAACACCGAGTCGGATAGTCAGTCTGAAGACGAGTCTCCAGTAGCAGTGCGGCCAGGCAGGTGTGTGGTTTGTCTCCGTGAGGACAGGAGTACTGCCATGGTCCCTTGCGGACATGCATACTTCTGTAGTACATGCAGCGAGCGCGTACTGAGGAGTAGGCCAGCCAGATGCCCTTACTGCAGGGTGAATGTGCAGAGCACAATGCGCATCTTTATTTAATCTTCTTTGCGAATTTTGTATAAAACTTTTTAGCAACTTTTTAACAAATATATTTCGTGCCGCGCTTCGTCATACCAGTGCTATGGCTTACAGCGGCTGCCGCTATTAGTCATTACACGGTAATGACTAATAGCGGCGCCGCTATTTGTCATTACACGGCTATGACTAATAGCGGCGCCGCGCTAGGTAATGCCGCGCGTGGAATAGCAAGCCGAAAAAATTGCCAGTTTATTAGTTGGCAGTCCATACTTGAAGTTTGGAAGAAAGAACTTGATCCCCTTTTGCATAAGGCACTGTTGCGTTCCTGATGGTTCCAATTGACTTTTCACAACAACACTAAATTTATATTTAGTCACTATGGGATTTTTCCAATTGCAAGAGATCCCGGCGTTCACCTGTGGAAGCAGTTGAATGCCGTTTATAGGTCTTCTATCGGGTGGGTTAGCCGTTAAGTCGGTGTCTAGGGATTTGATCTCGAATAAAGGCTAGTTTAGTTATTTTAAATCAAACAGTTAATCAATTTATTGAGCGTTAATTACAGGTTCTATTGAAGAGAATGTTAATAAGATGGGTTCTATGAGGATAAGATCGTCGGCGTAGAAGGCGACGTGCTCGAAGCAGCGCGGGACTCCTTCGGGCGGGAAAAAGCAGTGCAGAAATGGCGACTCGTCGCCGCGCAAATTCTGCGAAGTGAGAAAGGAAGCGTGAAGCCGAAAGACTTCACAAAGAGTGTCGGCTGTTAAGCATGACAAGACGGGAAATCTTGGGTTAAACCCTAGATTGCAACGGGAGATTTCCGTTGGAGACAAGTAGTCAAACGGCGGGTACCGCCGATCGTTAAAACCTGACTGGAGATCCGCTGCAATCTGAATCGGAATCGTCGTCAACAGGTCGAGGAGCGGCGACGATGGCTCTGCAATCCTCGGCGGCTGGCTGGCGTCGATCTTCAACGGCGTGGGCGCGTTGGTCTTCGGGCGGCGGCGGGAACGACGGTGGTTTGGGCCGTCGTGCGTCGTCTTCGCGGCTCGGAAAGTGATTCGTTTGAACGTTGGTTCAAACAAATCGGGTTGAAACTTGGCAAAACTCACGAGTCACGGACAAAACAGTGTTTTTGGTTGTGAACAAAGCTGTGTCGGTGTGAACGGTATGAGTGTGATGCAAAGAGTGAGTAATAATTCGAATTATTACCCGGAATATGGCCGGAAAACGGCCAGTGCGCAGGCGTGGCGTGTGCCAAGGCACGCTTCAGCCCTAGCAACGGTGCAAAATTTGGGGATTGACTTAGCAACGCCCCAATCCAGGGCTCAAAATGCCAGGGCAGCCGTTACAGCTTCTGGGCCAATTGCCCAAAAGCGCAACAGGTGCACGGCAAAAAACACAATTCTAATGATTATGGTTAAAATATAAATAATATCTTAAAAACGTGGTAGAAAAACCTCTCCACAAATGAAGTGAACATTTGAGATCGCAACACTTCCCCCCAATTAACTTTTACAATTTCTTGTTTGTTTTTTAGTTAATTACAACACGATAAAATTTCTTTCTAAGTTTGATATAATGATAAGTCGAATTTATTTTATATAAAAGAAAATACATGCATTAAGAAAAACATTGGCGATTAAATGATTAAATGAAAGGAATGTACATGAAAATAAACGTTTCTCGAAAAGACTTATTTTCGGAAACAACCAGATTTGTTTCTGTTTTCTGGCCGTCATCGGCCTACTCGGGTGTCTTAGGTGAAGGCAAGTCTATTGACATCATGTCCGTCTCGTCGGACAACGGATTTCCGCTCTCGTTAACATTGATGAACGGTTGTCCCGTATTCGGCCCAGATGACAGGCCGGGGTTGACGTGTATCCAAACACTTCGGATGAGTCGGGATAAGGCGTCATCTCCAAACGCCATCTCGTAAAATTCTTGCGGGTTGGACGGGCGTCGGCGAGCTCGGATCAGCCGTTGATGCAACATCCACGGCCTCTTCTTTCGTATCTTCCGCTCAAGCCAGTTGAAAACGTGGTGGCAAAGCTCCACGTTGTGTTTGAGCAAAATCCTCGTATGCGGATGCATCTCGAGTCTTGGGTACGTTCTTCGCAGCTTAATGTAAATTGGGCTGCTTTCCTGCTTCTTGGTTTCGGCAGCTCCGGCCGCCGATTGGAGTGATTTCGGTGGGTCGTCCTTCTTGGGCGATGGAGTGGGCGCTCGAATAGGTGAATGCACGCTCCTTGGTGGTGTCGGCGGGTTGGGTGCCGCAGCTGACTCGTCTGGACGTTTTACGTGACAAGATCTGCCTCCGGGCCGGAGTATCAAAGCCCCGCGTGGTTTCGGTCGAGTTTTGGGTCGCGCCCCTAAATTGGTGTTTTCGACGTGTGTAAAAAACGTGGTTGAACTTGAGGTCGTAGCTCGACCTCGACTCGGTCCAGGTCTTGGATCGTCGAAATTTTCTATCTCCATGGCGACGTGACTGTTGGACGGTTCAGTCGTGGTTTGGGCAACAGCATGGCTCTCGATCGCAGCTGCAGTTGGCGTGTAAGTGGCTTCTGGCATCTTTCTTTTAGACGTCTGATCCCTCGGCGGCATTCCTGCCGGTCGAATTGTTTTCAGTTCTTGCTGAAAAGTGATTTTGCGCATGTCCCACTCGCGTCGGAGACGAATGGCCGATGCGGCCGGATTTTCCCCAATGACCGCAACTTGGCGCATCAATTCGCTGCACATGGTGGGCGGATCCAATTGGATGGACCGCCAACATTCTAGAAATTCAGGTTTAACGGCCATGGCGGCCGTTCTTAGGCACGTGGTGGCAGCGAAGCCTGGTCTCGGGCTGTCAAACACCCCGGGAAATAAAATTCTCCGATAACTCGGCACAAGCTGTCGCTGTAACTCATTTAAACGTGGGTCGTCGGGTCCCGATGGCTCCATTCGGTTCAGCAAGCCGGCGACACGACGACTACCTTTCAAACTCTCGGTGACTTGAGCTATTTGGTATAAGTCCATGTCAGACAACTCAATCTCCTGAGTCTCTAACGGCGCTTCGCAGAACCCCTGCCACATGGCGTCATAATGCTGATCGAATCCCTTTTTCAAAACTTGGGATACCATCCCGAATTTTCTCGTGGGCAATCGAGGCTCTGGAAGACTCGGGTCTGGGTTTATGGAATCCGTGTACTCTCTACACTCTACAGGAATCGGCCCTTCGATTGGCCGGTGGTTGGCCTGGTCATTCGAATTTTGTGTGTTTGGAAGGCTTTTCCATTCACAGGCCGTGTTGTCGGCCATTGTTGGGGGCGAAATTCTGTAGCTTCGGTCTACGATGTGGACTTCCGCGGAACTTCCTCCCTCCAAGGCGGACACTGACGTTGGTGTATTTAACATCAAAGTTTCATTAGATCCTATCGTTGGTTCTTCTGCATCAGGCGATTGGAAACAGGCATCCCAATCGGCTTGCTGTTGCTCCAACGCTGCTTTCTTGCGAAGGGTGACTTGCATGGAATGCTCTTCGACTTCGCGATCCCATCGGCCAGGCAATTCGTCGTCCTTGGGCGGTGGTGGCATCAAGGCCAAGCGTTCGCGCTCCAACTTTTCACGGTGTTGTCGGCCTGCACGATGCTTGAGTCGGCCGTTGGCACGAAGCAAATCTGGTCTGGTTCCTGGGCGAGCGACGTATGGATCCACTCCTCCAGGGTATCGGCAAGCCGCGTCCCATCGTGAAACTCTGGCTTCCAAAACATTATCAACGGCTCTTAAAGCCGTATTGTGGTGATTGCCACAGGTCATCTTGGCACGTGGTTCGTTTGATGCAACTGAACTCGACCGTTCTCGCTTATCATTGCGTTCTTGGTCGTGATAAGCGTCTCTTTGACGTTCCCAGTCACGGAATCGGGCACGAGCGTGGCCGAAATGTCCGGCCATTCCCAGAATGTGCATCTCGTATTGTGAACTGGCGAGATCTGCTAAGTCGTAATGTTTATGTCGATCGGCCCACCAGGCCTGCTCTTCTTGTAGTTTTCGCATAACTTCATCCTTCCGGGCCTTGAGTTTCTCCCAGATGGCGTCCAAATAATCGTTCCTTTTGGCATGGGCAATTCGGAAAAACCCGTAGAAGTCCGTGTCTTCCTCCTCCGTGGGAAAGAGCCAGCCAAAAAGCAATCTGGATCTCAACGGTGATGGCGGATCAATTCTTAGGTTCCAGGAAACGGGGTCGGCTACCATTAGCCGTCCACAAATTCGGCATCTACAGCCCCAATGTGCGGCGATGGCATTTGAGAACTCTTGTCTCACATCTTCCCACGTCTGACCAAGTTGTCGTAAACGTCGGACTTCGGCGGATAATTCGCCTCTAAAGATTCCCGTCACCATGGGTACGTAATCGGGTAACACATACGGTTGATTGATTGCGTTTAAAATCTACAGAAACGTTTGAAAGTTTTAATTATTAACTGGTAAATATTATTTGGTTTACATATTTTCTAGCAAAAGGCAATTGAGCGCCGTCGTCATGGCAACTCCCTCACAACGCTTACTAGCCGTCGGGCGAAGTCACATGATCATAAAAAATGGCGCCATTTAAAATTTGTTAAGTGATTTTTCGAACTGACAAAGTTTTGTTTAAATTTTCTCGGCCTTTTTTAGCCAACTTTTGTGATAGAAAAGTGGAACGTAACTACGTGAAATTCAACGAGCTATTCATTTAAAATACTTTCAACACGATCTGACTCAGTTTTTACGAACTTTCGGTATTTTTCGAGTGTACGACGCGCTTGGTTATACACACGCTTGTCAGCCGATTTTAACATTTCAACGGCTTTTTTAATTTTCTCAATGGCGATATTCACCTGATTTTGCAGATCGAATTCTTCATTTAACATTTCGCCGGGCGGATTCATCACGAGATTTCTTTCGGGCTCTGAATCCGAATCGATGTTGGGCGGTCCTTCGCCACCTTCGGCCATGATTCTGTGAATGGGCCGTTTGTTTTTCATGACAAATCTAATCATTTCAAACTAACTGTTTCACTTACGAAGTTGAATCTATTCTTTTCCTTCGTTAATCGGCGGATCGTCCCAATCAGTGTGTTGTCGGAGTGGTTTCACTTTGGGAAAGTAACAAATTTTTGCAAAGTCCCCCAACTTGATGCTGATTGGTCGCCGTATGAACTACGTCATTTTAATTACTATTTTTAGAATGATGTGACATCATTATGTCTCCATCACTCACTAGAGTACTGTCTTGTCGTCCGCGTTCTGCGCAGAATCGACTAGTTACTCTCTGCTTTGGTGATTTCCGGCTTCTCAAGTTATATTTTTTAGCCGTTTTTTCAGTATTTTTGTCACCATCTGAATTTTTTGGTACTACTGGGTGTAGCATGGATCTGCGCCTTGCTTTTTTCGGCTTTGTGGCCGGTTCCAACGTGGTTTGTAGATCATCCTGGGCTATTTGAATGTTTTCAAAACTAACTGCCACGTGTTCAACTTCGTCATCGGAATTTGGCAGCGACGGTAAAGTTTTTACTTCGTCTTCAAATAATGTATTAATTTTATTTTCAGTGGGTTGTCCCACCACCTCTCCCCTCCGCCAAATTTCCTGAGTAAATTGAGGGAAATATGGTGTAAGTTCGGATGCGTGGATAGACGGGAATTTTGCATTATCTTCTAGGCGTTTTAACTCGAAGGCATTGCCTTGATGTGCACGAATAATTGCAAAAGGTCCAGTTCGGCGATCAGCGATTCCTGCCGAAATTCCTTTAACAGCGCTGGACAATACATGGGAATTTTTCCAGACTAAGTCGTTCACTTTGAAATTATCGAATTTCTTCTCTGATTGGTGATCTTGCACTCTTTTTTGTAGATCAAATACATGCGACATCATGTGCTGATAGGTGCTTGCGAGCACTTTCTCCAGTTGATGAATGTAAACATGAGGATTTTTTGGGTCTACGACAAGAACTTCATCTGGCAAGCGTGGATCCCACGGCACTCTCAATTCTCTGCCGAAATTTAAATAAGCCGGTGAGAATTCTCTTCCGGCTGCGACCGTAGTTCGCAGACTAAAGGCGAATTCTCGTAAATATTCATCCCAACGGGTGTGAACGTCAGTGTATAAAGCAATCAAATATTTAATATCTCTGTTGGTTCTTTCAACAGGATTCGCCTGAGGATGGTACGGCGAAGTATAAGCCGGTAACATTTTGAATTTCTCGCAAAACTTCTGGTATACTTGCGATCTAAATTGCGAGCCATTATCAGACAGTATTTTGCGTGGAAAGCCAAATTGCAGTGATAAATTATAAATACAATCAGCTATTTTAGCCGAAGTTGGTTTCGACATTGGCCGCATCTCTGGCCATTTTGTAGCGACATCGATTATAACGAGTATGTGAGTGTTACCTCGTGGAGTTTTTGGTTTAGGCCCCATGAGATCAGCACTCAAGCAATCAAAGGGAGCATACGGACCCATTTGAGCTGCTTCAATTTCTAATTTTTGCCTTGGCTTGCAAGCCTGGCAGCGTTGACAATGTTTGATAAAGCGAGTAATATCTCGTTTCATCGTCGGCCATGCGTAGATTCTTCTAGCTCGATACATCGTTCGAGTAATACCACTGTGTCCAGACAACGGGTGTCCGTGAGCTGTCCAGATGACTCTGTAAACGAGATTCTCCGGTACAACGACTTTCAACGCTCTTCCGTTTTCTCCTAACTCATCGGTTAGAGTCGGATGGAATTTTAGAAGTAAATCTTCTTCAATTAGATAAGCGGACGCCTTTCGTTTAAAACGTCTCTTGCTCATCGCGTGCTTAAGTTCAGGAGGGTAACAACCATTGAGCAGGAAATTTCGAATTTTTTGGCATTCCTTATCTTGTTTTTGCCCAACAATAATTTCTTCTCTTGTAGGTGGCTCACATTCTAATTTCTTCACAACGTTAGCTGCAAAAGCGTGGACGAGGACATTGGATGACGGGAATTCAAACTCTTGAGTCATCATGAGATGAATTTTTTCATCAGATTCAATATTAGGAGGATCATAAGCATGCGACCAAAAATTGATTATTCTCTCGTCTTCAATAACTTCCGATGTGGGAAGCTGATTTGGTCCCCCCAGCTTCCAGTGTCGATATGGCGATGGACAATACGCCAGTAAATCGTCATCTTCACCGTCTACGTTATCTTCCTCGGGCGTGCAGACAGGAGCTCGAGACAAAGCATCGGCCAATACGTTTAACGGCCCTTTAATATACTGGATTTCAAATGTATACGCCATTAATTCGAGTTGCCACCGCGCTAGACGTCCTGCCGGTTCTTCCAGAGACATTAGCCATTTCAAGGCCTGATGATCCGTTTGAACGGTGAATTTGGTAAATTCGATGTAAGGGCGATATTTTCTCAGCGCCCAAACAACGGCCAAACACTCTAATTCAGTAGCCGTGTAATTTACTTCAGCCGGCTGCAAGCTACGGCTTGAATAAACGCAAGGTAGCTCTTCTTGTCCACCCCTTTCAGGTTGGATTTGCATCAATGCGGCGCCCAATCCTTGACGACTGGCGTCCGTATGAATTATGAAAGGTTGATACAGATCTGGCATGGCCATTGTTCCTGAATCAGTGAGGGCCTTTTTAATTTTTTCAAAAGCCTCTTGATGACTGGGTTGCCAATTGAAATCCATATCCTTTTTCAATAAAGGCCTCAATGGTTCGGCCATGACTGATAAATTTTTTAAAAGTCGATGGAAAAAGTTAACCATCCCCAAAAAACGTTGAAGTTCTTTTAAATTGGTTGGGGTTGGAAATTTCGTAATTGCATCCAACTTCTTAGGGTCAACGGCGAGTCCGCCGGTTCCTAATTTGTACCCAAGAAAAATCAATTCTTTTCTACAGAATTTCGACTTATCCGGGTTGACACACAAATTAGCTTGTTCTAATTTTCCTAAAATTTTGTCGACATTGATTAAATGCTCTTCATATGTCTTTGAAACAGTTATGATATCGTCCAGGTACGCCCAAGCTTGCCGCCTATACATCTCATCGAGGACTTTCTCAATTAAACGTTGGAAACTAGTCGGCGCATTTTTCAGTCCAAATGCCATAACTAAAAACATCAATCGGCCTATAGGGCTCCAAAAAGCCGTTTTCGGCTGTGCAGACGGGGTCAAACCTATCTGCCAATAGCCTTTTGTCAAGTCGATTGTGGTGACCCACTCAAATGAACCAATTTCTCTTAAAATTTCTTCGATTGTCGGCATCTGAGGAGGATCATATTCTGTATGTTCGTTTAATGGCCGATAATCTACACAGAGGCGTGGTTCGGCCCCCGGTTTGACCACTAAAACAATTCGCATGGCATAATCTCCGGTGGCAGGCACAGCAATCCCCTTGTCTACCATATCCTGACAGATTTGCCGAATTATTTCCCTTTTCTGAGGGTTATAACTTTTAAATGGTACCCTTATAGGTTTATCAGTGGTCAGCTTGATATCGTGCTGCACTATGTGTGTACGTCCAGGAACTCTCGATAGAATTCTCTGTCGTCTCTTTAATATTTCCGCCAATGAGAGTCCTTGCTCCAATGTCAGATTGGCATCATTCACCATTTTGGTGATATCATCTCCCATTTTCAGAGTAGCTGCGCCAGCCAAAATTCCTTCATTACATACAAATGTAGCATTGTCTGGCGGTAATTCTTCAATTTTGGTTTTATATCTGTCCAAAACTGACTGCGGTATATATGGTAAAGTTTCGGTCAATGGAGTAATAAAATTCCATGACATCGTTTTCGGATTCGGCTGTATGCTTAGCCGCTTCATGAAATCATTTCCCAGTAAAATCATCGGGAAACGGTGTTCAATAACTATGAAAGGATGCACAAGGACTCCATGTGTCCATCGAAATGACAGCAACAGGGTTCCGACTGGTTGAATATCTTTGCCAGCCGTTCCAATACAGAGACTTGGCGAAATGTACCGTAATTCTTTTTCTAATTTCAGATTTTCCATCACTGAAGCCGCCATAAAGCTTCTATTGGCTCCAGAATCCAATAATCCAGTAATTGGTCCTTTCATGGTCTGTAGTTGTATTTTCGGAATTCCCGTAAAATCTTCCATGTTCAAATTGCAGGTGACTCTACGTATCCGATGTTCTAAGGCAGGATAATCAATAGGAAGTTCGTCCATTTCATCGTTATATGACAGAACGACTCTTTCCATAGCTCTTGTCATTTCTTCAATTTCATCGACCTCTTTCGACTTGGGACGGAATTTTTCCCAAAGTTTATCCATCCAGTTTTTACTTGGTTTGGGGTAGCACTGTAACGCTTTCCTAACGTGATATTGAAAGTATCGTTTGTCGGCCGTTTTTTCGGCCAATACTTCGTTAAGTTTAGTAAGGTCAACTTTAGGAAATTTCAGGTCACATGGTTTAAACTGAGCTACCATCAAATGTTTTTTATCTACTGAATCCCAGTAGTCTAAATAGTTTTTATCCAATGGTTCACGGTAATCATGGGTTACTTCGATCTTGGGACAAACGTCGGCGTCTATCTCCTTAATTGTTTCCGAGGCAACTGGCGCGAGTTTCAGCGTATTCGCTGCCAAACCCGCGCTCACAAGTTTTTTCGGAGCAGCTCCCCCAACTTGCTGACAAGACCTTCTATCTCGGCAGCGACTGGACTTCTATCAGGACACTGATTCGACCAATGCCCCAACTTTCCACATCTATGGCACGGATCGGTTTCTGGCGATTTGCGCCTAGGACCGTTTCCTGAAGTGGGCGACTTTGAGCGAGGTTCTACGGCTTTTTTATCTGTAGCCGATTCCTTTTCAGTATCCGGAATCACTTCGGGTTTGATGGGTAGCGGCAAAGGTGATTTTGATCGAGCATCTGTATTAAGGTTTGCTGTATTAAAAGTAACGTTTTTTCCAACCATTTTTGGTCTGAATTTATTCTCAGTGACATGCTTCGCGAGTAATACAATAGCATTCTCAACTAAAGGGTCTAGCCCTGGGTCGTCTTCTTCGACTACATCAGTGCTGTCTTCCGACAAGGCAAGATTCGCGTAAGCTCGAGAATTTTTGGGTAGTTTGTGAGGGTTCGGAGGTCCGGCACTTGTAGTTTTATCCGTCTTCTCCGCAAAGTAATCCCCTCGATCTCGGGGTTGCATTAAAGGAGCTTGTCCAAGTCTAGCTTCTTTCACATATTCTTTAATGCGTAACTGCCGTTTTTTAATAGCTGCAGTCTCCTCCGGAGTCAAATATTCATTATACTTTTCTTCGATTCTCAGGTCATTATCCCTTAAAAATTGGGAGAGTTCTTTGAATGATCCGACCGGTGGTGCATCAACATTTTGCAGAATACTTCGGGAATATGGTGTCATCGCCTTTCGAAATTTTCTGTCCACATCATGGTCAGTAGATGGCGTTGGTAATGATGACAACAAATCTTCGGTTCGGCGGAGATAGGAACGAATGTCTTCTCCCGCTGATTGAGCTAAGTTGTCCCATAATTGATAGATGTCTTCAGTGGGTTCAGCGTATTCTCGCATGAATGCTTCTACAAATTGATTCCAGTGCACGAATTCTCGTTCAACGAACCAATTTTCGGCGCGTGCCACCAATGATTTTGGGACTAACTTCTCCAAAGTATCTTGAGGTGTTATACCATTTAATCGAGCCATTCTTGTAATTTCTTCCAAAAAGGTTGATCCCATTTGGAATTCTCCATTAAAACGATCAGGGACTAATCGATCCCATCGAATTGTTTTCACATCGGCAATTTTATGCCGCCACTTATCAGTGGTGTATTTCGCAATTTTGCGCTTCAAGTCGAATTTACGTAACTCTGCTAGCCGTGTGGTTCGACTTGCTGACTGCGCTTGTTTTTGAAACATCGCGTCGATCTGTTCAGCGGTGTAATAACGTTCATCGCTGGACCGAGATCTTCTGGATTTCGTCCTTGAACGACTCTTTCGTTCTTTCCGCGTCTCAGATCGAGTAGATTTTTCGCCTTCCGAAAGGGATTCGTCCTTCGACCCTCGTGGCGGAGGTACATCGTCATGGTTCCGACGTTCATCCCCCTTATCACGATCTTCGGGGTCTGGAGACGCACTTCGACTTCCGGACTGGTCATAATTATCGTAATTATCGTTGGACCGATGTGAATCGTTCTGTATCTTCATACGATTTCTCTCATCCATCATGGTCATGAGTTTGTCGCTATTAGTGAAAATTTCGGCATCTGAAGCGCCGTTCTTTTTTGATGTAGGCCCCTCAGCATTGGAACATCTTCTTTTGCGCGACTGTCGCTCATCTTCACTTGATGTTTGAGACGATTCGTCGGTTGCAGAATCTTCTAGCCGCACGACTTTCTTTTTCACCTTGGCGGTTGGACCTTTCTGTCGTGAGGCGAATTCAACAACACGTATTCGTTCTTGTTCCTCCTCAAATTCCTCTTGTTCTTTCAGCAATTTGGCTCGCCGTAGCTCATCTTCAGTTTCTTGAGCTTTTTTGTCGGCGGCTGCCATTTGTCTACGGAGTTCTTCATTAGATGATTCCTGTTGTTTTATGGAATCCCAAGCAATCTCCTGTTCCCTTTTGAAAACTTCAGTCTCTTTTTTAGACAAATGTTTCTTTCGAGCATCGAATTCCATGCGTTGGCGCTCCAGTTCGTCCGATTGTTTTTTCAGTTTTTCTTCACTGTGACGGTACTGAGCGTTTATCTCTCGCAAAGCTTGATTCGATTTTTCAGCAGCTTCCTTGGCTTGAGACTCTAAGTTCATTTTTCGAGTAACAGCAGCCATCTGCTCGTTCATGTGGTCAACCAGGCGTTTTCTTTCATGATTGGACATGGCTTCATAAATTTCCATAATCGTCATCTGATCAGTCACTTGTACCCCCTGGAGAATTGCTCGATCCAGAAGTTCCTTGTAACCCACCGGTTGCGTATCAGGAATCTCGATGTTGTCCAAATCCATGGAAGAGTCACCCCAGTTTGTTGGTCCAGCGGAAATCGCTTCTTCGCGTTCTTCGCCGACTGTTCCAACTTCCTTAGTCGTGGCACCCTCGGCGGCAACAACGTCAATAGTTTCGGCTACATGTTGAGCCGTTAGACTATTACGTGCCGTTCGAGGACGACCCGATCTACGGCGCTTAGCGCCCGCCTTTGCACGAGTCTGTACTCCTTCATCATCAATAGGAATTTCTCCTTCTGAGTTTGACATACTGAGTTAGACAGATAAGAGAGAAAGATGATAGGAAAGTAGGAATAAATTCTAAGTTTAAACAATTGGTTATCCCGGACGGGCCCCCAAGTGTTGCGTTCCTGATGGTTCCAATTGACTTTTCACAACAACACTAAATTTATATTTAGTCACTATGGGATTTTTCCAATTGCAAGAGATCCCGGCGTTCACCTGTGGAAGCAGTTGAATGCCGTTTATAGGTCTTCTATCGGGTGGGTTAGCCGTTAAGTCGGTGTCTAGGGATTTGATCTCGAATAAAGGCTAGTTTAGTTATTTTAAATCAAACAGTTAATCAATTTATTGAGCGTTAATTACAGGTTCTATTGAAGAGAATGTTAATAAGATGGGTTCTATGAGGATAAGATCGTCGGCGTAGAAGGCGACGTGCTCGAAGCAGCGCGGGACTCCTTCGGGCGGGAAAAAGCAGTGCAGAAATGGCGACTCGTCGCCGCGCAAATTCTGCGAAGTGAGAAAGGAAGCGTGAAGCCGAAAGACTTCACAAAGAGTGTCGGCTGTTAAGCCTGACAAGACGGGAAATCTTGGGTTAAACCCTAGATTGCAACGGGAGATTTCCGTTGGAGACAAGTAGTCAAACGGCGGGTACCGCCGATCGTTAAAACCTGACTGGAGATCCGCTGCAATCTGAATCGGAATCGTCGTCAACAGGTCGAGGAGCGGCGACGATGGCTCTGCAATCCTCGGCGGCTGGCTGGCGTCGATCTTCAACGGCGTGGGCGCGTTGGTCTTCGGGCGGCGGCGGGAACGACGGTGGTTTGGGCCGTCGTGCGTCGTCTTCGCGGCTCGGAAAGTGATTCGTTTGAACGTTGGTTCAAACAAATCGGGTTGAAACTTGGCAAAACTCACGAGTCACGGACAAAACAGTGTTTTTGGTTGTGAACAAAGCTGTGTCGGTGTGAACGGTATGAGTGTGATGCAAAGAGTGAGTAATAATTCGAATTATTACCCGGAATATGGCCGGAAAACGGCCAGTGCGCAGGCGTGGCGTGTGCCAAGGCACGCTTCAGCCCTAGCAACGGTGCAAAATTTGGGGATTGACTTAGCAACGCCCCAATCCAGGGCTCAAAATGCCAGGGCAGCCGTTACAGCTTCTGGGCCAATTGCCCAAAAGCGCAACAGGTGCACGGCAAAAAACACAATTCTAATGATTATGGTTAAAATATAAATAATATCTTAAAAACGTGGTAGAAAAACCTCTCCACAAATGAAGTGAACATTTGAGATCGCAACAGCACGTAAACTAACACATGCACATGTGTATTTAAACAGTTACTCATGTATGAATGTGAAACTGGCTGCAATTGCATCAACAATTGAGTTACTAAAAAAATCCCAGAATCCGATGAAACAGTAAAATTCATAAGACTGTTTAACAAAATGTTTTGATTCTTTAAAATTAACCAGAAACCCCAACATAGCACACATGTAAACTCAGGTAACTTTCACCTTTTCCAACTACCCTGGTCAGAGCTTGGTTATCAGTGGTTTTGTCACTTTGTACCTCTTATCAATTTTAGCTATTTTTACAAAAAAATAACTAATTATGGCTTTTCCAAATACTAATCCAACAACTTGGAATATTGTTGATGTTGGAATTTGGCTGGCAGCTAATGGCTATGAAAATTTGGAAGGATTATGTTTAGGTAAGAATATAATTTATTTTAACTGTAAATGCAAAAATAATTTTTTTTTTTATGTTTTAGACAATGAAATTGATGGTGTGGCACTTGTTAATTTAACATACGACATGATAAAAGATCTTGTTTCAAAGATTGAGCAAAGATCTAAATTAACAGGCCATATTAATCAATTAAAAACACCACCAGGAAGTTTCAATGAACCCCAAAACTCAAGTACCGTAAAACGGGGTGAATAGGGATGGGTTTTCAAGGTTTTTGTGCTGTAACTTTGCTAAAAAACACTTCCTATGGCTGTTTTTTTTTTTAGAGGTGTAATTAGGTGTTGGTTACACACCCTCCAAATTGCAGAATTTTTATAAAATTCCTTCTATGGTTTTTAAAAAGTTGAAAAGTGTCCCTATTCACCTCGTATGTCGGGGTGAAAAGAAACAGGCCTTTAAATCAATGTAAATCCCTTTTAAACAATGCTGTTAGTTGAATAGGGACACTTTTATAATTTTTAAAAATTCCAAACGTACAAAAATGTGATTTTTGTTACAAAATACAAATGAATTACACAGGTTCATCCTAAATATCATCCTCGTTACTGTTCTCGTCCTGACTAGATTGAAAATCAACTCCCTGAACAGATTTTCCAGGTTGGACATTAATCTTTTTCTCACAAGATGAAACAGCAGCATTCTGTTTCTTTGGATCATGATTCAAATAACTTTAGCCACGTGGATTTGGCTCATAAACACATGGCATGTTGTGTTCCTAATCACCCCACCGCTCGTGGTTTTTTTGCACTGATGCAGAATTTTGCTGATAAAAAAATAACCACTTGTTATTTTTTTATTTCCTTTTAGTATAATGTGTATGGATACACTACTAACCAATTTCAGAAGTAATTTTTTACCGATGGCTTGTTTATTTCGTTCGCCAAGCAAAGTTTTGGAGCCAAAAACTAAAACAAAAGAAAAGTGCTTTCCGCCATTTTCCTTAGTGAGAGTTTATAGAAATATTTTCAAAATTTTTAACATATAGAAGTTGATCCTAACCTAATGTACTTTCATTAAAAAAATAGTGGGAAGTAATAATGTGTATAGTTTGAAAGCAGCCAACGTTTTAACAACTTTCCCATGTGACTGTTCCTATTCACCCTCAGTGTTCCTATCCACCCCGTTTTACGGTAATGATAATACATTTTTAAGTTTAAGTAATTCAATGCCATCAACATCAACAAATGCTACAAATTTTACTGAAGATAGTTTTATGCAATACATGCACTTCAGCTTTAAAGCAATTTTGCCCAAAGCCCTCAAACTTATAAGTTTCTATCATCTATTTTTAGTTTTTCTTATACAGTATAAGTACTTTGCATGCTTCTGTCCAAGGTTTAGAAATCCTACCTGGAGTAAGCAATAACTTCTACAAGTTTTGGAAAAAAAACTGGAACCCATGTCGGATGAAGATAAGATTTGCATACTCAGCTTTGATGAAATGTCACTTAAACTAAATTTAACCTACAACAGCAGAAAAGACAAAGTTGACAGTTTTGAAAACTATGGAACTAATTCCAATGATGAGAACAGCCTTGCTACCCGGGCACTTGTTTTTATGGTCAAAGGTATAAAGTCTCCATGGAAACAAGCTATTGCATACATGTTTACATGTCAAGGTGCATCAAGTGACCAATTAGCGTCTTTAATATTTGATTGCATTGATGCAACCAAGTCAATTGGTCTTGCAGTTAAACCAATTGTTTGTGATCAAGGGGCAAACAATATGCAACTATTTAAAACACAGCTCTCATGCAAAGCCGTATTTAAAATATTTTAATACATTCATTTTAGTTTTCCATTTATCATTAGATAAAGATGACAAACGGAAAAAGAAAAAGGCTTTGAGAAGAGAAGCAAAGGAGGCTGTGGAGAAAGGTTAAGCAGTCAAAACATTTTTTGTTTTTATGATGTTCCACATCTATTAAAAAATGTACGAAACGTATTGTCAGCAAATGATATATTTTTTGATGGAAACAAGACGGCATCTTGGGACGATTTTAAGTCCTTTTTTTGCATATGATCAAGGTTTGCCTGTGCAAATGGCACCAAAGTTAACTCCGAAACATATTGAGCCACCACCATTTTATAAAATGAAAGTCAAACCAGCAGCTCAAGTAATTAGCCACACTGTGTCATCTGCAATGATGACATATGTCACATTGGGTAAAATCCACTTCTCCGTTCCCATGAGTTACCTCTCAAGGCCTGGAGGCGACCGTGGTTGCATCGGCCCGGAAGTAGCGTGGATCATTGGACTTCGAGTGACATAACATATTGCACTACAAATTTCCATTCAGAAGAGCAGAAACTCTTGTTTTTTCATGTCTGATGTACCACATCTAATAAAAACGACCAGAAACTGCTTTTCTAACTCGGGTGCCAACAGCAATAGTCGTTTGATGTGAAAAAATTGCAAGTTTATTAGTTGGCAGCCCATACTTGAAGTTTGGAAGAAAGAACTTGATCCCCTTTGGCATAAGGCACGTAAACTAAAACATGCACATGTGTATTTAAACAGTTACTCATGTATGAATGTGAAACTGGCTGCAATTGCATCAACAATTGAGTTACCGGTTATTTGGTAAATTTCCCGGTTCCCGGTACCGCGAATATTGGTCCGGTTTCCCGGTACCGAAACCCTACAATGGCACATAATCATATTGGTATTGAATAAATAAAAATGTCTTTTCACAATGATGGGTAAGATTACTACAAAAATTTCTAGAAATGATTAATAAAATGTATAATTTTTTTTCAGATTGAAAATACCAAGCGGGCTTATGCATGTTATTTTGCATAGGACTCAAACTGACCCCCAAGAGAAGATACGGGCAA
Organism: Strigamia acuminata; assembly: GCA_949358305.1. NCBI lineage: Eukaryota > Metazoa > Arthropoda > Chilopoda > Geophilomorpha > Linotaeniidae > Strigamia > Strigamia acuminata. The sequence continues at coordinate 36,496,716 of OX442314.1, forward strand.
ATATTTACAGGGAGATGTATTTCGTATTGAAGGTAACAGTACATTAATTTTTAATAACCAAAGTAACATCACAAATAATATTATTTCAATTTGTAGGGCCAGAAGTTAATTCCTCCAAAAGGAAGCATTCAGTTTCCACAGGTTTTGACAGATTTTATACGGTTAAATTATTCAGGAAATGTTAAAAATAATGACAAACAGCACAACAAAGTCAGCCACTTACATTAGAGTTACGGTGTAGTTATTACAGCATACTAATATACTTATCTTATAGGCATTTTTAGTGACCCTGAAGATGTTGGCTAGGACTAAATGGCCAGGATGTTTAATTTGCCAAAAAGAATTTGACAAGTTATCTAGTATGCAATGAATTGTTATTGAAATTATTGTAAAAACAAGAATTATGTTTAAATTTTTATTGCTTGGACTAAGTAGAACAAATAAATAATTGTTGTTTTTGGGATTGAGAATGTCTTTTTCTATGATCGGGAGACGAGAAGAAAATGCTTGCTAGAACAGGACAGTTCAGTTAAAAGTAAACCAAAAACTGAAAGAAGTCGATTTTATTTCACCCTTTGGAATGTAACACCTTCATTAGTGAGGGAGACAAAACAAAAGAATTTGACCAATGCTAAAGGTCATATGGCAAGAAAAACAAAGTTTTAAATTATCCATTCGTTTTATTTTAATCAATTTCTTGACATGCATTGAGTTTGGATTTCAAGCACATAAGAACAACCAACCTTTAGCAATTAATTACTGTATAGAAATCATCAGTGAATTTGAATTTCCCACCATGCGCATGGCAAACAATTAGTTTTGAGCTGCTGACTGCCAGTGCGTCCTCTGGTGACAGTTTTAAGCTTTTAGCTTTTTACATCTCTTCATTCTTGAATTCTTAGTTGCTGAAGAAGTACGAACTCAAAAGTGTTCTTGTTCATGTACTAAAGTAATGGTTGATCAGGGAACTCAGTGGGAAGATGCAAGTTTGATGGATCATCACAATTATACTAATTCTCAGACTAAAGAGAGTGAGATTTCCATTTCTAAAAGAAGTCAAACTGATTTTCCGTACTTCAGTGTTGATTTACTCAGTGAATGTGAATTTCCATTTTTTACCTCTTTAACAAAGAGATTATTTTCTCAGATCTTCATCTTGATCACGCCAAAGGAGAAAAAGTATTGGCAGACATCAAGCAACGTTATGTTGGACATTTTCTTCATCGAGTGAATAGGATCGCTCGGAAGTGCTACGCAACTTCAAAACAGCAAGTAAGAGTAATTCTCGTTAAAACGGCGCTTAAACTAGTCTATTGTGCGATGGACGGTTATAGCGCGTCTGCATTTTAAAATTAAAATCCCAAATTTGACCTCGAAATTGTTTTTTGCCTTGGCAGCAAGCCTTTGCCCTAAAATTATCCACAAAAACAGTAAGCTACAGTTCCCTGATCAATTAATATTAGTTTTAATGCAATTGTGATTGGGCCTCTTGTTTCAAGATTTAGGATGGCGATTTAATATATCAGCAAATCGAGCTTCAGAAATTTTTAAAATTAATATAAAATTATTTAAATGGTGAATTGGAAGAAAAAATATACATGGAAAAACCCGAGATGTTTACTTTATAACAAACAAACCGGAGACCTTATTGGGTTTGTTAACTTTGAAAATTTTCATGATGAGATGAAAAGATTCATTGTGTTTAACAGCTCATTGCCAAAGGGACATGAGACTGTAGCAAATCATGTGCTACAATTACTTGTTCATGGAATCACAAATATTTAAGTTGGCCATATGCATATTATCCAGTGAGCAACACAACAGCATGATGGATTGGCTAACCGAAGTCCACGCTGAATTTCTCATGCACCAAGATACCTTATATCTGACTGTCACGAAGCTGGATCACGTTTCACGACTCGAGAAAATTTCGCTAAGTCCAACAAAGCGGATATCGGTCGAATTCACGTCACAAGATGACAGGAAACGCGGGACCCGTAGCAAAATAATCGGCATGGGTCGGATACCGCGTGCAAAAGACCCCGTAGCAGCAACCGCGCACGGGTGTAGAGACAAAGGAGCCCCGTAGCGTAACATGCGCACAAGCCTCAAACGCCTGGTTCTGGAGTGTATTACCCAGAATCCATCACGATTGCCTCGTTTTCACCCAGACTTCCTGTTTAGCCACAGCTGTTTTCGTGTCCGTGCGTGATAGTCGTTTTTTAAAAGTTTTTAAAGTTTGATCAAGTAGTTTTAAGCATCGCTTTTTATCGTGGTTGTGTTTAAGCGCGATCCTCGCGATGGCCGAGGAAGACGAAGAAATGCTCGAGATCGGGCACGAGGATGAGGCAATTTGGGACCACGACGTTAACCAGGTTCCACCGGATCAGGTAGAAGTCGGCATCGGCGCACGAGAATTATTTCCGTGGGGTGGGCCTGAATGCTACAACCTTCAAGCAAATTGCACATGAAGCAAGAAAAGAAAATAGGAAAGATGACAACATTTTTCTAAGTTTATATAAAATTAAAACATATACAGTATATAGATAGTGAAAACCAGAAAAATCCCCAAATAGATGGGTTATTTTTAAAAGCCATCAGCAAGCATCCGGCAGTCTTTAATCGTTTTCGCAAATACACAGAAGACGTCCTGAAACGTTTTGAGATGAAGAAATGCAACAGAATTGCAACACCACTCGACGCGAACAGCAAGCTGGTAAGACCCAAAACCGTCATGATCATAAACCAAGGGGGTTTGTTAATGCTTTTCAGAACTGTTAGCTGAGTAGTTTAATGCAGGCATTGCATGAAACAAAAGTTATTGAATGCATCTTAAAAGTTAAATTAACTAATCCATCTGAGTGCTTGTTGCCTTTTAAATCACTGTTAAAAGAAATGAATAATAATAAAGTAGTGGAGACAGCAATTCCGTGCAGTCTGTTCCAATTTTTTTTGGCTAAAACTGATGTTCATATCATGCAGTTTACAGATGAATTAAACCCAAGTAAGCAACAAGATCCAATAGAATTTTATACTGTTATTTTTGCTGAATTTCTGGCATTATTGTGCATGAATCCATTTACATGTGAGACTAAAAATAATAAATGTGAACTGTGTAATCTTAATAGATGTTGGAACAAATTTAGATAAAACCTTACGGTCAATTACTAACTTACGGTACACAACCTGTTCAATCTGAGTGTCCTCGTTGTAAAAAAAATACTTACTGGACAAATAAATTAGTTACAGAAATTCCAGAAACACTACTCTCTCTTTCTCTGAGTGTGTCAAACATATCAGTAATGAATTGAAAATCCAGTTTGAGAATGGTAAGATATGGCAATACAGATTGCATTCGAATATTTTATATCGCAAAAGAAATCATTATTTAACATGCAGATGGTTAGATTCTGAGTCAGATGTTTTGTGTAATGATGAAAAAGTAGAATTTATTAGTGTGCCATATGCGAATGAGCTTATTGAAAAGGAATGTGGTGCGGCAGTGTATAATCTAGATATTTATGAACATAATGCAAATGAAGTTATTGCTCAAAGCTTTTCTGATCAAGTAAGAGAAGAATGCACAAATGTTAGCAGCCTAGTTACAGAAAATAACATAACTATGGAAGAAATAGACAGCAACACAGTCTTGCAATAGTCCTGAGGACATTGATTCAACTAGTGAAACTGACTAGCAATGCAGATGGTGGTGTTAACATCTGTATTTCTGAGCTGCCAGCTGAGTTGTCAATTGAACGACATAAATGGGAAATGCATCTCATGTAAAGATTGGTTTCACTTTTGTTGTTTAGGAGTGTCTGATAAGGATAGAATTAATGCTATAAGGGCTGATGACGATTGGAAATGTCCTAAATGCAAGTGAGATAATCATAAACCAAAGGGGTTTGTTAATGGTTTTCAGAACTGTTGGTTGAGTAGATTAATGCAGGAATTGCACGAAACAAAAGTGATGGAATGCATTTTAAAAGTGAATTTAACTAGTTCAACCGAGTGCTTGTTGCCTTTTCAATCACTGTTAAAAAAAATGAAAAATAAATTAGCAAAAACAGCAATTCCGTGCAGTCTGTTCAAAAATGTTTTGACTAAAACTGATTTCGAGATCTATCAGTTCACAGATAAATTCAACCCAGAAGAGCAGCAAGATGCATTAGAATTTTATAATGTTGTTTTGCCTAAATTTCTGGCATCATTGAACATAAATCCATTTACACATGAGACTGAAACTAATGAATGTCAATCGTGTAGTATTAATCAAAAAATAAATTGTGAATTAGATGTAATAAGTGTTGGAACAAACTTAGATAACACCTTACGGCCAATTAATAAAGATTTCTTTTCAACATATACACAACCTGCTCAATGTGAATGTCCTCGTTGTTTAGAAAATACTTACAGGACACAGAAATTAGTTAGAGAAAGTTCCAGAAACATTACTCTTCTCCTTCCCTATGAATGTTACACATGTCTGCAAAGAATTAGAAATACAGTGAGAGAATGGCAGTACAGATTGAATTCAAATATTTTATATCGCAAAAAAAATCATTATTTAACATGCAGATGGTTAGACTCTGAGTTAGTAGTTTTGTGTAATGATGAAGAAGTGGAATTTATTAGTGTGCCTTGTGCAAATCAGCTTATTAACCAGAAAGGTGTTGCAGCAGTGTATAATCTGCAAAGTAAAAAACTTATTGCTCATGAAGATCTAAGCTTCTCTAATCAAGCATCAGAAGAACGCACTAATTGTAGCAGCCTTGTTAAAGACAATAATATAACTTTGGAAGAAACAGATAGCGGCACAGTGTCTTTTAATAATCCTGAAGACATTAATTCGACTAGTGAAACAATGACTAGCAATGCAGATGGTGGTGTTAACATCTGTATTTCTGAGCTGCCAGCTGAGTTTTCAATTGAACGACATAAATGGAAAAAATTGATAGCAAAACAGAAGCCTAATACACTTACAAGTGATTGGACAATTTTTTTTGCTAAAAAGTTGAATAACCTAAATCCGTACTGCACCCTATGTTTTAAAAGGCACAGAAAACAGTAGAAAAAAATCAAACATTCTATTTCAGACAAACGGAAAATGTATTAATGAGGATTGCACATGTGAGTTTATTGTCATAATGTCTAACGATCTGTCCTGCAAGGTAAAATGGTTGGGCACAATTACACATAAGCCAAGATCATATTCTGCCAGGAAGATTTCATCAAATGTTCGCACATCTTTGTAAATGCAGTAACGATATAGTAAAATTCCAAAAAGTCTTTATTTTGAAGAGCTGAGAAATATTCCAGAGGAAAGTTTTAACGCTGGAAATTTAACTGGGGTGGGCCTGAATGCTACAACCTCCAAGCAAATTGCACATGAAGCAAGAAAAGAAAATAGGAAAGATGACAACATTTTTCTAAGTTCATATAAAATTAAAACAGAGTAGTGAAAACAAGAAAAATTCCCAAATAGATGGGTTTTTTTTACAAGCCATCAGCATGCATTCTGCATATTAAATGGCATGGACTGATTATGAGATTGAACTTTTCCACAAATATGCAGCTACTGGTGCAGTTTTTATTGATGCTACAAGATTACCCGCCGGGATGGAAGAACCGTCAGCACACGCGCTTCCCTACGAGTTCGTCTTTCTCGAACAGCCGCTTTCCGAAAATGAATCTGACGATGACGATGCCCCAATCGGCACACAGGAAAAAAAGTATCACTCTCGTTGATCCTCCCAGCTTCGAAGTGTACCGATTCGGTTCTGCAGATGTCAATTCCACATACAACTACTTGTAAGTCTCATCACCCATTACAAAACTTGATCCAAAGCGTTGGGACAATGGCGCCCGAACTCTCAAAAGCTATAACATTTGCTAGCACCATCGAGCCCATGGATGAAATTGCAGAAATATCCCGTCGTCTACAGGAACAGTCGCTAATAGACGACACCGACGCCCTATCCTCAACTCTCATGGCAATTGAATAAATTTTTCGCGCTCCATTATCGTGTCGAAACAAACCCCAAAAAATCTTTGTCGCTTCTAACTTAATACCCAAAACCTGCTACCAAAAATGCAAAAGCCTCTAAATGGAAGAAAATACAATTCATCAAAAAAAAAAAATACAAAACAACATAATTTCCAAAAGAAACTAAATACGAGGAAAGACATCACAGCCTTAAGTCTGGTCTCCCTGCGAATGTGGTACTGGCAAATCTGGTGCCAACTGTACGTTCGACCCGCGATGCAACATGATGGGCATAACCAAAGATGGGACTGTGGTGCCACACGACGTGGCACAGTGGTTCGAAGACTATGTTAATTTGCGTCCTCGCCCCGAACCGGCCGTCATCTTGCCGACAAACCCAACGTCCGACTGCGCCTCGAGTCATCGACATTACAAGAAGAGTTGAGACAATTTTTGCTAAATTTAAAAACTGGAAACCTTGTGCTAGCTGTGAGATGGTTGAAGCAGCAAAAGGAAATGTAGGTAGGGTTGTTCACGAGTGCGAAATATCGCACCGCGGTTTTATTATTTCAAAAACCGCACTGCGATTTTTACAAAAAACCACGTTGCGATTAACCGCAAACCGCAAAAAACCGCAAAAACCGGAAAACCGCATAAAACCGCATTAACCTGCAAAACTGCATAAAACTTCAAAACCGCAGATAACTGCAAAAGCTTACAAATAACAACAGTCAAGGAAATGTAAGAAAAACTAAGAAAAACTGATAAAAACGGATAGATGCGGATAGAAACAGATAAAAACAGATAAAAAAAACAATAAAAACAAACAAAAATCGGTGAAATTGAATAAAAACCGATAAAAAAAACTGATTTTTGTGCCTGTGCGAATATTTGCGGTTATGCGGTTTTTTGCGGTTATGCGGTTTTTTGCGGTTTTTTGCGATTTGCGATATATCGCAAGCATTGCGGTTTTTTATAGAAACCGCACCGCACTCGCGAAATAAAATAACCGCACAACCCTAGTTGTAGGTGTGATGCCAGTCGAGTTAGCAAGTAGGACCAAACGATTCGAATATAAAAGTGGAGACTCCGCTATACCAGCGAATATTATTTCTTATCCGGAAATAAACCTCGCCAAGAGCGATATCAGACAATAGGACACGCTACCACGTGGGATATTGTTTGACGCCTAGACAACAAAGCCAAGAATAGAAGCCTAAACCACAGAACGAGGTTTAGCATTTCATCGCATCCCCAGACAACAGATCAAAGAAGATTTTAGATTAATATTAACTTTGAATGTAATTTAACTTTCATGATTTTAACGAATAAAATCTAGTTTAATTTTTATCCAACTTGTGTGATTATTATAAATAATAATTACACTACTTTCAGGTAGCAAAGGTAAGATTATTCTCAGAAGTCGGATTACGACAATCTAACTGAGTGGGAAATTGAAGTTGAAAATAGGTTGGGGATCTTTACCAAGTGTCAAAAACAAAAAACTATGTTAAGTCAAGAAACAATGGATGGTTTGTCTTTATCTATAACGAGTTTCGTACGCATTGTTAAATTTCTTTTACAAAGTGGCGTTAAATTTGTTTTGGCTCGAAATTGACGTCAAAACCCACTTGAAAATTATTTTGGAGATTTATGGCGTTCCATAGGTTCCAATCAATGATAATCCAAAAGTTCAGGATGTTGCATTGGCACAAAGAAATGTTCAAGTGTCTTCTATGCTAGGAATTGGGAAGAGAGGTGGAATTGGAAACTGCACCATTTTAAAAGACAAAAATGAATGTGCAAATGGCGATGTTTAGTCAGACCGTTATCCCAGCCGGGATGGAGGAGTCGCAACACGTACTACCTTACGAGCTGTCATTTTTCGCCTCGCCATCTGATAATTCGTCCGATGACGAACTAGACATCGAAATGGCGGCATACGGCCCTTATGTTCGAGATATCAAACTATAAGATCCGCCCGGTTTTAAATTGCGCATTATTAGCCAAACAGAAATCGAACAGACGCTCACCCACGATATGGACAGGTAAGCGCTGATCTCATTGAGAAAAAAAATTAAAATGACGGGAAGAAAACCAAAAAATTTCTCCCCTCTTATTCGATACAAATTAAATCATCTTTTTGTGTCCGTAGCACACCCGCAGATGCCACTACCGACGAACTTGCCGAGCTGTAAAGACTATTGCGCCTTTAACTGTTGCTGAAGGACATCAGACACCATTAAACCATGTCAATGAGGGAGACCATGAAAAAATCGAAAGAAACAACATTCTTATTAATATAAAAAAAAACTTTTTCAGAATAAATCAACAACTCCTGGAAGAACCAAGACAACATCGGAGCAGTTTAATACCAAACCATATAAAAGATTTGAAAATGATGAAGTAGTAAATTTATAAAAATTAATTTTACCAATTTTTAAAGTTTTAAATTTATAATTTTTCAGAGATGTGCGCTACTTTAGTTAAAAAGTGGCGTTGAGTCGGTTGAGCTAGGATTATATAACGACTCAGCCAGATAGAGAGGAAAGAATCTGTGCGTTACGAAAATTATCGGGTTACAACACATAGGAGTACGGAAGAAAGAATTTAATCTACCATTGGCACAAGGCACAAACTGGCCCACTCGCATGTATGCGTGTAAACCTGACAGTAAGGATGCTTAGTGAACGGGTTACATCAACAATTGAGTCACTTGAAATCCCACAATCCGATGGAACATTGTCAAATTAATAAATGTTTAACAAAATGTATGAATGCAAAATAAAAAATGCAAATTAACCAGAAATCCATAATAAAACAGTTTCTGATAAATGCTTAGTCTCATTCAACAGAATGCAGTCTCACAATACCAAATCTATTAAATTTCATGGCTGGTAAATGCTACACTCATTCAATGGAATGCAGTCTTACAATACCACATGTTATGCATTAAATTCCATATCGGGTAAACGCTACACACATTTAGTGGAATGCAGTCTTACAGGACCCAAAACATTTGTCAAATAAACATTAAAAATCCACAAAGAGAAAAACGAACGCAAAATTGAGACTGGACACACGACAGCGTCAAACCAGTAGTTTCAAGAATCAGCGATGATCAAACAAAACCTTGTCGACAATAAATTGAACGATTAATGCTAATCCGCATTGGAATAACAATAAAATGAGAATCCAAACTCCGAACACCATTCAGCACCACCGTTAACAGTGGCCCAGGGACAACCGCGAGGAGGTAGAGTTGGATTTTCCCCCAACGTAGCAAATATAAAAATGACGGAACGAAAAACTTCGGGAACAAATGAAGCATTTTAACAACAGATGAATCGATCGAATTTTGCGATAACATCAAACAAAAGATCGCTGCGAACCGAGGGAATATTTTGACATGGCCTTCGGAGACGACGCGTGTTCCAGGCTCATCAGGACCCAAAACATTTGTCAAATAAACATTAAAAATCGACAGAAAGAGAAACGAACGTGAAATGGAGACTGGAGACAGCGTCAAACCAATAGTTTCAAGAATCAGCGATGATCAAACACAACCTTGTCGAGAATAAATTGAACGATTAATCCGCATTAGAATAATAATAAAAAAAATCCGAACACCAGAGCTCTCATTCAGCACCACTGTTAACAGTGGCCCAGGGACAACCACGAGGAGGTAGAGAGTTGGATTTTCTGTCCCCAAATCATTTTTAAATATACTGGTACTGTAGAAATTAACCGTAAATAAAATAAAAAAAACGGTAACGAGATGCATAAAAAGTTAAAGTTGGATGAAAAGTTGTAACAAAAACTTACCGTCAACGTGGCCAATATGAAAATGGCGGAACGAAAAACTTCAGGAAGACGGGAACAAATGAAACATTTTAACACCGGATGAATCGATCAAATTTTACGAAAACATCAAAAAAAAGATCGCTGCGAACCTAATGAACGTTCCCACACACAATAATGCATTAGATGGTAACAGATTCGAGAGATATCTGCTAGAATTCGGTATGTTTAAGCAGCCCAAAACCACGCCGTGACCTGACTACTAACGGAAGCAGAAATGAATCATGGGAAACAGCAAATACGCATATAACGTCTATCCGGTGTTGATTGGTTGAATTTAACGCGTCATTACTTCTCAATACAGCGCACTTTGATAGACTTTGATTACGCAGAATTTGTTCAATAAAATCCCATTGTGAAACAGCTCGGTCAGCACGTAAACGTAACGTTTAGTATTAAATAATAAATATATACACAAGCAAAGACAACTACAAATCAATTCCATACATTTCATCTAAACATGTTGTGCACATTAACCGCCCCCAAACTCGAACGTGCAGCGTTGGTCAAAATCGGCGCCAGTTTGTGGAAAAACGACTTGAATCTCTCTCGAATACTCTACGATAACCGCTTCTGCGTTAAAGACGTTTCTGAAAGAGAGATTGCGCCGGAAATCGAGTTGAGAATCCGTTTAAAAATAGACGAATTGCTTTTACCGCCGATTATGAAGCGCTCGTTGAACGAAATTGTAAAATTCATGGGAAAAGAACTGCTCGAATTCTTCACGTCGCAATGCTTTTCCTCAATCGTTCTGGACATACAAGTAATTGGGGTTAGATTTGTCAAGTGTGTTCAGCAGGTTGAGTGGACATGCCACGGAAAAGTGGACGAAACGGAAACGGCACGAGCACTTTTGAGACACGAAAAACTGTTCGGTCGGAGCGAAAGATTCGAAATAGCGTGCGCGTTTTGCGTCAAAGACGAAGTGAAACGTTTTTGGCGAGAGCGCGCCGACGATTTCGTGCATAATTACCACTACCATTTCCCTCGGAACTGCGTAGTTTTACAATTTTGGGCTGGTTTGATGAACGAAATGGACGGTAACGACCCAATAGACTATCACGTCAAGTTCTCCATGTTGCGTTTCTCGTTAAATAGCGATAACGTGAGCGCGGTTAAGTATCTGTGGACGATTATTTCGGATGAAGAAAAAGTGAAATTTATGGACTACAGTTGGAGTTATTTTGCCATGCAGTCCGGGATAGTTAAAATAAGAAGATGCGTTTACTTTTTGCTGTCTCAAATGGACGCGAGGCAGTTTGACGTGAATAGTTTTCTTTTAAAATATGGCGCAATTATTTTAACGCATTTAATTATAGATTGGGTGTACGTTGATTTGTTATCAACGGCGGCAAAGCATTTTTGTGCAAAGTTAGGGACTTGGGTACCTGGAAATTTATTGGTTGTAACGACAAGACAGATGTTGAAGTATCCCGATGAAGACAAGTATCGTGCGTGTTTAAGAGAATTGTGGACGAATGCGTCGTCCGAGTCTAGAAATTATTTAGAAACTTACAAATCTTACATGGCCAGAAAAACGTTTCCATAGAAACTAAAAGGCATAGTAACACGATAGAAGGATTAAGTACCGGTAAGAACTTCCGTCTTTTATCAATAAAAATAAGGTGTTACACTTTATTTAGGGTTTATTTTTAGATAAAATGACAATTTTTATTTCAATAAAAGCAAACTAAACCAACATAAAACAATAGTTTTCATGGCCTACAGAAAATTTTAATCGAAACAGTAATTAAAGTAGGTTATCATATCATGGTAAAAATTTGCCATTCCCACACACAAGAAGACATTAAAAATGAAGAAAAACAGCAAAATGTGGTTTAAAATGAAGAAAAATGGCAAAATGTGGTTTACAATGGCAAAATGTACCCTCGAACAAACCAGTGTGTTGGTTTTGGCCAATGGATTGGTGAAATGTGGAAATTTTCCATTTACTTCAATGTCTGATGTGAAGGAATATATGGTTTGCAACAGCAAATCAGCGTATATTTATGCCATAATGACACAACCGATGAAGGATAATGTCCCACTTATTTGTTTATGTGTTTATGGTAGTGACAACAAATTCACATCAAAGGAAGTAAGTCAACGCTGGAAAACAGTTCACAGAGAGTAAAAAAAAAAGGAATTACTATTATGTCTGTGGCATCGGATGGTGATTCTCGTTTCTTGAAAGCAATGCAAATGGAATGGCAATTGTTTTCTACAAAGCCAAATACAAACGACTTGCTAAGAAAGTGTAAATGGTTTTGGATGGATTCAAGTATATCAACTGAATCTATCCCAACGTGTTTTCGGGATACTGTTCACATAATTGCTAAGTTGAGAAACAGGGTTGCTGAATACAATGTACGTAATGCAAATAGAGACAAATGTTTGTAGCAGAGGCCATATTTTAAAAGGGTATAACACATATTCACGTGATGAGCACCTTTTAAAATTGTCTGATATCGATGAAAAAGACAAGCAAAATTATGCAGGAGCAGAGCGTTTAGCATCAGACAAGGTTATAAAACTAATTGATCAAATTAATGGTGGAAAAGCTACATCAATTTATCTATTATTGGTGAACATCATAATACAAGCTTTTCTTAATAAGGCTTGTAATCCAATTAGACGAATTGAATTAATCTGGACTGTAGTTTTTTTCTTGCGTGGCTGGCGAATGTGGATCACCCAACAAGCACATCTTTCGCTTACCACGCATTTCATAACTAGAAATGCATATATTTGTCTGGAGCTAAATGCTCATACACTCTAAATCAAGGCAGTTTTTGATCAGAAAATGCTCAGCATATTTGATTGAAAACTCAGTGTAAGTTAAATTTGTTTTGCTTAAGATGTCAAATATTATTTTAAAAAAATTGTATTATAGAGATGGGTATTCATCAACTGCCAGCAAGATGAAAATGGCAGCAAAAATCATCAAATCGTTTACCTACCTAAAAGACCTTGATTTGATAGAAAATGGATGGGTATGATTTTGTTTAATAATTATAAAACCAAGTAACATCATACTGAGATATTGTTTCATCAAGGACGAAGTCGAAAAAGGAGAAGTGGAGCTGCTACATGCCGGGACGGACAAGATGGTTGCTGACATGTTGACGAAGGCAGTAACACTGCAGAAACAATGCTGGTGTTCGAAATTATGCGGACTGGACTAATTTTGACAAGTGTTTTATTTTATAATGAATTTATTTTCTTAGCAATTTCATTTTCAGCATTACTAGTGTATTTTTCGATTTTGTATTTTGGGTTTTATTTTTGGTATTACTTTTGAGGGATTTGTTTTGATTTTATTCAATGATCAGGTGAAGAAGGTGTGTGTTAATATTTTGTGTCACCTGACCGATTGCATCGTAAAATCCCGACTGAGGGTCTCCCACCGCTAGGGGGAGTTGTATGTAGGGGCACTGACCAATCACGTGACCTGTGGCCACTACTCACGTAGGAACCTTGCGTGCATGGTCGGTGTTCGTTGCTAAATGCGAATAAACTGACTTCATCTTTATTAATCCATGCAATCGTCTTCCCAAATTAATCTACAGTTTGGCCCAGCGCTTTTCTTTTTCCCCGCGCGAGGTCGCTGGTGCAGCTGTCCGCCATTTTCTACAACAAACAGCGTTGGTTTGGGCTGGTGTGCTGGGTGTTGGATTTGTGTTGCGGACCGACCACAAACCGCTTGTGTCAATTTTTGGCGAGAAATTTGGTTAAAGATGACAAGTCGTAAGCAAAATGCGTCCCCAAACCCGACAATTGTTACCTCGCCAAACCCTAAAGATCCAGATAACACTGACCCCCAGAGTAGCGGCAACCAAAGTTCGCCCGTTGCTTTGACTCTCAGTAACACTGAAGTCGTCAGTTTACCCGCTCTTTTAAATTTAGGCCTCATGATGGGGCTCAGGCTAAAGCACAAGCTCAGGCTCAGGCCTAAGCGACCTTAGCCCAGCAAGCGAATGGAAGTAGCGTTACAAACGGATCAACGCCCAGACCCGTGACCCCTCCGCTCATACCCGACCCAAATTTGAATAATCAGTCGACCCCGCGTCAGAGATTGCCTACTTCCCCGACCAGATCGCATCAATCCCATAACTCCCATGCCTCAAACACTTCGGTCGTCCCTAACGACACCCTAATAATTATGGCCGACAGTATGAGACAAATAGCTGTTAGTTTCGCCGCATTCTAGGCGGAACAACTTAACCAGCGACGCGATCGCTCCCCTTCGCCTCACGACAAGTCAAGTTCTACACAGAACGATGCCAAACGTTATAATTTCAAAGGGTTAGAAGTGCCTCGATTTAAGGGAGAAGGCACGCCCGCCGACTGCAACTTATTTCTAGATGCTGTGGTCGGTGCCGCGAGAAACAAAGGTTGCCCCCTTGACGAGGCTATCTCCCAGTGTGTCCCTTCATATCTCACGGGAGTGGCTGCGACTTGGTACGACGATTTCGCGCCAAACCTCACAGTTTGGGAAGATTTCAAAACAGTCTTCCAAAATCGATTTGGCCTTAACGAGGATCAGCGTGGTGAGCTCTGTTTCGAGCAAGTAGCTGAGGAAGGTGAAACTGTGTACTATTATGTGCTACGCTATTATAATTGCTGGCGACAGCAATCAACCTACTCTGGCGTAGTAGCTCGCAAGATGATGCATCGTTATGCAACCCCAGAAATTAGAAATCGTTTAGAAACGAATAGTTTAGACAAGGGTGATTTAGAAAGAATTTATAAAAAGGTATTAGCCGATAAAGAGAAATATGATGTTCGTGTGGGAAACAACCCAATTGCCCCTGGAACTAAGGTTAAAGAAGCAAAAGCTCCCACTGCCAAGTCAGTTGAAACGGTGAAAGAAAAAGACAAGGAAGAGAAGAGTGCTGAATGAAAACTCAGACACAACAAAAAATACTGATCATCGCGATAAGCGACATAAAAGACATTTTCACCATAACAAGTATAAAAATAAAGTAAAAAAGATTTTAAATAAAATCTCAGTGTCTTCAGACTCTGACAATTCAGAAAATTCTGACGCGTCAGAAAGCGAATCACACGAACCTAGTGAGGAGTTATTGAACCACATTAATCAACAAGTTAAAAGATTTGAAAAAGGGACTTGCTTCAATTGTGGAAGTAAAGATCATTCCCGGAATAAATGCTCCGCACTAAAAACAAATAGTGAATCCCATAACCACGGCAGAAAGCGTGAGCATAGATCGCAGCCGCATTCTAATGCTGGAGACGCTAAAAAGACTAAAACTAAAGCTTTAATATTGCTTCCTGAAACTGGCATAACCAATATTGCTGATAGCAATTTAGATGAAGCTGTAAATTCAACTTTTTTTCAAGATTGTGAAGATGAGAGTGTAGTCTATAGGTGCATTCAATATCAATAAGGAGAAGTGACTTCTCCTTAAGTTGAAAAAATAAGTCATTTGAAAGAAGTGACTTATGTTTGAACGCGCTTATTATTTTACTTAAGTGTTTGACTTCTATAAAGTTGTGACGAGTTCTGAGCATGCTCAGAACAAGTATTGCAAATGGCTGCCAAACCAAGATGCAAATGTCAATCTCGCATTCGTCAAAAAAAATATGTGCTCTAAAATTCTAAAAACCACATGCATCTCTTTTTCTTGTGTTAATTAGAAGTTCATGTGGTTTTTAGAATTTTTGAGCACATATTTATTTTGTTTTAGGCAACAAAAATCCTCTCGGCGATGAGCGAATTAGATAGGAAAAGATGGCGGCCACAAATTTCCAAAACGAGGCGAAACCAGGCGATATGCGCATGCGCACTATTATTTAAGTCACTTATTGTTAAGAATAAGTAACTATTTTTTCACTTCTCCTTCTTTCACTTATTTGACTTCTTTCAAAACGACTTATCAGAGATATGACACAAAAGTCGTCATATCCGGTTGTGAGAAGTCAAATAAGTGAAAGAAGTCACTTCTGCTTATTGATATTGAATGCACCTAGTGATGAGGACTATTCTCAAAGTGAAATTCAAAGTGAAATTCAAAGTGAATGCTCTGCAGTTTCCGGTCTCCGCGGCTTCACTGCAAGCTGCATACGAAAATGATGCATTGTTGCAGGCTGTGCTCGAATGCACACGCACCAGATGGCAACAACACACGCCTGAAATGGCTCCATTTTACAAACATCGCGATTCGTTTTCAACTTTTAACGATTATCTTTTTTTATTCGACAGACTCGTGGTTCCGGTCGGCTTGCGCGCTGCAATTCTAGCGGAGTTGCATGCAGGTCACTACGGCATTGTGCGCACAAAGTCACTTGCGCGCGCAACGGTCTGGTGGCCGGGAATCAACTCCGACATGGAACGCACCGTGCGCTTACGTGATGCTTGCCAAGAATGCCAACGGGCACTCCCGGACCCGCCACTCCGCCTCCACAGCATCCAGCGCGCATTCCAAGGCCGCAACGAGTTAGAAACCAAACAAAGTTTTATGGACCCGTAGAACTTTCGTGTTTATTTGATTGCCATTTTATTGTTACTCAGTGTTCAATTGATTGTTTGTATTCTCGTTTATTTACACTTAGCACTCTTACAAGTCGATTGACTTCATTGTTTAAAATTGCTCATCTTCCACCTCACAATTGAGGGGATGCTGGAGTGTCATACTCCATCCTTTAGTTTTCTATCACCTGTTGATTTGTGACGCTACCTTTGCGCAGCGCCACCTGTGTAACCTTTGAACCCTATTAAAATCACTTATACTCAGTGTTGTATCAAACGAGAACTAATAGTTCGCGTTCGCGAACTTAGTTCGTAGTTCGCGAACTACGAACGCGAACTAGTTCCCCGTTTTGAAAGAACGTGAAAAACGAACAAAGTTCGTTTTTTTGACGCGAACTACGTTCTAGTTCAGTTCTAGTTCGTTCACCGGACGTTTTATGTCACAGCCAATCATTGACGATTTCTTTTCTATTGTTTTGGCGGATTTGGCGGATTTGCAACAATAGTTTTCCATTCAATTCCCTTTCGTAATCGTGTTTTCCGAGATCTTTTATCGCACTAATATGGAAGCTGAAGCTGTGGAGTTAACCGAAATTCGTAAGAAACCAGTGTTGTCTGAATGGTTTGAGTGATTAACACTTCGTAAATATTTACATGGTAGAAGACTTCCGGATTGTTATAGAAAAGATTCCATTAAAAAAAAATGGTTTCGAGTAAATTTTCTAGTAAAATTCCAACAAAAAACTTGCACGACAAAATCCATTGAAAAAGAGAGATAGAATTATCAATTACACGTCAAAATGTGCACGAAAATTTGGATCCAGGATCGCGATACCGTTGGAAAATAATAAAATAAAAGAATGAACCAATCAAACGCGTGTTAAACGTATTAACGACGTCGACAATACATTCTAGTTGTATTTAACGACTGTTTACATGCAAATCAAATCATTAATTCTTTCAATCATTCGACATGCCGTACAGGAAATCAACAACCAGTCTTGAGGAATTATGTTTGCTTACAATCATTACTAATTTCGATTCAAATTTTTATTTACACCAGGTTCAAATAAAAATTTGAATTCGTAAAAAAATATTTGTAAAATGAACTGAACTAGAACTGAACTAGAACTGAACTAGAACTTAGTTCACTTGGAGTTTTTGGGGGTGAACGGGAACTAGAACTAGTTCCCTAAATTGAAAACGGTGATGAACGCGAACTAGAACTAGTTCGCGATTTAGTGAACGAGATACAACACTGCTTATACTAATATGCTCACCTAACACGCATCCCCCGAACCCCCCGAATTAGTAAACATAGCCACTTTTGAAGATCCGATAACTGCCAGAGAAGCACTACAAGGTTCGGAAGGAGACGAATGAAAAAGTGCATTACAAAGCGAATATAATGCACTCGTCAAAAACAAAACTTGAAAAATTGTTGATTGACCCAAAAATCAAAAACTCGTTGGATTTTGAAAACAAAACTGCGAGCGGACGGATCAATTGAAAAAAGAAAAGCCCGACTCGTCGCAAAAGGTTTTACACAACGATACGGCATCAATTACCAAGAGACATTCGCCCCCATTGCACAAGCCAGCTCAATTCGCCTCATTGCAGCCTTGGCTGCGAAACACGACCTGACCATCCACCAAATGGACGTTGTCACGGCATATTTAAATGGTGAATTGGAAGAAAAAATATACATGGAAAACGAGTTATTGGACATTGACGAAAACAAAGTCCTATTACTACAAAAATCAATTCATGGCCTAAAGCAATCCGAAAGACAGTGGTACCGGAAATTGGACGAAAAATTACGTAAATTTGGACTTAAACATTTCATTTGACACTTTTTATGTTTTTGTTTATATTTATTTTTTTCTTATTATTTATATTTTACTCCTAATATTTTTCATACAAGCATTGACTGATAAAATTCCCAAATAGATGGATTTTTTTCACAAGCCATCAGCATTCATCCTGCTTATTACATGGCATGAACTGCTTATGGGATTGAACTTTTCCACAAATATGCAGCTACTGATGCTCACAACATAGCTGGAAAGAAGAATAAATTTTTTATTATTACTTCATTATTATACGTAATCCAAAGGCTGTTAATACAATGCCATGTTCTGTAGCAGACCTCGTTACAAGTCGGCAAAATGGACCCATGATTACTCATTCTCAAAGAGAGCAAAGTGACCTTGTGGAACACACATCAACGGATGCTGGAAATCAAGAGTATGTTATTGCGCATCAAGTGGAAAACTTTTCGATTCCATCCACGTCAGCAATTTTACAGCCATTGGATAGTCTGTCTATCGCCGAGTCTGCCCTTTGCACCTGCTACACCTATTTCATCAGCTACACAACCAACTCAGTCTGTATTCGAGACCCCGACTCCGTCTCCCGTACCAATTCCAACCCCACTGGCGAGTCAGCCTCTCGACCGACCATGACGATTTCTTCGGCTCGCAGCTTGATGCGCGAATTCGACTTTTATCCGCACGCAATTCTCATGGAAGCCGTACGAAACCTACAGCGAATTTCCACCGATTTTACCGCGAATCCGTTTCGTATGACCCCCCCATTTCGCCGGACGAACGAGACTGGCCTTGTCGGATGATTTCTCACAGATCCTCGCCACGGCAACTTTTCGGAAAAAACCCTGGAGAGAGGAGGCCGCGAGGAATTCATCAATCACCAAAGATTGATCCGATTCGATATAATAATCAGGGTTTAGCAATGTTCCTCCCTCCCATTTACGTTCATGTGCGTGTCAAAGCCCCATGCGAACCAAAAACAGGTCCCACAGAATTCTACATCAATGAGAGTCCAGACCCGAGTGATCTATCTACGAAGTTAATCGGAGGACATCACCGGGTTGTTTAAAAAATTAAAAAGAAATTCATTCGCGAGCTTCCACAGTGTGGGAGCTCGCTGGAAAGGGGACGTGTGGTGATCCCAAATGGACACCGTTTTATTTCATTGTGAACTACAACTGACTTGTATTTTATTGTGGAATAAATAAAATAATTACCCATACTTCACTTATCTATTTCTTGGAATGGAACAGACGAAACTTACTGAGGAACCAGAAAATTGGCCGCACAACTTTTCGACTGATGAAATTCCCGACTTCGACAACTTCGGTGAATTTAATTCCAACATTGCCGATCGAGACACTCATCGAACCAAATCGATTCAGTTCATGGACCAAAGCAAAAATATTTACGGCGCTTTGACTGATGTTCTTAACGAAGTCCCACTGACTCGCCAAGAAATTATTCAGGCGCTAAATTTGTTCCAATGATAATCTAAAAGTTCAGGATGTTGCATTGGCACAAAGAAATGTTCTAGTGTCTTCTATGCTAGGAATTGGGAAGAGAGGTAGAAACTGCACCATTTTAAAAGACAAAAATGAATGTGTAAATAATGAACCATTGCTAAAACGTAAAAGAAAATTGCAAAGTTATAACAGATTTATTATGGAAATAATATAAAAAACGGATATAATATTAATCAAATGCAATTTTGCCCAAAGCCCTCAAACTTATAAGTTTCTATCATCTATTTTTATTTGTCCTTGTATAAGTACTTATATCGATATACGGCCTGAAATGAGGAAAATCTATTAAATTATACATTGGTATTTGTACAAATACAGTTTAATAAATGGTTTGGTTCTAAATAATTGCATAAAGTTTTAGAAAAAAAAAATCGCTAGCTATAAAAGAAATTGAGCTGAAGAATTACACACAGATGCGAGTTAAAATCATCTTTTTAACAGATCTTCAGTTTTTTCAGCGCCATGGTCTTGGTTAACTCGTTCGCAATTTTGTTGCTCAAACTGTCACAGGCTTCCAACCGAGTTTTCTAACATTTGGGAATAAGCCCAAAATTTTTATTAGAATAGGACCAAATAGAAGTTGGTATGATCACCTGGTGTAGCAATTTCGAAATTAGTATTGTCATATATCATTCAACCGAATCCAGTTACTCGATCATGGAACTATATAACTAATCCAGAAGCACCAAGGCATCCAGTAATCCCCTCAGATTTTTTAGAAAAAACTAAGGATGACAAAAGATGGGAAGGCGAAGACATTAAAAAGTTTGTACAAGATTACGATTATAAAGCATACACCGTGAGAATTGCAACGGAGAATCTGACGCATTCCCTCGCTATGGAAGCTAATCTGAATGAAAAACAAACTGCAACCTTGGAAGAAATGTTAAGAAAAGACGAGAAAATCCTCACAAAACTCCCAGGTCGCACCAATTTAGTAAAACACGAAATTGAATTAACTACTGGGAAACCGGTAAGAGTCCCTTTTAAGGGTATGAACCCCCAGAAGCGAGAAATAATTACGAAAATCTGTTAAGACCACCTAGATAAAGGGATTGTGTCGAGAGCCATCGGGGAGTATGGTATGAGGATAGTCCTTGTCATGTGACTGTTTAAATTCCCACTTCGATTGCAAGAATAAGCACACAAATGGCACTTGAATGGTTTCTCTTCGGTGTGAATGGAACAACAAAGACTTCGAAGATTAAAGAAGTTACAAAGTCTGATTACACTACACGGTCATGAAGTTTCTTCAGCAACGAATAACGATTTGCTGCAAATACTACAAAACGATACCCATAAATTGTTTCTCCTACAAGAAGTAAAAGCTGGAATGAGTAAAAGAAATGGCATGAGATGGCATCCGCTGTTAATTAAATGGTGCATCTACCTGCGTCATAAATCAGGAACTGACCTTGAGAAATTCCAAGTTTCTTGAACTCCCCTCCGAAAGGACCCTGAGACGATACGAGTGCAATTTTGAAGTGAGAAGTGGTTACAACGTAGAAATATTGTGTGAGATGCTAAAAGAACTGCAGCCAGATGCTGAAAAGCATAAAAACATTTCGGGCGCATTGCGGCCAATTCTCCGCCGCATTTGCGGCCAATTCTAGGCTGATTCCCCGTTCTTAAATCAATAATAATAATACTATTAATTTAAACAAACTAACATTACTATTAAATTAAATATATTTACATTTTTATCTTCAGAACTAGTTCTAACACAATTCAACCCGAAATATGAGCACCAAAAAGAGACGTGCACCACCAAGAATGTGGACTGTGGATGAGGAAATTCTGATCGCCCATTACCTGGCTGAAAAGCCATACCTTGGTAAAGACCGCGTAAGTAAACAGATTTTATTTATTTATTAAAACATGAGTATATTTATCAATTAATTTTATTATATCTTTTATAGGCTAAAGAAACTCATGTCTAGCATGAGAGAAAGATGCTGGATGAACTACATCTACCCAACTGTGATACGGTGCAACTGAAGAATAAATGCAATGGTATGAAGAAACGGTATGAAGAAGTCACCAAATGGATCAACGAAACTGGACAGGGCGTACAGGCTGACGGCCCCGATGTATTTCCGGGTAATAAATTCGTATAAATAATCTTTTGATTTGTTTATTTATTTATTTATTGGTTTATTTTTTCATTACAGATGTTGTTACAAAAATGTGCCATTTCTATTACATTTTACAAGAAATCCTCGCAACAAGCCAGGCTATTCATACCACTTACCAGCGTAATGATGGAGAGCCAATAATTACACTTCCTTTGAGTGTCGTGGGAACTGTTACAACTGAAAATTTGGAAATAGTTGTAGAGGAAGAACCGGAATTTCCAAATACACCTTTACAAGAAGAGTCTACGTCAAGTACACCCTCATCTAGATCTAATACAAGGCGATTCACTGCATTGGACGATTCAATTGAAAAACCAGATGGAGCAGTGAAGAAGTCACGGACAACAGCTGTTGATAAGCTGGCCATGGCTTATCAAAGCAGATGCGATTCCAATATAGAAATTGAGAAGATCGTTAGGTGCATGAGAACATGAGAAGCAAATTTTTTTCATGCGAATTTTTGGGCGTGACCATTTCGCGTGCTAAATTTCGCAACAATATAAACGAGCGGAATCTATCGGCACAAACGAAATGTTGTTTTTATTTTTTATTTTTTATTTATTTATTTATTATTTATTATTTATTATTTATTTATTCCGAACGAAATTTTTTTTTCCTCTCCCGCACAGACATCAGACGCGAACGAAAAGACGGGAAGCGGAGAGATGGAAAGCGAAAAAATCGAAAATGAAAAGACGACCGAAGTTGCAACCACGGTGACAGTGAGTGACATTAAATAGCATTAAATGAGATCCTCGTGTTTCTTAATTTTAATAAATTTTGTTTTTAGAGAACCAAAGCAATGAAAACTAAACAAACAACATCCAACGATAAAGTGAAGAAATACATCGAAAGAGGAAATTGGCCAGGCGTGGCAATTGCGCCCTCTCCTACACATGGCGAGGGACTATTCGCCAGAATTGACTTTAAAACAAGTAAGTTAGCTTTTATATTTTATTTATTTGTTGTTAACAACATGCAGCCATATACAACCGATGCATTATCAACCTATATGTATGCCTGGAGGAAACTGGCAAAATTAAGGATATCCACCGAATGGACAAAACTGGCCAAACGGCAGCCATGATAGTCGGGGTGGTAATCATCCGTATCAGGGACCGGCTGTGGCACGTGGTAATACTCGGGCCGGTCGTAATCAGGCCCACTTTTACCATTGGGCTAACTGGGCTGCAGCCCAGGGGCGCCGGACACAGGGGGGCGCCAGGCACAGGAGGTGGATGGGCACAGAAGGCGCTGGGCAAGGGACGCCTAACTTTTATTAGCCCATCCTCGTCTTCGTAAGATACCCACCACTCAGATATATACAGTATATATGAATTTTGAAATATATATTTTGAAATATATCATCATTAACAAATTTTGATATTTCTAGGTACTACAACGTCCAGCACGCGGGCCGGATCGCTTACCGATTTACCACCGGTAAGCGACGAGGAGGAGGTTTATGACGTCAGCGATGACACCGAGTCGGAGGATGGACTTGAGCTATGGTTGGACGAGTCTTCGGCGGCGAGCGGTGAAGACGCGGGCGCGGCCGGCCTTGACAGGGACAGTTCAGCAGACTCTGAAAACGAAAGTGTCTACTACCTCAAAACGGCGGCGGTGGCAATCAAAAGACTTCCTTCTGCCGTCAAATTTCAAACATTTTCAATTTTTTTAATTGCTGGCCATAGCCAGAAGGATGACCACTGCTACCATTATTACAATATTACTATTTGAATTCGATTATTTTAAATTTGTTTTAACTCCGAATTTTGGAGCCCGTTATAGATAAATTTAATTTACGATTTAATTTTCGAAAAGAACATTAATTTACGCATTCTATAATGACACTTGCAATTTCACGAACGAATTTACGAATGTATTTAATTCTTGCGAATTATGAATTAATTTAAACATTAAATAATCCGAAGAAAATTCCGGATTACATGCTCAATTCCGTCTCGTGTTTGTTGCTGGATGTGAGCCAGATTTCCAAGAAGACATTCTTTCTATCTGACAAGGGACAGATCGTCCTGAAATTTTCCTTCATCCATAAGCAGGAATCGGCCTCGACGAACGGCCGCGCGTTTAAGCGACGTTCGTTTGACGATTTATTAATTGTTTATTTTTCCATCATTACAGATGGAGCTACGCAACACTTGGGGAGCACTCGGCCCAAGTTCAAGGCGGGATTAATCGAGGCGTATTGCCCGATTTCCTTCGCCGTTGCTTCGGTGACGACGCCAACCCCTACCGCCTTATTTAAATGCTGAATTGGAAGAAAAAATATACATGGAAAAACCCGAGATGTTTACTTTATAACAAACAAACCGGAGACCTTATTGGGTTTCTTAACTTTGAAAATTTTCATAATGAGATGAAAAGATTCATTGTGTTTAACAGCTCATTGCTAAAGGGACATGAGACTGTAGCAAATCATGTGCGACAATTACTTGTTCATGAAATCACAAATAATTTAAGTTGGCCATATGCATATTATCCAGTGAGCAACACAACAGCACGGTGGATTGGCAAACCAAAGTCCACGCTGAATTTCTCATGCACCGAGATACCTTATATCTGACTGTCACGATCCTCGAGCGAATTTTACAAGTACATTTGGGGGCGTGCCATCTAGCGCCGTTCATGTGTATTATCTACCTCTTGGGATTTCCTTGGCTAAGAAATGACCCCATTGGGCTTTAGGCCTAATGGTAGTCGCTTTCGACATAGACCCCGTATTGTCACTTGGTTTTGAGAGAGCGATCAATCAACATCAGCCTTGCGTTCGAGTTTGTTTTTCGTGGTTTTCAAAAGTATGGTTTTTGCATCATGAAGAGATCCGGAAAGTGCGATAAAGATGGACGGTAGGAGTGACAACACCCGCGAGGCGCCATGCGGTAACTGCTTGAGGAAGGGCCAGGAGAACTCTTGACCCCTTGTGCACTCCTCCTTGTTTACATACTAATGAGGTATGCACTTTGTACTAAGGTTTCCCGCTTCATACTAATGAGGTGACTCATTTGTATTGGTTTGTGTAAAGCGATGGAGAGGAAATGTTTAATGTCTAAATTTTATGCAGATGATGTACCAATGACATACCAATGAGGTATTGTTTGTTTGTGTATAAAGACTATGCACATAGTCTTCTCAGCAATTTTGCCCACTTTTTTGACTATACATATTTTGTTTGACCTTTGGTTAACTTTATATTGTGCGTCAAGATTTGACGCACTATCACTGCTTTAGTTGTATTGCCACAATTCAACCTTCATCCGTATCCATCACCGTTTATATTTACGACAATGAACAATCAACGTGCTGCCAACAATCCGTACGAGCAATACTACGCAAGCGACGACGTTCTTGTGGATATTTATGGTCCGTTAACACCCACTATTGAGTTGGTGGACCCGCCTGGGTTCACTCTGAACGTCTACACCACTGTCAGTTCCAACTCGTAAGTAAAACCGAATCAAAATTTCCCGCTTGCTCGAATTCAACTAATTTATCCCCATATTTGTAGTGTTCCCGGCCGCCATTTGCATTTTGTTCTTGTTTCTTTGTGTTAAATAGAAATTGCTAATGTTAGTTGAGTGTATGAACAACTTAGTTTAGTATGATATTTATCCTGTTATTATAAATATCATTTTTGTCAGTCGTTAGGTAAACTTTTGGTGTGAACCAGCTTTTGTTAGTAAAAGCAAATTAAAATAAATTTTGTTCTTTTCCTATTTCAAATTTAATGTGTTGCCTTATTTGAAACCATTCTCCACCGAACCATCATAAAAACCACATTGCCACACTATCACTGCTTTAGTTGTATTGTCCTACGAGCGACATGGAATCTTATTTGGTATTCAATTACTGAGTGAACATGTAAAACTTCCTTTGGCTAAGACCCAGGGTCTTACTTTTTTTACTTTTTTACTTCCGAAATTTGTACCGATTAATAAAACGATCAATAAAACAGTCGAGTATACCCAGGAAGGAAATTTTTCGAAAGACGAAGAAAGTCTTTACGAAGATAATTCTAACAATATTCTGAAGATGTTGCAAAAAATAATGCAAGAAATAATGAAACGTCAAGCTCATTTAACAACAATGGTAACGTCAATGGAACACCATTATGCCCAAGTTGAAAAACTGACGGACAATAATTATTTGTTGTGGTCAACACTGATCGAGGCGATTCTAGAGGGACGAGAATTATGGAAAACAGCCATCGAAGCCGACGAACCGCCACGTGGGACCGAGGATGATGCTAATTTAAAGTTGATAACACTTCGTTTGTATTTAATCAAGCCCCACTGTTGGTATACTTGATAGTGGATTAATGTTTTTTTTTTGTGTGTTTTCATAATTATGCGAAACTGTTGTGTGCAGCGAGAAGGGGTAAAATCTTAATTTCTTTCTCGTTCATTAAAAGTCTACTTCTTAACATTTGGTGTTTGCTTTGTCAAAGGCAGATAAGGGGGATAGATAACCCACAGCCTGTTTTGATCCCCTTCAAAATGTGTTGTTTACCAACACGCTGTGACCTTGTGTGGCCAAGACAGGAGGCGGAGCCAACTTTTAGTCAGATGACGTCAGATGCAAATTGTCATTTTTTATAATTTTATATATTATACCTCCAACACTCGACCGCGAGTCAAATCCCTGTGCATCATCACAGCGAGTGTTCTAAAGTAATGTCTAAGGAATGTGTAGTTGTAGCAACTTCAAAACCAGAGACAATACATTTTCAAGCGGCTTGGGCAGCCATGTCTGTTGGAATTGGAAACAATCAGCCAAAAAATATTTTGCAATTATGCAAGCTCCTTACATGTCATCCACTATTTATCAGAAATATGAGAAGCCTTGTGGTGATGTTTTTAAACAAATAGGGCTAAGTGATACTAAGAAAGCAATATCTGAAAAAAGAAAAATGCTAGAGCCAATAAAGAAGTCAATGCTGATAATATACCAACCATTACAGCAATTATTGATGGCAGCTGAAGTAAGCGTTCTTATGGACATGGCTACAAT
The DNA here is from genome assembly GCA_949358305.1 of Strigamia acuminata. NCBI lineage: Eukaryota > Metazoa > Arthropoda > Chilopoda > Geophilomorpha > Linotaeniidae > Strigamia > Strigamia acuminata. Next base: position 36,523,577 of record OX442314.1, read on the forward strand.
GCTAACAGTGGTACTGCTATTATTATTGGAAATCACACTAAAAAGGTTATATTTGCTGGTATTAGAAACAAACACTGTGATTTATAAGTCCAGTGAAACAAATGTTTAACCCAGAGACCATATTTGCAATCGCAATTGGCACGGGACGTCAACTGGAATGGAAGCGGATATAATTGTTCAAGGTTTTAACATAAGGTTGAATGTACTATAGTTTAAAATAATTATAACATTATATCCTAATAATTTAACAATTGATTTATATATTTTTTTATTTAGATGATGTCATATTACAAACTTTATTCTTGGTAGCCAATGACTTGAATGAAAAAATAAATTTTTCTATTCAAAAACTAGAAGAAAATGTAAGTTTATTTTAATAAATATACTATATGTTTTATTTTTGTTTAGATTCCTACAGATACCCCACATATTGCATATGATGGTGACTCTCCATTTTGTCACAATTATTATGTAATTTGTGAGGAAGAAAATATTTTAGAAACAGAAAGTTCTAAAAATGCAGTTTTTTTTTTTTTGCTCTGCATTATATTTTCAACATGCACTACAACAAAAAAATTTAAAAAAACCTGTGTTTTTTTCCAACACTCGATGAACAACGCAGGTAATTTAAATGCACATAATAAAAATGCATATGTGAAAACCAATCGTTTTACAAGTTGCTAATTTTATATTGTTTTTGATTGAAGAAAATTGACAATTATATTGCCCAGCACCTTTAATCGATCATGAAGATGCAGCTAACTTCAATCAACCAATTGGTGGAACCTGGAGTTTTCATTCGTTTCATTCGTTTCAGTCGTAACATGAATGACATTTCGTTTATCGCAACCAATTCAAAAGGCCAATTATTATTGCATTAGGGCTTCCTATATTGAATTTCGATGGAAATGTAATGACGGCTGTAAAGCAACAGTTGTTTTGTCTAATGACTTGTACGATAGTCATCGAGGTGTTCACACCCATGCACCGGACCCGGGACAAATCGTCGCTAAATAGTTAAAAGCCCAAATTAAAGAAGCCGTGAAAGAGAATCATTTTGTGACGATACCGCAAGTTTATCGAAATGCAATTGCAAGTATCGGACCCACAGATGCTGAAGTAACGCACGCACTGGATTGTACACCTATGGCCAAAAAAATCTTCACTTGCTCTCACGCTGCTCCAGCTCTAAATGAGCAGTTCAATTTTCCGCCACTGGCGGCCAGAGCAGTCTACTTTTCCTAGGGGCAACTGCAAGTTTAAATGCAACTAACACTTAGATTTTTAAAAGCAAATTTAGTCGGGTCATTTTACCAAGTTTTTGCACATATTTTAACACGTTTTTACACACGTTTTGCCACGTTTTGCCAAGTTTTTGCACACATTTTACCACGCTTTTGCACACATTTTGCCAAATTTTTGCACACATTTTACCATGTTTTGACACACATTTTGCCACGTTTTGGCACACATTTTGCCACGTTTTTGCACACATTTTGCCACGTTTTTGCACACATTTTGCCACGTTTTGCCAAAGTTTTGCCACATTTTGTCACGTTTTGGCACACATTTTACCACGTTTTTGCAGACATTTTAACACTTTTTTGCACACATTTTGCACACATTTTGGCACATTGTGCCAAGTTTTGCCACATTTTAACACGTTTTCGCATAAAAATGGTGTTTTTCACCAAAAGTAATGTTTTCAACAGAAAATATGTTTTTTTCAAGCCAAACTGGTGTTTTTTAACCAAAAATTGTATTTTTTTTGCTGAAAATATGTTTTTTTTAAGCCAAAATAATGTATTTTTACACCGAAAATAAACCACTTTTTGGGGAAAAAAAACACTTTTTGGGAAAAAAAAACACTTTTTGGGCCAAAAAACCATTTTTTGCGCAAAAAACAATTTAAAATTCAAAAAACACTATTTTCAGCAAAAAAATACAATTTTTGGCTAAAAAACACCATTTTGCTTAAAAAAAAACATATTTTTGTTCTGTTGAAAACATTACTTTTGGTGAAAAACACCATTTTTATGCGAAAACGTGTTAAAATGTGGCAAAACTTGGCACAATGTGCCAAAATGTGTGCAAAATGTGTGCAAAAAAGTGTTAAAATGTCTGCAAAAACGTGGTAAAAACGTGGTAAAAACGTGGTAAAAACACCATTTTTTGGCCAGAGGCATAGCAAAAACGTTCCTGCGTTGCCGAATTCACAACGCGATATTGTTTTAACTGAATCACGATCCCTTTTTAGCGGTTAGTAACGGGGTGGATGATAAAATTGTAATCTATGCAACAACCATTACTTTACAGAAACTGTGTTTTGATGGACAGAAACAGAGTTTTGATGGACGGGACATTTAAAGTTGTGCCAGAACTTTTCTGCCAGCTTTACACGATGCACGCAGCGTATATGGGTCAGATATTTCCGTTCGTTTACGCATTGTTGCCCAACAAAACTGGTGAAACATGTAGGCGATTGTTTCGATTAGTGAAAGACGCTTGCCGAACGCGTGGATTGCAATTTGACCCTCGAGAATTGCAAATTGATTACGAATCTGCTACGATCGGAACCATCAATGAGGAATTTCCAAATGCTAACGTGATTGGATGTCTATTTTATTTTTCCCAGTGCATTTGGCGAAAAGTACAAGACCTTGGCTTTGCCACGGAAAATAAAGATGACGACTTAGCGTTAGTCCGGCGGTGGGTTCGTAGAGCAGTTGCATTGGCATTAGCTCCTCCGGCCGAAATCTGTTTTCTGGTTATTTGGTATGTCCGCATGTCAAATAGCCGTTTCTTATACCGGACCATGCATAGCATGGCTCTGCTGAGCCATGCAACCCCCGTCAACTGAAGACGAAGTTCGGACTGTTAATGTTTCCGTCAAACGGTCTTGCCGAGGAGAAAGCCTCCCGCATAAGTATCCTCGTGGTCGGACAATAGAATCACGTGTGATACCAAAGTATTTAGTAACCGTCAGTAGCACTGTTACTGGAAGAGATTGACTTCATCACCTGATGGTGCCAAAGCAGTCTGCATGCAAAACATGTAGTAACCGCCAGTAGCACTATGTGTTTGGGAATGTTATATCTCTTTGGTGATGGTGCCAAAGCAGTCTACTTATGAGTAGTATCTCGGGTGATTAATTCTGTTGTGCTATATCCCCCTGAATACCAGTGCCGTCTCTCACCGCACTGTTATTTAGGGCACGCGCGATACTGTTCTGCTCAGCAAGGCGAACTTTGACGGCAATTGTGTGTTGCGATGTTTAACCCTAATTTATTTCGACAGTCGATAATAGATACTAATTGTTTGAACTTGACAACAAGTAAACAACCGAAGTAAGTCACGAGACTTATTTCACTGTATGACGAATCAAATTCGTAACAATAAATTGAATACAATTTATTGAGTTGATTTATTAAAACTCACAACCTCGCGAATTAAATATAATTTGCAAGCGGAACCTTGAAGAATAAATGACTTCATTTATTCATTACCAATTTCCAACCTTAGTTGTGGCGGTGCACATGAGTCAACCGCACCTCTCGGATCGAACCAAGCAGCATTACACGGACCATTACACGATACGAACCCGGAACGCGAACGAAGCAGTTCCACGATTACGAAGCGCCGACGGAAGCCGCGAGGACACAGCCAGCCCGGCTACGCGTAGATGACATCTTTTAACTCGGTCGAGCGGGCGTTTTGCCGTTCCCGAACCCCGGATCACCAGTAACCGTAATGTTATTATTTTAGGGCCATTCGGCCATTTTATTGTATAGTTAAATGTGCTTTTAACTTGCCAAATGTCGGCATTAGTTTATGTATAACTTCTAGTATTGATTATATTGTTTAACGACAATAAATGTTATGATTTGAGAAACTATTCTTGTCTTTATTATCTCGTATTTAATCACTATTTTGCGCGACTTATACCCGGTACTATCATGCGATAGGAGTTGTGGTCGTCACCGTCATTAGAAAGGAAAAATGTTTATTCAATTTCTACTCACTAATAATTAATTAAGAAAAGTATTTCATTTGTCTTTTTGATAAAAGACTGGTTCACACCAAAATAAATGATCTAACAATTCTACCAAATGATATATGTTGTGCAAAACAATATCATACTAATCTAAACCCTTGCACATTCAACTAACAATTTGATTTGTCTATGTAATACAAAGAACAAGAAAATTAGCAAAATGGTGGACAACAAACTGGTACTCACTATTTCCTTTGTCAATTGGCACAAAGACACAAAAACACTCATTTTTCAGCAAGTGTTCAAAGTTCTCCTTTTTGCCTGAAACTTTCTTGGTCCTTTACTAGAAAGTTTCTTGTGGTTTCTGGATAGTTTCTTGCCTGGCCATACTTCTATTTTGTGTAGAATTTGACTGGAGAATCTGGTCCTGAAGTGGCTCCACTTCTACTTCTTTGTCATTCTAGACTGGCTTTGTCACTGCTTGCTGCTCTGGACTACTGCACATACTACTGCTCTGAAGGTTGCACTGAGACTGATTGCTGCACACTGTGATTTCACTGTGTCTTTCACAGGTGCAGGAATGTTAGTTCCCACCCCTGCTAATCCCGACAGTGTCATCACATATGCTAATCTATATGCACGACTGAGGGTTGGTGAATCACAAAGCTCCTCCCTTCTATACTCCTCCAACTGATTGGCTCTTTGCTTTTCTTGGTACCAAATGACTCATCCATTAGTCATTACACAGGTGTCCAAATGTTTCAAAGTGAGGCTGGCCAATCACAATGTAATATTGATGTGTCCTGCAGAGATGTATGGACAGCCAATGGTTGCTCTCCGACATCTCCCCTGTCGAAAACCTCCAAGTCCCAGGAGTGTTTGAGACACTTAAGTATTCCAGTCCTCTGGAATCCAACACTCTCACTAATTGACAACAACAATTCCACTAATCAACAACACTAGACACGTACCATGTCTATACAGTAATTAATAATTCACCATTTGCCAAATTGCAATAAAACACTAATAAATTGTAATGAAACAACAAGATACACTACACAAGAATCATTAAATTCTCAACAACCTGATATATAAAAACTGTTTTTCCAAATTTCAATAATTTCACACATGTCATAATGGGAAAATCATTTCCACAAGGAATTCCACACACAAAAAAAAAATTGCAATCAAACTTATTTTTGCAACCAAACACTATTTGTAACGGAATAAACACAAAAAAAATTATCTAATTATTTGACAATTTCACAACATGTTATAATGAGAAAAAAAATCATCTCTATAAAGAACTTTTGCAACAAAATCATTGCACACTCTAAATTATTTTGCGATAAAACACAATTAAAACACAATAAAAACACAGTACCACCACTCATTTGCTTTGAGGAGAAAAAAAAATTCACCAATAAAAAAAAATGACGTGAAAATAATACCTCGAAATATTTACAGAAAAATTTTTCAAAATTTCATGTGATAAAATACAAAAAAAATTACTTTTCAAAAGAGAGAGAAAAGGCCAGAGAAAGATTTGCAAAAACTGCCCCAATTTATTTAATTAATAAAATAAAATAAGAAAACACCTGAGGTCACCATGTCTGCATTTCTCACCCCTTTTTAATCCGTTTAATCCCTTAAGTTAATCCCCCCTTTGTCTTGATTCCTGGAATGAAATGTGATCCAGCATTCCCCTCACTGCCATAGTGTCATAATTAAAACTGTCATGATTGGCACAATCCAACATTTAGGATTATAAGAAAACCAATCCAAGACAAAAACTTCAAAATTCTAACTTCCTGTCTGCATCCAATAATCAATTTTTACATTCACATCCACACTTCAACCTTCATCTGCCCTCATCCGTTCTGTGCCCTGCAACAATGAACAACCAACGAGCCTTCGACAATCAGCACGAATCGCGCTATGAAAGTGACAGCGATGATGGCACCCGCGATGCGATCTCTCACTACGATGCCGACGACGAGCTCTCTGAGGCCGAGACCGAAGAGTTGCCCATGCTGCAGGACCACATTGACGTTAGTGTCGACGGTCATTCGTTAATTGCCGGGCTGATGCTACTGCCAGCCGGCATGGAAGAGCCGCCGCTCCCCGATTATTACGAATACACGTTCTTTCCGTCACTGCACTATTTATCGCCCGACGACGAACTCGAGGTTTTGGCCGAGATCTACCGCCCGCTCTCCCCGAGCATCGAGCTCGTAGACCCGCCCGGATTCGTTCTAAATACGTATTCTGCCGCCGAGGTCGAACACGCCATCAGTTCTAACCCGTAAGTAGAGTCAAATCAAATGTTTCCTCTTGAATTCAACCAATTCCAACCTCTCCCTTGCAGCGCGCCCGGTATCGCCGCCGATGACGATGTAGCCGCTCTCGTGGAGCATTTCCGTCAGCAGATGACGATCCGAGACCCCGACTGTCTCGCAGATTCTCTCGACCCGAACAAACCCGAATAAACTCGAACAAATTTACGTCGAAATCACACACAAAAAAAGGCTCTTTTCCGTGCTTAATCCCGATCATAACTCCAACATTCTTGCCGCAGTTGCTTCGTCAATGCTCGCTTAACCATATGTTTCGAACAACCCAAAAAAAAAAACAACCTTTTTATGTTTTAATAATTCTACCAAAATTAACCAGAACCAATACCAAAATTAATACCAAAATTAACACTAATATTAACAGTATCTCTAGATATATTTACAACAAGGAGGAGAGAAAAAAAATTCTTTCTCGCCTCAATTGATAAAACAACTTCATCCTTATCATACGAAAAGATGTAAACACTTATATCTCGTTATCCAAATTCCATAATCTAAAGGTGGCAACACAATCATTTTTAGACTGTCAATTTATGTGAAGTAGCATGGCATTCAATGTCAATTTTGATGCAGTTATTGCAGAAAGCAATATAAAATGGAAAATTCTGAAGGAACAAAACTGACAAACTCGCGTGTAAACCTGATAGTAAGGATGCTTATCGAACGGGTTACATCAACAATCGAGTCACTTGAAATTCCACAATCCAATGGAACAAGGTCAAATTGATAAGAAAAATGCAAATTCACCAGAAATCCATAATAAAACACCATTTCTGATAAATGCTTAGACTCATTCAATAGAATGCAGTCTCACAATACCAAATGTGTATTAAATTTCATGGCTGGTAAATGCTACACTCATTCAATGGAATGCAGTCTTACAATACCACATATTATGCATTAAAATTTCACATCGGGTAAACGCTACACACATTTAGTGGAATGCAGTCTTACAGGACCCAAAACATTTGACAAATAAACATTAAAAATCCACAAAAAGAGAAACAAACGTGAAATGGAGACTGGACACACGGCAGCGTCAAACCAGTAGTTTCAATAATCGGCGATGATCAAACAAACTTGTCGAGAATAAATTGAAAGATTGGAATAACAATAAAATGAGAATCCAAATTCCGAACACCAGAGCTCTCATTCAGCACCACTGTTAACAGTGGCCCAGGGACAACCACGAGGAGGTAGAGAGTTGGATTTTCTGTCCCCAAATAATTTTTAAATATACTGGTACTGTAGAAATCAACCATAAATAAAATAAAAGAACGGAAACGAGATGCATAAAAAGTTAAAGTTGGATGAAAAGTTGTACAAAAACTTACCGTCAACGTGGCCAATATGAAAATGGCGGAACGAAAAACTTCGGGAAGACGGGAAGAAATGAAACATTTTAACATCGGATGAATCGACAAAATTTTGCGAAAACATCAAAAAAAATATCGCTGCGAACCTGATAAACGTTCCCACAAACAATACTGAATTCGATGGTAAAAGATTCGAGCGATATCTGCTAGAATTCGGTATGTTTAAGCAGCCCAAAACCACGCCGTGACCTGTCTACTAACGGAAGCAGAACTGAATCATGGGAAATAGCGAACACGGATTTAAAGTATATCCGGTGTGCCGGTGTTGATTGGTTGAATTTAATACGTCATTACTTCTCAATACAGTGCACTTTGGTAGACTTTGATTACGTAGAATTTGTTAAATAAAACCCCATTGTGATAAAACGGGTTGACGAATGTGATAAAACCCGAAAAGACAATACTTAAGAGCTTCTTTTAAACGAAAACAGCTGCACGACAAGCAGTTCCACACAGAAATTGAAATACCGTGTCTTTTGTCGTTTGGTCTCACGTTGTTTGGTGTTGTTGACACACGAGCCTTTATTTCCGCTACTCCTGCGATCGGGTAAACGCCGCGTTTACGCTTATGTTATTTCTTACGAAAATCCCTATCAAATCGGCAAGCCCATGTTGTTTGCAACGGCGGAGGGACTTTACTCGAGAATCACTCAACATTCGGCGAGTTTTTCAATTTCGGTTGGAGGCAGGAATTTTAAAATGTTACAAATATCGGCCTCGATTTTATTTTGACAATAAATCGCAAGAAAAAAAAAAACATTTGAAAAAAAATATTTTTTTTCGTTTAATTTTTTATTTTTACATGACAATATCGGCAAAGGGAAAATACAGGGGACACGATAATTTATATATAAACTTTGTTAAATAACTATCAAAAAAAAAATTCAAAACTTTCAAAAAAATAAATTGTTGATCACAGTCCACTCAATATATTTCAATACATTTTGGGCCGATTTGATGAACTTGATGGACGGTAACGGCCCAATAGACTCGGAAGTCAAGTTGTTAGTGTTCGGACGGACGCCACGTGGTCTGGGGAGGGCCACGAGGCGCTGGACGCAACACACACGATGATTCAATCCACGAAATACACGAAAGACACAAGTTTAGGTTTTGGTTATTGCTTTATTGTTGTCTAGGGGTATGATATGGTGTCTCAAGGTGTATTTCCCAAGTGTAATGGCGGTTTTGCCGCCATTCCTGATTTGACCAGGTGTCACGGCAATCGGTAGATCGCCATGACACGCAGATCGGTGAATGCAGTTTGCGCCGCGTCGCCGCAACGTTCTTTAGGAACATGCGGCGAACACGGCGTGTTGGACGCTCAGGTCCCGACCAGCGACAGCATTGCTGCGTCGGTCCTTCGGGTATCTCTTGCAATCAGGCATGGGAAGAAGGTCGGGAAGCGACCGTTCGCCATGCTGATCCAGATTCTACTCATCGAGCTACTGCGGGGCCCACCACTTCCGGAAGGGGCACTTCCGGTTCCCAATTGGCCGGACCAATGACCAACAGCTCCACCTGGTGTACGAGTAACACACGAGGTGCGCGAGAGCTTGGAAGCGCCGTGTGTTGCAGTGAAGTGACACAGCCTGAGTGGGCAGCTGGTCACAAAGTTCTCCATGTTGTGTTTCTCGTTAAATAGCGATAACGTGAGCGCTGTTAAGTATCTGTGGACGATTATTTCGGATGAAGAAAAAGTTGGAGTTATTTTGCCATACAGTCGGGGATAGTTAGAATAAGAAGATGAGTTTACTTTTTGCTGTCTCAAATGGATGCGAGGCAGTTTGACGTGAATAGTTTTCTTTTAAAATATGGTGCAGATATTTTAATGCATTTAATTATGGATTGTGGGTGTACGTTGATTTGTTATCAACGGCGGCAAAGCACTTTTGTGCAGAGTTAGGGGTTTTGTGGGTACCTGGAAATTTATTGATTTTAACGACGAGACAGATGTTGAAATATCTCGATGAAGACAGGTATCGTGCGTGTTTAAGAGAATAATGGACGAATGCGTCGTCCGAGTCTAGAAATTTTTTAGAAACGTACAAATCTTACATGGACAGAAAAACAGGCCGTTTCCATAGAAACTAAGGCATAGTAACACGATAGAAGGATTAAGTACTGCTAAGAACTTCCGTCTCTTATCAATAAAAATAAAAGAGGTTGTTACACTTTATTTAGGATTTATTTTTAGATAAAATGACAATTTTTATTTCAATAAAAGCAAACTAAACCAACACAAAACAATAGTTTACATGGCCTATAGAAATTTTTAATCAAAACAGCAATTAAAGTAGGTATCATATCACTGTAAAAATTTGCTATTCTCAGACACAAGATGACAAGAACAACAAAATGTGATTAAAAATGAAGAAAAATGGCAAAATGTGGTTTACAATGGCAAAATGTATTTTGAAATGAAGAAAAATGGCAAAATGTGGTTTAAACCGAAGAGAAATGGCAATATGTGATTCGGATCAAGACAAATGAAAAAATATATGAACAAATAGAGAAAAATGAGAAAATCTTTTTTTTAAATGGTTAAACACGGAATGTAACTTTAAAAAACTTAAAAACACATAACTTGGAACGAAAAAAAAATAATTAATTTTGTTTGACTATTTCAGTCACAAATGTAAGTTTTCTCAAGTATTTTATACAGGTTTTAAATGTTTTCCGCACGTTTTAAACATGGATACAAGCGAGAGAGAAATATTACGGAGTACAATTTAATAGATCTATGTTTTCTGAACTTTTCAATTAAAATAAAAAAACACCAATCTTATTTTTAAATTCCAAATTAAAATAAACAAATAAAAGCATAAATCAATCGTTTTGAGTGTAAGAATTATAAACTAATTATGTAATTAACAATGCAAAACTTTTTAATTTCTATGCTTAGTTAAATATGTTTTCAGATGATCAATTGAATGGTTTTTTTCCAGCGAGGGTTAATATGTGAGTGTTCGGACGGACGCCACGTGGTCGGGGGAGAGCCACGGAGGCGCTGGACGCAACACACACGATAAAACAAACCACGAAATACACGGAGACACAATATAGTTTTAGTTATGGCTTTATTGGATGTCTAGGGGTATGATGCAGTGTCCCATAGTGTATTTCCCAAGGCGGCGGTTCCTTCGAACCGTCCCTAATCAGACCGCGTGGCACGGCGGCCATCGGCCGCCATGACACACGAGGTCGGTAATCGGTTTTGGGCCACGCCGCCGAAGTTACGGTTAACGTCCGGCGGACGTGGCGCAACTGGACGCTCAGGTCCCGGCGGGCGATATCATCGCCACGCCGATAGTTTGGGTTATCTCAATAGCCAGTTTCGGAGGCGGTCGCAACACGACCGTTCGCCTTGCTGGTTGATCAACAACTCTCTTGTCCCTACGGGGACCAACCACTTCCGGAAGGGCGACTTCCGGGGCCCGATCCTGCTTGACCAAAGGCCCGCAGCTCCACCTGGTTGCGGGGGACCGCAACAGGCTGCGCGAGATACGAGAGGCGCTGGAGCTGCGCCAAGTGCATTGCCGTTGCAGTGCAGCGACCCGTGCGCAGGGGCAGCTGGTCACATTTCCCCCCCCTGGAAAAAGGTAAGTACGAGGGGGTACAACGCAGTCACTGAAGTGGTTGTTGAAAGTTAACACATCGCATTACTTTTCTTTTTTCAGATTATCAGATGACCATATTTCGGACGAGCCATCAGCTAGAACGAAGATCACCGGTAGGAATGCACTTGGGAAAATCAACACTACAAAGGAACACATACACACTTACCCCCAGGATGGAAACTTGTACAATTTAAACACTATTGAAAAATAAAAATGTAAAATAACACTTGTAATTTAAAAATATATATGAATAAAAAACACTTTTTGAACTTTAAAATCTAACATTTGTAGTTATTGAATCCATTTAACATTTAAAAGGTAAGTATGCTAATTTTAACACTTTGGAATAATAATAAAAAAACTTGTTTTGACAATAAAAAAAAATTATTTCTGGCACTATAAAAGTCTTAATAGGCTTGGCCAAAATCTCCTTTAAAACGACGGCGAAAACTTCACTGCAGCGATTTCCCCGGAGTGGGTGGCGTATCGTCGTTTTTTGGCTCTTCTTCAGTTTTGTCGTCGACGAATTCTTCTGCTAGCTTCTTGCGTGACTTCTTATTCGACTTCTTTTTCACGGCGGTAGCTTTGGGCTCGGGAACGACTGGCGGTGGTGGTGGCGGCGTGTGCGACTCCTCGTTCGATGCGCCGTCAATTTGCATCGCGGTCTCGATCGTTGCTTCGGCGGTGACTACATTGTTGCCGCAAACTGGTGGAGGATCCGCGAATCCCTGGAACACGACGTTCGTCGGGCGTTCTCCAACCATCGGCGGCATAATGACAGCCGGCGTCGCTGCTGTATTGGCACCAAACATCGTTTGTGCCGTTTGCGGTAGTTGGCAGGCCGCTGGAAAAGCGATTGCGGCCGCCGTGGCTTTGGTCGGGATCAGGTTCACAATACCTTGGATTGGTTGAGGACCGTACTGTCCCGCCCAAGCTGTTCGTAGCTCATCGGGAGTTTTTTCCGTTTGAGCTGGGATTTTCTTAACGAGTGCGCGTGGCGCATTCGATGTGATTGTGGCCGATGGCGCAGTCAATTGCTGATGAGCCGCTTTCTCGGCGTCTCTTTTTGCCATTCGGTCCCTATGGTCCGCGTGTTTTTTCGCTCTGTACCGAATTTTTGCTTCGGTATTCACGCTTCGTTCACTCAACGTGGGATTTTCGATCGCCACGAGCCGTCTCATTTCCAGCAATTTCTCCGAAATGTTTGGACGGGCGGTCGGTGGTTGGTGAGGAGCTTGGGCGACGGTACTTTGTACGGTCGCTTTTGTCTCCTCGGCAGCCTTCTTTTTAAGCACAAATGGCTTATGTGGCGGACGAAGAACCTTCTGCGACGTCGTCGCTGCGGGTTTCTTCGTAGAGATATTAGTAGAGGCAGTCGGCGGCGGTTGAGAGCGTACGCTCTTCGTTGCCGTTTTCTGTCTTTTCTTTGGGGGTTCCGTCGGTGTGGCATTCGCCACACGCGCTTGTTCCCTGTCTGCGATTTCCTTCTCGCGTTCTGCGCGCGATCGGACGCGCATCCAGTTAATATGTCGGTGGTGCAGCGGAATCGGCTGACCGGGCAGCGTCATGAACATGACAAACCATTCCTCGAGTGGTTGATCCGTCAGCACGATTTCGTCTCCGCCGCAGTTCATGCACGGGATTCGCGACAGATTCCACAGCGTGATGTAGCCGAAGCCGTTACAGATTGGGCACTGAACCCATTCGTTGTTTCGGTGATTTTCCATCGTTTTTCCAATCTTTTCGTTTCGATTTTCCAGAGAAGTTCCACACGACTGGTCAGTGGCGATCGCAGCGAATAAGTGATTTGGACAACGAATGGTGGTGGCTAAGTATAGAACCGGAAGACGTTTCGCGAACGTTTAATTGGCGTATGGACCGCAGATGTTTTGTAAACAGTCTGTGATTGGTCCAAATGGGTCTCCCGATTTGAAGTGTCACCTAGCGGTCAATCCCGATATCGGATCGGTAAAACGTGATTTCTCGAAGGTCTATTTGAGTCCGAATTTGGTTTTGGTCGAGCCGTCGTGGGTTTTTGTGAATCCACTTGTGGCAACAGCAAGGGTTTTATTCTTTTTGGTTTCCCAAAAGGTTTTACTGGTGTTGGCAACTTAGTTGCGATACCAGATTCCGTTGGTTGCACTGGAGTTGGCAATATTGTTGCTGTTCCAGTGTCCACAGGTTGGTTTTCAAGAACTTCTTCATCTTCCTTATCTAAAATGGGCCATTCAGCCTTTTCTTCTGAGGGGATGAATCTCCTGAGTTTTACAATGTTGTGTGTACCCCTCGCTTGCAAAGTTATTGGTTTCGCAAGGGCATACGCATTGTTGTTAAAGACTTTAGTTATTACATAAGGTCCTTCAAAGCGATCCTCAAGGGACGCAGCATATCGATTAGCAGCATTGGACAATGGGTGGGTCTTTAGTAGAACCAAGTCTCCAATTTCGAACTTATCGTCGCTGCGGTGTTGATCGTAGTAAGTTTTCTGTTTTGCTTGGGCCAGACTCTTATTTTTAAGAGCTGCAGCAATCAGAGTACGGTGTCTAGCGACTAGCATTCTGACAGCGTCGTAGGGCCTATTTGGGTCGAATGGGGTGTCATAAGACACATCTCGATTATCCCAAAATGGTCGTAATTCCCTGCCATACGTCAGTATTGCTGGTGTAAAACCGGTAGACACATTTGGGGCAGAGTGCAAAGCAAAATTTATCTGGTCAATGCATCTGTCCCAGTGATCGTGCTCAAATGTAAAAATTCGAAGCATAATCTTGATATTCCTGTTTACGCGTTCAGTCAGGTTAGTCTGGGGATGGTAAGGCGTTGCTTTAATTGGTACAACCCCTGCATCGTCACAGAGAGTCTGAAACACGTCAGAAATGAATTGGGGGCCATTATCGCTCAACATAAAACGAGGGCACCCATGACAGCTGAAAAATCGTCTTAAAATTGGTGCAATTGCAGTCATTTTAGCGGATCTCAGCGGTGTAGCTTCCATCCAGCCGGTGGCATAATCCACCACAACTAGAATGAAGCGATTTCTGTTCGAGGTTCTAGGTAATGGACCTATTAGATCGATTCCTATCTTCTCAAAACGACCAATTTTTGGAGAAGTTGGGACCATCAATCCCTTTGGTTTTCTCTGAATCGGTTTGCAGCGTTGGCAGCGATTGCAGCTTGCTACATGAAGTTTTACTTCTTTTTGCATGCCAGGCCAGAAATAAACTCTTTTCAATCGCTCTAGAGTTACTTCAACTCCTCCGTGACCAGCCATCGGATGGTCGTGAATTAGTTGAAGTGCTGCGAGTTGCAGAGATGGTGGAATAAAGATTTTAAATCCAATTCCCAAATCCTCTTCCTCCACAAAGAAATCAGTTTTAAAAGGTGCATAAATAATAAGCATTCCTTTTCTAGTGAGTGTGCAGTCGTACTGCCTTTCTTCCAAGAACTTAGGAAGTTCTGGTCGAGGTTGTCCATCATCCAATTCCAACCATTCGATTAGTTTTGAAAGATGTTTATCTGCACGCTGCTGTAATATAATGTTCTCGAAAGACATCGGGTAATCGGTCTCATTTGTGAGATAAGCTAGAGCAACAGGCTCTATAATCTCTGTTAGAGTTGCTTTTCCTTCTAACGGATTGCCATTATCAAGAGAGACTCTGGATAAGGCATCCGCGACTTGATTGTCGGTGCCTTTTCGGTACTTGATGGTGAAATTTTCATTCTGCAATTTCATTGCCCACCTAGCCAGTCTTCCAGCTGGGTTTTCCATTGTCATGAGAAATCTCAGAGCATGATGGTCAGTCTCAACTTGGTACTCAGAATATTCAATGTATGGCTTGAACTTATCAACCGCCCAAACCACAGCTAAACATTCCAAATCGGTGGTGCTGTAGTTGTTTTCCGCGCCTTGCAGAGTTCTGCTGGCGTACGCAACTGGTCTTAAAGCACCATGGTCATCAATTTGCATGAGGACAGCTCCGAGCCCGCCGCCACTAGCATCTGTATGGATGGTGAAGTTGCGTGCGAAATCAGGCAGAGGCAGCATAATTCCTTTTGCAAGTTGATTTTTCAAATATTCGAAGGCAACATTGCATTCTTCAGACCATTCCCATTTTGTATCTTTCTTTAGAAGGGCAAAGAATGGTTTTTGAGTAATACTCAATTTTGGAATTAGAGCAGCATAGAAACCCACCATTCCAATAAAACGCTGAAGTTGTTTTATACTGGAAGGGGTCGGATAATTTAAAATTGCTTCCACTTTGTCGTTGTTTGGGCTGTAACTCCCATTTGACATCGTGAAACCAAGAAAATTTAGTTCTTCTGGGCAAATAAATGACTTTGACGGACTCGCTGTCAATTTATTTTTGTCTAATTTTGACAATATGTCATCTAAATGCTGAAGGTGTTCTTCAAATGAGTCGCTAAAGATGATAATATCATCGAGGTAAGCGAGTGCCCACTTGTGTTGTGCAGTTCCAAGAACTTGATCCATCATTCTCTGAAACGCACTGGGTGCATTGCACAGTCCGAAAGGCATACGAGTAAACTGGTATGTTCCATCAGAAGTAGAAAAAGCAGTTTTCTTCTTGTCACTTGGTTTAAGTTTTATTTGGTAATAACCTTTAGTTAAATCCAAAGTAGAAAAGAACTTTTTTCCACCTAAACAGGCCAAAATCATAGAAATTGAGGGCATCTGATAGACGTCCTTAATTGTGATTTTATTTAGCCAGCGAAAGTCAATACAGAGGCGGTACCCTCCGTCTTTCTTTGCAACAATCACGGGGGGATTTTTATAACTCCCCTCGCAAGGTTCGGCCCAACCATCTCTCAGCAATGCAGCAACCAATTCGCGATAAATCTCAGCTTTCTTGGGATTCATTGGTCGGTCTTTGCATCGAAATGAAGGCGCATCTCCAGTCGGAATTGGATGTTCCAACGTGGGGTGGCAGCCAGCTTTGTCACTAAACACATGTCTGTATTTTTCTACAAGAGTTAAGATTTGAGATCTCTGCCTTGGTGACAAATTGCTTTTTGCTAACAGTCTCTGGCTCAAATCAGCCGTGGAGACAGAAGGTGACTTTGATTCTGCAACCAAAGCATCCCATCGATCCATTATTGCATTTCCAAGTTCTTCAGGCGATGGTGGGTCGTCGAAGGGAAATGTGTCATGTGGAAAATCAAGAAAGAAATATTCTCGATCTGTTAGATTGAGAACAATCCTATTTTCGATAATCCAAGAGCAACCTAATAATATAAATTTGGAAGCTGATGGAAGAACAGTAAATGTCACAGGGATTTCGCCACCCCGCCACTTGAGTGACAGCGTGATTGTCCCGATTGGACGTGTTGGCCTATCGCCAGTGTATACAACTCGATTTTCTAAAAATGGAGTCATAAAGTGCAAGAGGTTTAGCTTTTTAAGCATTCCCCCGCTGATGTACCTGTGGGTTGCCCCAGAATCCATCAGAGCGGTGACCTTTAAACCGTTTAGTGTTGCCTTGATGTAAGGCAGGGGAGTAATACTCTTTCCTGTCTTTAAAGCAACGTTAACATGATCGATTTCAGGTTCTGTGGAAAAAACCACGCGAGGATCTGGCTCTGTGGATGAAATGTCATCAAATAGCGCATCCTCCATGTCTTCTTCCATTGGAATCAACACAATAGTGAGAGCGCAGTCGTCAGTTACTCGGGGGTTTCTGTCGACTGCGACTCCTCGTTTCCCGCCATGTCAGGCCAGCCACCAAATTCATTGGCTGCAAGCATAGCCTGCATCATGCTGTGTTGGGCAGCGGCGATTGTTTCCATTGCTGCTTTAGCGGCTTCCACTTTAAGGGGGCAATCCCTTTCAAAGTGTGCGCCACCGCAGCCCCAGCAACCGCCAACTCTTGGTTTGGTCGCATAATCTTTGAGCCTATTGCTCGGGACTAGCGCCTTCTCGTTGCCTTCTGCGGCCTTTGTTGCTGCTATCGCAGCATTTTTAGGCGCAGGGAACAGTGTTCTATTGTTTGGATTTCTCAATCCAAACGGAACAAATTTCGGTTTATCTCCACCCGCAGCATTTGGTATTGTTACCATTTGCTGGTTGGATTTTTGAATTGGCGTAACAGTTTCTGTTTTTGCCCCCTCAATGATTGCTGCATTTGTCACAGTTTCCTGATTTATGATCGCGGCCTCCGTAGCAATGCAGGCTCTCCTGAGCGACGCCCAAGTGTTCTCCAAATTAATGGCATTTGCGACCATGTTTTTGGCCGCTGGGCGCAGAATTGCCAGCACTTTTTGAATTTGCTGGCTCTCGTGCACAGGAATAGTCAATTGAGCGTATAACTTCTCGAGTCTTATCACCACTTGGGTGGCAGACTCATGAGACAGTTGCTGTGTTTTAGCGATTTCTGCTAAAAGCAGCGCATCGCTCGGACGAAAATGGGTGATAAATTCATGTTCGAATTCCTCCCAATTCGTTTTGGCATGAGAAGAGAACCATGTGGCCGCATCTCCTCGGAAAAACTTAAACAAATGCTCAGCAAGCACTTGGTTCAGATAGGGCAAAGCAAAGCGTAGAGAACGTTTTAAATCAATAAGGAAAGACTTAGCTTTCGTTTTGTCCCCTGCAAACGCTTCAATTCCAATGGATTTGACTCGTTTACTTAGCTCTACTTCATCCATTGGCCTGGGAGCAGGCATAGCCTGGTCAGTTTTGTGAAGAAACTTTTCTCCCCAAGCCAGAAAAAGAGGATTTCCAGTCGTAGGCGTTGAGCCTGTGCTGGATCCAGAGTTTGGTGTTGTCACGGTGGGAGAAATCGTGTTTGAGATTGCAGATTGTGCTCTCAAATTCGATTGTCCAGCCGCCACCACGCTGTCAACGATAGCTTTTTGACTAGCTATCATCTTCAACAAGCTTTCATTCGATAATTTCGCAGAGTCTAACTCCTGCAAAGCATGAGTTAACCGGTCGCTAATATCACCGAATTCCGTGCGCGTTTGCGTTAATTGACGCATAGTGCTATCCGATTTGTCTTGGAGTTCCACCAAGTGATCGGCTACTTTCAGAAGCGTGTCTTCCCACACTTCGTAGGTTGTCATATCATCGATAACTAGATTAAAGACGTTGCAAGTCGTTTCAAGCATCGCTTGATCCAACAATTTAACTTTAGGGACTGACATATTGTCGTTTGAAGAAGCAATCGAATTGTTATCCGAGTCGTTCAAATCTGAATCCGTTGCGGGTGTGAAAGAATTAGGTGCAGGAGAGTCCCACGTGGTCTTACCAGTTCTGGTCGCTGGCATTGACACAATGTGACCAAAAGCAGGACCGCAGCTTGCAAGGTGAACAAGTGGAATTAAGTCACGACCAATGAGGAGACAGGAGATTAGGCTCAAGTAGCCATTCTTGGGAGAGGGATTAGTGATGTCACTTCCCCCCCCTGGTTTCCCATTGGTAGAAAATTAAAATAATTTATAGAATCAATTTCCCAGAGTTCCAAGAAAATGTCGAAATTTGAAATTCCAATCATTCTCGAAAATTCCGAGATTTCCACATGTTTTTCTATTGTCTTTCCAGTCGCCATGTTTGATTTTTAAAATAAAAACAAAATTTCGACCGTTTTAATGTTCCAATTCCTACATTTCTGCAGAAAAAACAACACTTTTTGAAAAAACAATAGTGATTTTTCGGTTTGGAACTAGAAGTTCTGAACCAGATCAAAATGGTCTGATTCCACAAAAACATGACTTTTGTGCTTTTCTAAAAAAGCACGAAATCATGTCTGTAGAACTTCGAAATTTTCAAACCAGTTAATTTTATCATTGTTAGCAACAAATAACAAAATCAAACCGCGCTAGCGCGCAGACAAACCGATTCTTGATGCCTCGCAAGAAGAAACAGAGGAAGAAAGATAAGAAAATAAAAATAAAAAATTACAAAATACTGGGTGTTTTTTAATCTAAAAGACACTCAAAAAGTTCCAATTTTTAGCAGAAGGTTTTTGCAGATATTTACACTACGGGGATATTGTTGCAATCTCTTCTTCTGCCCCAAGAGACCAACAAACGCGCCCGCTCACCCCTTTCGGAGACTCATTCCAGTCTGCACGAGGCTGCCTTTCGACAGAAACGTGCCTACACTGAGATGTCTGTTCATCCCAATGAAATGGTGTTTTTTGTGGAACAGTCAGTTGCACTTAAAGTAAAAAGGAAATGCATCTTCTGTCCCTAGTCGCCTTGGGTCCCACCCTTCAGCCGCCATTGTGAAGCCATATCGCCCTCCATTTGACGCTGTATACAACCCGGCATTTGAGGTGATTATTACCGCTGTCAGGTGTGGAGTCCCAAGAAAACCATGAAAATCATAGATAGGGAAGTTTAGAGAAAAAGTAAAAAATGAAAAAGATGTAAAAACAACTAATTTCCAAATTACAGAGATTGCTCCAGACTGTGGTTCGAGCACAGTCCTTTAACAAACTGCAGTAGCCCAGAAATCAAGCAAGAGTGAATAAAATTCAGAAACAAAAGTTACAGGCTAGATTCCCAATCTTTTTTCAAAGCTGGTAGCTACCTGAACGCACAGATATCGTTCCTACGCCCTAACGAACTCTCTGTACCATTTGAGCACTTCACCATCGGTATCCCCGTACCTCCGGCAGCTCTCCCTGCTGTCCGTGTCCCAATTTCAGCAACTCTTGGGTTAAATACGTTAACTTGCAGTTGCCTACCAACCAGTACACGGGACAGGGTAGGATTATGACCGATGTGAACCCGGATGAGCGCCTTGAGCAGCCACAACGCAACCCATAAATTATGAGTCGCAACAAAAATCAAGGCAGTCTTCCCATGTGTGCGGACACTTCGCTGCTACTCGGGTCCAACTACACGCCAACTCACCGCACGTGACTGTTCCCGCGCCAGCGACCACTAAGCTAGCAACCTGCATCCAAGCGACTAAACGTCCTACAAGAAATTTGGTGTCACTCAAAGCTCAGTTCAACATCGCCTCCTCGCCCGGCCCATAATGGAACCAGTGATTGCAGCGTGGCACCTGGAATATGACCGCTTCTCCCCCGTGGGATTTGGTTTGCTGGTGGCCACCAGCGCGCCTCCTCCACGAATCGAGTTTGAATACGCTGCAGACTGTCCCATTACTTTTACTTGGGCTGCGCACCAAGAAATAGAAATAATAAAGAAGGTTTGGAATTATATTCCCCTCCCAACCACTCAGTTTTTTAGGCTAAGCTAGAAAGGAATAGAAGACCGTTGGAAAGTGTGGCTAGTGTAAGTCCCGGCTTGCCAGTACCCAGGCAAGCTGGACATGCAAAGCCACCAATTTTTGTCTGATCAGGGTCCAATGGTCAGCGATTAGCGGCCGTTTCGCCTGCTGACCCCCTGTCACAATCATGACCAAGGAAATTTCCCCCTCTAGTTGAAAGAAAAAATTCATTTAATATTGTGCTTCGCACAATCAGTAAATTAGAATAGTATTCGCAAGAGAATTCAAAATCCTGGACGGGCCCACAATTGTGAGTGTTCGGACGGACGCCACGTGGTCGGGGGAGAGCCACGGAGGCGCTGGACGCAACACACACGATAAAACAAACCACGAAATACACGGAGACACAATATAGTTTTAGTTATGGCTTTATTGGATGTCTAGGGGTATGATGCAGTGTCCCATAGTGTATTTCCCAAGGCGGCGGTTCCTTCGAACCGTCCCTAATCAGACCGCGTGGCACGGCGGCCATCGGCCGCCATGACACACGAGGTCGGTAATCGGTTTTGGGCCACGCCGCCGAAGTTACGGTTAACGTCCGGCGGACGTGGCGCAACTGGACGCTCAGGTCCCGGCGGGCGATATCATCGCCACGCCGATAGTTTGGGTTATCTCAATAGCCAGTTTCGGAGGCGGTCGCAACACGACCGTTCGCCTTGCTGGTTGATCAACAACTCTCTTGTCCCTACGGGGACCAACCACTTCCGGAAGGGCGACTTCCGGGGCCCGATCCTGCTTGACCAAAGGCCCGCAGCTCCACCTGGTTGCGGGGGACCGCAACAGGCTGCGCGAGATACGAGAGGCGCTGGAGCTGCGCCAAGTGCATTGCCGTTGCAGTGCAGCGACCCGTGCGCAGGGGCAGCTGGTCACAAATAGATGGCTTTTTAAATTTCCATTTCAATTGCTAGAGTAAGCACAGAAATGACACGTGAATGGTTTTTTTTCCTCAATGGGTTAATAGATGTCTTTTTAAACCTCTATTTTGATTGCAAGAATAAGTACACAAATGGCACTTGAATAGTTTTTCTCCTAAATTTTTTTAGTTGTCACAACAACAGTGTTTATCGAGTGTACTCTGATCGTTTCATCCATATAGTAACCAGGGGTCAGTCTACAAGCTTTCCGCCACAATCTACATACAATTTACAAATATTTTGTGAGGTCATTTGGTTTACCTGATCAAAAAGAATGCAGTCGAAAAGAGTTCGGGTGGGCAAAGATCGAATTCAATTCCACGAGTTAGGCCTAACGTTCGATGCAAGAAAATGGAATTAAAAAAATTTAGATTACTGCTCAAAAAGAAAATTTATAGATTCCATTTACCTTTAGCAATCGTCTGATACCATTTTTGTAGTGTTTAGCTACTTCGACACCTTTCAAACGAAAGAAAAATGTGTATAATCGTGCCTGAGCGAGAAAGTGCGATACACCAAACTTCAAAAAGACAAAGATAACGGCGGTTGCCATAGAAACTAGTGCATAGTAACAGAAGCGAGTCAAATAACGCTGCAGTCCAATCACAATACGGGAAATAAATTGCATATTTTTTTTAAATATTTCTCGAATTTGTCAAAATAATTTTGCTTAATTTTCCCAAAATTTTTTTAAAAAAATTGTAATTTTCGCAACTTGTCCAAATTTTTCTCAAAAAGTTTTATTAAATTGAGAATTTTTTCAAATCATGCCACTGACGTGAGATTTTCGTAATCTATCCCTCTTACACGTAATAGGTTGGCGAAACGTGACACTATTCAAAACTAGTAATGATTTATTTTCATATTTATTAGTTTTGTTCATTTTGTTACCAGGTTAATTTTAGACGCCAAACGGAGACCGGTTAGAACCAGTAATGGCGGCTGAATGGCGGCAACACATTGAACTGCCGAACCGAGTTGTAGTTGAACAAACAGTTGAATGGCGTATTATACGTGCTGGGTTGTCTGTAGCACATCTACTCCTGAAAACAAAGTAAACATTAATTGATCGAATTGAACGTTTTTATCTTAAATATTTATACATATTTTTCAATTTTTAATAATTCTTCGAAACACATTTGAAACCTCTCGTCATCGGGATATTCCAACATCTGTCTCGCCGTTAAAACCAATAAAAATCCAGGTGCCCAAGCCCCTAACTTTGCACAAAAATGCTTCGCCGTCGGTAAAAAGAAGTCCACGTACACCCAATCCGCGACCAAATGCTTTAAAGTGATCGCCCCGAATATCGAGAGAAACGAATCCATATCAAATCGTTCCTCGTCCATTTGCGATAATAAAAAATAAACGCTTCGTTTTATTCCGACGCCGCTCCCGGAACTTACGGAGAGATAATTCCAACTGAAATCCATAAACTCGATTTTCTCCTCTTCCGTTAATATCGACCACAGATACTTAACCGCGCTCACGTTGTCGCGTTGCAGCGAGAAACGCAACATGGAAATCTTGACGTTCGTGTGCACCGGAACGTGACCGTCCATTTCGTTCATGATGTCGGCCCAAAAGCGGAGGATTACACAGTTCCGAGGGAAGAGATGGTCGTAATTATACACGAAATCGTCGACAGACTCTCGCCAATAACGTTCCACTTGGTCCTTGACGCAAAACGCGCACGCTATTTTGAATCTTTCGTTTCGAGTGAAGAGTTCTTTTCGTGTTGAAAGCGCTCGTGCCGTTTCGGTTTCGTCGATTTTTCCGTGACGCGTCCACTTGACGTGTTGGATACAATGGATTAATTTAATTCCGACCACGCGCCGAAGAACGGAGCAAAAACAATGCGACGTGAGGAAAGAGAGTTGTTCCTTGCCCATGAATTTCACGACTGCACGCAACGTTCGTTTCAAAACCGGCGGTAAAACCAATTTGTTCATTTTCGAACGAATCGTTAGCTCGATTTTTGGCCAAAAGTTGTTTTTAAAAACATGTTTGTCGCAAAAACTGTTGTTGTGGAGTGTTTGAACGATGTTCGAGCTGCTTTTCCATAAAGTGGCGCCCAATTTGATCATCGCTGCACGTTCGAGTGTGGGGACGGTCAATGTGTACTCCATGGTTACATAAAATGTCTCAGTTCGTCGTTACTTAAGCTTATATATTTAATACGGAAACGTCGAATGTGCGTTTTGCTTTGTTAGTTTACGGGTCGCTTTCGTAAGTCGACTTCTCTGCGATGCTAGAATTTCTGAAATGTAGATACCATCCACGGAATGGGTTTTCAGAAGAAATGATGGATTTTCCTGCTGCTGTTGTGTGATATCGGATTGTTTACGACAATAAAATGAAACAGCAATTAATCAAGTGAAATTTTAAGTTACATAATTTCCGGAAAGCAAATGTCAAATTGAAACTGCAATTAAAGTTTTCACGGCATTAAGCTCTCCCATTTTTCTAATCGTCTAACGCGTATTCCCGTTCTTTTGTTCCTAATTTACCTTACCAGAAATCCTCATTTGTTTTTGTTGTTTTCCTTTGAGTTTATCCCTTATGCTGGCCTGGTATGATTCATTTGATCACATTAGACCAATCTAACTTGTATAATATTCACCGTTACCGCCTGCCACTCATCCTGATTTAGCCTGGCTCATTTGCATTTCTGTCTTTACGCGAGTGAATCATCTCATTAGATATTCACGGACGCGTCTGATTGGTCCTTAACTACCCTTCGCTCTTCTTGTCTTGGGTCTGGTCCGAGTTTACCCCTGGGTTTGCGACGGCAGAGGCCGAGGCCGAGGCAGAGTTTCATGCCATCGACCGAATAAGATCTTTAAGTAGCCAATGGTCCATTTGGCTTCCTTTCTCCCACTCATGCCTCCATGCCCTTGGTGCGCTTCCCATCATTCCCTCACGTGTTTGCTCTTTGTTATTAATGCTATATGTCAATGGCGCCTTAGGATCAGAATTGAATCAATCTGCAGTTGTGTATTTTCTTATGACTTTTGTGCACGTGATTAGTGCATGATTGCTAAGCTTGGCCGTCTCGCTATTAGGGACCCCAGCCAGGTTTGGTTTGTGGACGCTATTTGCAGTCATCCGGTTGTTGACAATAGCCCGAAAGGGCACGTAACGCGCTCTACTATTGCTCTTCTTTTTACAAATTCTAAGAAACGTGCAAAATTCGTGATTTGATCGAGCGAGGAGATAGTTTGTTGCCATCTTTATCATTACAGTATCACCGTCGTCTCCTTCGTTGTAGCAACTCGACCAAACACTTTCGTGGCTGGTGTTGTTCTGTCCTTCCTTGGTCAGTCCGGACCTAGCTGGGACCTTGCAAAATTCTCTGTCCTGATTGGCTGCAATCAGGACGCAGCTCTGATGGTATGCCGTAGGAGCTGCTGAGGATCCTCTGCTTACTGTTGCCAGTGCCGACTGGCGGTGGCCAAAGTTTGACTTGTGAGCGCAATAGTAGCCTTAAAGCAGGTGAATTATAATTTACGTAAATACAATTGCTCAGGTGTATCAGGTTTTAGAAATACCCAAACAAGCGTATTGAAAGAACAAGACACTAGATATCCAAGTTTTTTTCTAGATTGTTGTTTATGTTTTGTATTAAAATATTAAATGGGAAGTGTTTTTAAGATGTAAATCCAAGTTTTTACTTTTAACATATAATTTCATTATAAGCTAGAATGTCAATGCTATTACAATATTAGATGGTTAACTCATTTGGCACTCCCATCAGTTTTATGATTGAAGTAATAAAGCAGCAAGATGTAAATTCCAAACATTTCAGACATTGTAGCGAATTTGATGCAACATCAATCGTCGAAAAATATTTCAGATTCAACAATGCACAAGTGTTCTAAATTTTGACATTTTTCCAATAGCGTTTTCATTTATCTCCACAGGATAAAAGCAGAGTTTTCAATGAAGGATTTGACATCACTTGCATTGGAAATTGAATACGCTGCTAATGTTAATTTTTCTAACATTGGCCAAGCGCGATTAAAAATTCGAATATCGAGCGGTGTAACCTACACAGATTTAGACTCGTCAATCGTTGGGGCCATGTTAAATTATTAAAACCCAGATCATCTGACAAATATAAGCTTGTTAAATTCGGAAAAATGGTCCTCAGGATGGGAATACGTTCGTTATTTTTATCTGGGACTTTTTCGACAGAATAAGTGCGCGGTGGTTTGTTTCTACTCGACCGCTGTGCACGAAAATGTGGCATTTATTTTTCCAAAGCAATACAGTAAATGCGAGTAAAGTTATCTTTAATTTCTATAAATAAATAAATAAACCCAATTGTACATTTTTTTTAAACAAAAACGTCCATCGTACATTACGAGTTGTATACAAATACATTTAAACACAAGTTTTCGAGACTCACTGCGGATTTCTTGTGCGGCATGTCGACTGTAGTTGTCACATGCGAATGACAATAAGTCTCGTACAAATTCTTTATATACGGCGTGTTAACGACACACAAACGTGTGCATACGGTATGTTTAGACGCCACGTATGATCAGGGCCATCTTTACCATTGGGCTAACTGGGCTGCAGCCCAGGGGCGCCGGGCAGAGAGGGGCGCTGGGCAGAGGAATGGCAAGTGGAGAGGAATGCCAGGCAGAGAGGGGTGCCAGGCGGAGAAAGGTGCCAGGCAGAGAGGGGCGCCGGGCAGAGAGGGGTGCCGGGCGCCTCCTACAGTCCAAAAAGTGTTCAAACTTAAGCTGAACTTGTAGGCCCGTTCCTGCACATTGTTGATAGTGTGTAAAACACACGAGCGCCACAGGTCAGGGGGCGCCACCTCTAAAGATGCATTTTATGTTCGAAAATGCATTTGTAGGTTCGAAAATGCATTTGTAGGTTCGAAAATGCATTTGTAGGTTCGAAAATGCATTTGTAGGTTCGAAAATGCATTTGTAGGTTCGAAAATGCATTTGTATGTTCAGAAATGAATTTGCAGGTCCAAAAATGAATTTGTAGGTCCAAAAATGAATTTGCAAGTCCAAAAATGAATTTGCAGGTCCAAAAATGAATTTGTAGGTCCATAAATGAATTTGCAGGTCCAAAAATGAATTTGCAGGTCCAAAAATGAATTTGCAGGTCCAAAAATAAATTTGCAGGTCCATAAATGAATTTGCAGGTCCAAAAATGAATTTGCAGGTCCAAAAATGAATTTGCAGGTCCAAAAATGAATTTGTAGGTCCAAAATGAATTTGTAGGTCCAAAAATGAATTTGCAGTCCAAAAATGAATTCGTAGGTCCAAAAATGCATTTTTTGGTTCAAATTTATTTTCCACAAAAATGCTTACCGGTACTTCTTTTGGCAGGGGTGGGAGCATGTCTAAAAAATATGAGTGCACTACAAGTATACCCTAGGAACGGGCCTGTGAAATTGTAAATGTAAAAATAATTTTTTTTTTAATTACGACAAGGGACAAGGGGCGCCTTATTTTTTTAAGCCCATGGCGCTGAAAAGTGTTAAGACGGCCCTGCGTATGATGGACGTTACTCGCCACACTTCGTGACATCAACTGTGGTATGTTTAATATTTTTGCTGGTTGTTGATGAACGTGGAAAATTGACTGATAATAAAAAAAAAATAAAAAAATAAAAAATAACTCACCCGCACACCCTCTATCTTCATAACCCAAAAACAAAGCAATCTCCTTCTCCATCTATTAACAACTAGCTTCACCAACAATGCGTCGGGCCTAAAAACCAAAATTTTCCAGTCAAAAACTCCTCAATCAAATCCAAATTCTCCGAGCAACATGGACGAGCAACTCAACCAAACCCGCCTGAACCTCGCGTCCAAGAACCTCTGCGAGATGTGCGACAATCGCATACTCACGGACGTGGAGCTCAAATGCAAAGGCGGCGTCATCCACGCCCACCGCTGCGTGCTCATGGCCACAAACTCCTTCTTCTACAACATTTTCTGCAACGAGCTCACCGGCGACTCGCTCATCCAGATGGAGTTCGAACACCTGCACCTCGACGTGATGGTCGCCGTCGTCAAAACCCTCTACGGCAACGTGCCGCGCACCTTCAAAAGCGTCGAGCACATCATCGACGTGCTCGACCTCTCGCACATGATCGACGAGACGATGCTCTTCAACTACTGCATGAAACTCTTGGTGCAAATGCTCACCGTCGACAACTGCGTCCACCTCTGGCGACTCACCGACAAGTACGGGCGAATTAAAGAGCAGATCGCCATCAAACGCTTCGTGGCCGACCACCTGCCCCAAGTGGTCAAGAGCAAGCAGCTGGAGGAGCTGACGGTCGACCAGATGATCGATTTTGTCCAGTTCGCCTCCCCGTCGGACAAGCTCGGCGACCACCTCGTGCTCGCGGTCATGCAGTGGAGCAAGAGCAACTGCGTCCAGAGGCCGGACAAGATGGCCGTCCTGTTCGACCTGGTGGAGAAACTCGTGTACACTTCCAACTGTGGCGCCCGCACCACGTCCGAGATGTTGGACCGCCTGGTGTCCGCGAAGAGCCGGCTGGTGGCGATCTCCTCCAACGCGGCGGAGACTCCCGACTCCTCCATCTCCTTGCAACGCTCCACGAGCACCGAGTCCGGTCCGAAAAAGGCGGCGGATGCCGAGCGCCAGCCGTCGCCGAAACAGAGGGCTTCCCTGCACAACGCGCCGGCGCACACCTCGCGGTCGCGGGCCGCTTGTTTGGGCGACCGCACTGTGTCCGTTTGTGGCGGGAACCGCGACAAGAGCGCCGCGTATGCCTTACGCAAGCGCAAAGCTCGTTCCGCCGCTAAGAAGAGAAGTCGTGCGGTCGTTCTGCCTCTGCCGTCAAATTCCGAGTTGTTTTCGACGCAGAATTCCGACTTGACGTCTTTTCACGAATTCCTTCCGAAGAGTGATTTTTACGCGTCCCTTATTTCCAGTCCGAAAATTCGTCCGTCGACTCCGGCAGTTCCGACAGTGCTGATTAGCGATTTGAGTTTCAACAGCTCTCCGACGTCGCCTTACAGTCTTCCGACAACTATGATCAGCACCAGTCGGCCCACGAGCCCCACGACTCCTTCGAGCAACATGATAACGAGTTTGTCTTCGACTTTCACCAGTTCTCAGACGCCTCCTAGCGGCGGTCCGACCGCTCCGAGCAGACAGGAAGCTCGTAAAGAATGTGCAAAACCACCCAAAGGCAGTCCGAAAACACCGAAAACACATCATCCGACCGTGGGCGGTCGTCCAAGGACTCTGAAACCGCCAAACAATTGTTGTTGTCTGAAACACCCGTCGAAAATCAGTCGTCCGAATACACCAACCGTCGGTATCGCAAGCTGTCCGGACGTGATCGCTCGTCCGAAAGCTACGAAGCCGCCGAATGATTGTTTTACAAGTCGGCTGAAAACACCCAACGATCTGCCGAAAACGCCCAACGATGGTCTCAAGAGTCATCCGATAGCAAACAGTCGTTTGAAAACTCCAAAAGCAACCGTCGATTGTTCTCACAGTTTCCCGACGCCAAGCACGTGTTTGAAAACACCGAACGACATTCTCCAGACGGCAAACAGCCTTCCGAAAACACCGAACGTCGATCTCCTAAATAAAACCAGTCGTCCGAAATCACCAGACGAGGCTCTCCCGCTTCCAAATCTCCCGGAGACAACTGATCGTCCGACAACAGCGAACGACGCTCTCTCGGGTGAGCCGAAGACGATTGCTCTTCCGAAAACACTAAACGACGGTCTGCCAGGTCTCCCAGGTCTCCTAAGTCTTCCGGGTCTCCCGGCTTCAAGCGGTGGTCCGAAAACACCGAACGATGATCTCTTGAGTAAATCGGTCACAAACAGTCGTCCGGTTCCGAAATCGTCGAGCGGTCGTTCCGTATCTCGTCCGACAATAAGCAGTCATTTGAAATCACTCAACAAAAAGCCACCGAGCAGTCCGAAAATCGTCACTCCTCCGAAAACCACTCCCGTTCGACCGAAGAAAAGTATTCCGATAAAGCTGGACGGTCAAGCTCGTCCCGCAACCTCTACCAACAGCAATCAAGCGACGTCGCCGCGCGTCGAGATCGCGAACAAGAGTCGATTCATATCGGGCATCCCCCGCGCGACCCCAAGTATTCCCGCGACCACAAATCACGTTCCGTCCGTACCGAGTGGATCCTCGAGCGACACGAGCAACGACGCGGACGCGGACTTGGTCCTGTATTACGAGAACAAACCATTTTTCTCCACGGAAGCCAGGAACACGAAACCCGGGATGGCCGTGAACACGAAACCGGCGAACAAAACGAAATCGTTCGCGTTGTTTGCTCAGTCGGAAGACCAGACTGCACCGCGCTCGAACTCGGCAAACGCGATGACGTCCAACCGGGATTCCGACACGAGCATCGTCGGTCCGAACATGGCAAGCGGGTCGTCGAAAGACGTTCGCGTCCATTTTTACTGCGCCAACGGCGTGCAGAACGTCGAGTTGTTGACGCAGACGTACTCGACGTCCACGCGAAAATGGACAACATTCAGAGAGGTCCGATTGTCGGACGCGGTGTCCAGCAATTGGTACCCGCTCATCTCGGCGGACGGCGAACAGCTATTCTTCGCCATTTCGAGCGAGAAGAAATTCGTCGCGTTGAGCGCGATCACCGGGGTGACGTACACGGGACCGGCGGTGCGGGGGTTGGCGTACACGGGTCCGGCGGTCAAGTTCCACAGCCGGGTGGCGGGGGTCGTGGACGGGCCCCGCATTTACGTTTGGAACTACGAATCGATCGCGCGCTTCGACACCAAATCGTACACGTGGAAGTCGCTGTCGCCCAACCCGCACGTGTTCGCCGGCTGGAGCAATCTGTTGGCCACGAACGGTCAGTTGTACTTTCACGGCAACTTCCCGCCCGCCATCTACAAGTACGATTTCGATCGGGACGCGTGGGAGCTGAATAAGGCGTTTAAGGAGTCGTCGAACACCAAGTCGATCAGGTGCAAATGTTTTCAGAGGTTTTGCAAGAAGAAGTTGTATTTCGTCGCCGACGAGGGACTGTTGTTGACTTTTAACACCGAGACGAACGCGTGGAGCGATCGGTTTTTGCCCGAGTTCGAGTCGAGGGTGCCGCTGCTGATGAATTGCGACGAGTCGTTCATCATTTTCGGAGATAAGCGCAATAGGTCTCAGTATTTTTTCTACTATCCCGAAATAAATAAATTGGATTTCTTTGAAAACAATCAAATCATGTACAACGAGAGTTTTGTGTCCTGTGATGTAACTATTTGAAACGAAAATTGCTTGATAGATTATTTAATAAAAGACAAACAAAAAGAGTAAAATAAAAACCAGCGAGTAATAATTCTTAAGAAAACAAGACAAACAATAAACAAAACACTTAATTCTAGTCAGGGCCGTCTTAACACTTTTCAGCGCCCTGGGCTTAAAAAAATAAGGCGCCCCTTGTCCCTTGTCGTAATTTAAAAAAAAAAATCATTTTTACATTTACAATTTCACAGGCCCGTTCCTAGGGTATACTTGTAGTGCACTCATATTTTTTAGGCATGCTGGTGACCCACTCCCACCCCTTAAGTACCAGTAAGCATTTTTGTGAAAAATAAATTTGAACCAAAAAATGCATATTTGGACATACAAATTCATTTTTGGAGCTGCAAATTCATTTTTGGACCTGCAAATTCATTTTTGGACCTGCAAATTCATTTTTGGACCTGCAAATTCATTTTGGACCTACAAATTCATTTTTGGACCTGCAAATTCATTTTTGGACCTGCAAATTCATTTTTGGACCTACAAATTCATTTTTGGACCTGCAAATTCATTTTTGGACCTGCAAATTAATTTTTGGACCTGCAAATTAATTTTTGGACCTGCAAATTCATTTTTGGACCTACAAATTCATTTTTGGACCTGCAAATTCATTTTTGGACCTGCAAATTCATTTTTGGACCTGCAAATTCATTTTGGACCTACAAATTCATTTTTGGACCTGCAAATTCATTTTTGGACCTGCAAATTCATTTTTGGACCTACAAATTCATTTTTGGACCTGCAAATTCATTTTTGGACCTGCAAATTAATTTTTGGACCTGCAAATTAATTTTTGGACCTACAAATTCATTTTTAGACCTGCAAATTCATTTTTGGACCTACAAATTCATTTTTGGACCTACAAATTCATTTTTGGACCTGCAAATTCATTTTTGGACCTGCAAATTCATTTTTGGACATGCAAATTCATTTTTGGACCTACAAATTCATTTTTGGACCTGCAAATTCATTTTTGGACCTGCAAATTCATTTTTGGACCTACAAATTCATTTTTGGACCTACAAATTCATTTTTGGACCTGCAAATTCATTTTTGGACCTACAAATTCATTTTTGGACCTACAAATTCATTTTTGGACCTACAAATTCATTTTTGGACCTACAAATTCATTTTTGGACCTGCAAATTCATTTTTGGACCTGCAAATTCATTTTTGGACCTACAAATTCATTTTTGGACCTGCAAATTCATTTTTGGACCTGCAAATTAATTTTTGGACCTGCAAATTAATTTTTGGACCTACAAATTCATTTTTAGACCTGCAAATACATTTTTGGACCTACAAATTCATTTTTGGACCTACAAATTCATTTTTGGACCTACAAATTCATTTTTGGACCTACAAATTCATTTTTGGACCTGCAAATTCATTTTTGGACCTGCAAATTCATTTTTGGACCTGCAAATTCATTTTTGGACCTACAAATTCATTTTTGGACCTGCAAATTCATTTTTGGACCTGCAAATTAATTTTTGGACCTGCAAATTAATTTTTGGACCTACAAATTCATTTTTAGACCTGCAAATTCATTTTTGGACCTGCAAATTAATTTTTGGACCTACAAATTCATTTTTAGACCTGCAAATTCATTTTTGGACCTGCAAATTAATTTTTGGACCTACAAATTCATTTTCGGACTTGCAAATTCATTTTTGGACCTACAAATGCATATTTAGAGATGGCGCCCCCTGACCTGTGGCGCTCGTGTGTTTTACACACTATCAACAATGTGCAGAAACGCGCCTACAAGTTCAGCTTATGTTTGAACACTCTTTGGACTGTAGGAGGCGCCGGGCACCCCTCTCTGCCCGACAACCCTCTCTGCCCAGCGCCCCTCTCTGCCCGGCGCCCCTCTCTGCCTGGCACCCTTCTCTGCCCGGCACCCCTCTCTGTCCGACAACCCTCTCTGCCCAACACCCTTCTCTGCCCGGCGCCCCTCTCTGCCCAACACCCTTCCCTGCCCGGCGCCCCTCTCTGCCTGGCGTTCCTCTCCACTTGCCATTCCTCCGCCCTGCGCCCCTCTCTGCCCGGCGCCCCTGGGCTGCAGCCCAGTTGGCCCAATGGGAAAGATGGCCCTGATTCTAGTTCGGGTGCGTGGTGCGGTGAAGCAGCTTTCGCTCGACAGTCTTTCTATCGGCAGGCATTCTGTCGACAAAATTCTCCCCAATAGCATTCTCTCGCCCCCCTCTCCATCTCTTGCCATGCATTCTATCCCCACTCAATCTCTCGCCCTACTGCAGACACTCACCCTCTTCCTAATGGCCTAACAGAATGATTCACAGAATGTGAAATGAATTGATGATGAAAATGTCATCAAAACATTTCAAACCGATGCAAAAAGTTACGTTTTGCGACGTTTTCATCATCAAACATGGTGAACGCGAACTTCGTTCAAGTTCACTCTTAAAAGTGAACCAAGTTTGTTTTTTGCGCTCACTTGTAAAAGTGAACTAGTTTGCGTTCGATATAATACTGGCCGCCACACATCACTTTTGTGACTAAAAAATTTTATAATAACCAAACGAGAACTTATAGAAACTGCTGGTGTTCAGAAGCGAGTTAGAGAGGGCCTTTGAGAAATTTATTGTAAGTTTTAATAAAAATCTTTTATTCGCATTATTGAAGATTGTAAATAAAAAGGAAAAAAAAAACATATTCATAGAATGCACTTCACATTATCTGCCTACATCATTTTCGTTTTCAGCAATGTACATTTGTTAAAAAATTTATTACACATGATTAAATCAGTACTGTACAACTGAAGTTTAGTTTTAGGTAAAATTCTTATTTCAAACTTTTTAAAATCAAAAAACCACTGAAAGATTTTCTGTTTCACATGATAAATTAGTAAATACAACGGACTAGTATCAACAAAAGCTCTGTAAAAAAAAGAACTAAACTGAAATCTAAAAGCAATAATTTGATGGTTGGTCCCTTTCTGACTCAAAATATTGAGAAAATAAACGAAACAAAAACAATAACACGAAGCAAAAGATATGTGCAAGTTGAGATTCCTAAACAATTTTCTTCACAACTTCAATTCCAAATTTCTCCAATCTTTAACAAGTATAGTAAAAATAAAAAACTAACCAACTAATCCAAAATCACAGGATCAAACAAAACCACAATTGAATGTTCAGTCGCAGCACAATTTCTTCTCCAATCAAATAAACTATATTACACCAAACCGTCCGATCGATCCGTAGCTTCTTTTGGCCACCGCAATTCCACAGAATAAAAAAATAATTTACTAAAAAACAAAACAAAAACACTTCGCCAAAGAGTGGAAAAGGAATAAATAAAACACGGGCATTATTTCTCGAGTTGGAATGTACAAAAAGGCCGCCAAAATCATTGCGGGTTGATTTTCCAGCTTCGACATTTTTTTTCCACCTGTTCTTCCCAAATCTCAAGTGTTGTGGTAACTGGTGCGTCTGCGCATGCACGCCTTGATGCTGCTGTAAGTAGTTGGATAAACCCTGAGCGTGACCAACGCCGAGCCCAGAGCGAGTTTGACGGGCGCCGCCGCCCCACCGGGCAGCTGCATGAGTAAAGTGCCGACGGCCGACACGCCGTCGTCGGTCGGCTCGATCGCCACCGGTCTCACGCTGTGTTTGTCGTCGTTCTGGTGGATCTTGGGCGAATCCCTCCCGTGAAAGTGTTTGCGCCCTTTCCACTTCTTCGCGTACAGGGTCGGCGAGTAGGGCAGGAAATCGTCGGGCGATTCCTCGTCGATGATTGCCGTGACGCGCGCGAACGGCCGGCTGGCCATGTGCTCCATCTCGACGGCCTGGCGCAGGCGCGCTCGCCGCACCTCGACCGCTTGCTTCACCTTCCAGACGATGACGCAGACGGCGAGAAAGAGGAAGAAGCACGAGAAGAAGACGGAGAAGAAGACGAACAGGTCGATGCGCGGCTGGTCCTGGCGGAAAAACAGGTTTCCGTAGGTGGCGTTCAGTTCGTTCTTGGCGTATGCGCTCGACGTGCTCTGCAGCACGAGGTAAAAGTGCGTGCTGCGCAGGTCGTGCACCTCCTGCGGGAGCGTTATGACGAGGCGGTTCTCGATGTTGCGCACGGCGAGGAAATCGAACGGGTCGCTGATCGTGACGAACGTGTTGAGCCCCTTGGCGAACTTCTCGCGCAATTTGTAGCGTTTCTCGGCCGCGTCGGAGTTGTTGTTGCCGTTGGAGGCGAACGTGGTGAAGTCGTCGTATTTGAAGTTGTTTGAGCCGCGTTTCTTGCGCTTGTGAAGTTGAAGGGTTTCGTTGTTGATTACGGCGGAGACGGAGTTGAGGTCGATGCCGTATTTGGCGTCGATGGATATCACGTGTTTGTTGAGGGCTAGGTGGTTTCTCACGACGAACGTGTCGTCGCGGGGGGAAAGGTAGAGGTCCAGGGATCCCTGGATCACGTCGACGATCACTCGGATGTCGACGTTTCTGAATTTCGGGTAGACGACGAAGTAGACGGTGTAGCCGGAGTGAAGCGGATATGGTGTTAGACATGAATCTGAAAATGTAAAAATTTAAAGTTTTATTTTAACCATTTTGGTGAGATTAAAGCTTGTTTTTTACCATTTTGGTGAGACTAAAGCTTGTTTTTTACCATTTTGGTGAGACTAAAGCTTGTTTTTTACCATTTTGGTGAGACTAAAGCTTGTTTTTTACCATTTTGGTGAGATTAAAGTTTGTTTTTTACCATTTTGGTGAGATTAAAGTTTGTTTTTTACCATTTTGGTGAGACTAAAGCTTGTTTTTTACCATTTTGGTGAGACTAAAGTTTGTTTTTTACCATTTTGGTGAGACTAAAGCTTGTTTTTTACCATTTTGGTGAGATTAAAGTTTGTTTTTTACCATTTTGGTGAGATTAAAGTTTGTTTTTTACCATTTTGGTGAGACTAAAGCTTGTTTTTTACCATTTTGGTGAGACTAAAGCTTGTTTTTTACCATTTTGGTGAGACTAAAGTTTGTTTTTTACCATTTTGGTGAGATTAAAGTTTGTTTTTTACCATTTTGGTGAGACTAAAGCTTGTTTTTTACCATTTTGGTGAGACTAAAGCTTGTTTTTTACCATTTTGGTGAGACTAAAGCTTGTTTTTTACCATTTTGGTGAGATTAAAGTTTGTTTTTTACCATTTTGGTGAGATTAAAGTTTGTTTTTTACCATTTTGGTGAGATTAAAGTTTGTTTTTTACCATTTTGGTGAGACTAAAGCTTGTTTTTTACCATTTTGGTGAGACTAAAGCTTGTTTTTTACCATTTTGGTGAAATTAAAGTTTGTTTTTTTTACCATTTTGGTGAGATTAAAGTTTGTTTTTTACCATTTTGGTTTGTTTTTTACCGCTTTGATCAATTTTATGTTTGTTTTTCATCATTTCATACAATTTAGACTGACTTTCATCGTTTTCTAATTTTTTTACTACTATTTCAAGTTTGATTTTAATTGTTTGGGACTTTGGTTCCATTTTAACTTTGATGTTCGGTATTGGTTTGGTAATCGCAATATTGCGGTATTCAAGTTAAAATAGAATTTTTCTCGTTTAATTAATACCTTGAGTCAGAGGATCGAAACAATAATCCCTATCGACTGTCATTTGTCGATAACATTGATGCCCATTAGTCGGCGTACCCAGAAACGAATCTTTGCACTTCGAACACTAAACAAACACAACAACAAAAAAATATTAAAACCACCACAAATATAATCAAATCCATAAAATACTTGTTGCATCCAGCACGGCAAAACCGTCTTGCTCTTTTGATTGCAATGCTGATCAGTTTCCGTATTATTCTGACAATTGCATTTCTCACCGGTGTACGGATCGCACGAATTCCCATGTCCCTGACATTCACATCTAAAAAAACAAAATAATTCAACAAATAAACTAAAAATTAAAAAATCTCGACGCACGGTCTGCACGCTTCTTGCGGATTATTCTCCGTGGTCCGGAAAAACCCCAATTGGCACAATTCGCACCGGTTTCCGCGCGTGTTGTTGCGACACGACACGCAAACGGCCTCTGCGCTCGCACCTTCGTGAATGGACAGCAAATCGGTCAACTATTTAAATAAAATTAATTAAAAGATAATTGGATCAATCATTACAATTGGGAAATTCACATTTGTAAATTCGGCGGCTTCGCTGGCCAGTATTTGAGCAGTGATGTTGTAATATTCTTCCTCCACGCACACTTTGGCGTGTCCGTTGCAATAGTCGTTGCACGATATGCATTTGTCGTTGTTGCGAGGGTTTCCGACGAAAAGCAGTTTGCATTTTTCGCACTGTTTTCCCTGCGTATTGTTCTTGCAGTCTAGGCAAGAGTCGAGTTGATCCACGCTTTCGCACGTGCTGTGTCCGTTGCAGTTGCACTGCATTGAGCAATTTTTACTGACGTATCCGAAGTAGCATTCGCATTCTTCCGGCGATATGCAGGTGCCGTGCACGCAACCCTGGTGGCAAATGGGCTTGCAGGTTTTCCTGGTTTAATAAATGGAGAAAAAATTTGCAGATACGAAAAGGTAAAAAAAAAAATAATGTAAAAAATCTTTAAAACGGTAAGGATAAGGGGGAAAATTGAAACCAATGAGGAGAAATAGTGAAAAAAAGTGAAAAATATTGAAAAAAAATGAAAAGAAAAAAGAAAAGTATTGAAAACAGTGAAAATAAGAAAGAAAAATATTGAAAACAGTGAAAATAAGAAAGAAAAATAATGAAAACAGTGAAAATAAGAAAGAACAAGTAAATAAAAAAAACCGTTTTTTTGGAAAAAGGCTTTCATGCTGTATCCCTGCGAAATTGGAATCCAGACTAAAAATTTGACATATAACAGATCGTTTTTAAGCAAATAAAAAATAAACTTAAGTTCAGATCAAAAAAATTATTGCCATCCTTTGAAAGAGCGGCAAATTCTGCACAGGAAACATATTTTAAATATTTTAATCGGTTCATTTTTCATATTTTTGTTTTTTTATGGTTGAATTCAAATTTCCTACTAAATTCGCAGGCTACTCTTTTTTTTACCGAATCGAAAAAAAAATAAACAGGCTCGTGTAGAATGGAATTTCCAATCGAATGAGCCTGGTTTCAGAATTTTTAAATCCTTTTTTAGTACCGAAAACATCAAAATTCGTATCGGGCGAACATTTTGGCATCTATTAAAGGACACGGTGGCGCTCCGGTTTGATTACATTTCGCCGTAAATCGCTGATCTTAATTTTATCATATTAATTGGAAAGTAGACCAAAAGCTGCATCATAAAAGTCTACTTTCCTATCTTATAATTAAATGTTCAGAAGTTGAAACATACAAATGTTCAAGTTAAATAAAAGCCTTTAAAATAAAGAAAAAGTGTCGTGTAGATATTGAAAACATTCCAAAATATTGAAAACAGTCCAAAATAATGAAAACAGTCCAAAATATTGAAAACAGTTTAAAATATTGAAAACAGTGAAAATAAGAAGAAAAAAATATTGAAAACAAAGAAAGAAAAATATTGAAAACAAAGAAAGAAAAATATTGAAAACGAAGAAAGAAAAATACTAACACATTAAAAAGTGATAAATTTTACCCTTCATTAATATATCCTTTCCTACAATGACATTCAAACCCTTTCACGAGATCGATGCAATCCTCGCTCTTCTTATCGCACGTGTGGTGGTTGTTGAGACATTCATTTTCAGCCGGACACTTCATGTATGACCACTGAGGTGAATTTTCAACTGCCAAAAGGAAATTTTTTTAAAAAAACCAATCAACTAAAAGAAAAAAAAAAAAAAAAAAACCAAACTCGTTAAAATCTCTCCATGAAACGACACGTTATTATTCCTGCACGTTCCCGTTGCGGGGCCGTCCAACCCGCCTTCCATACACAGCCCGTGTCCGTCCAAATCGAGTCCGGACAAAGCGCACCACCCGCAGTGCGGCTGTGAAAGGCAGTGTGAGCATTGATTGAATTCCGAGCAGTTACGTGGGCACTGTTCGGACGATCCTCGCAACACCATGCCGCAAATCCCCGCCACGCAGCGCAGCGGTTGATAACTCGGCGAAATACACTAAAAAAAAAAAAAAAAAACATAATCAAATAAAAAATTTTTTTAAATTAACCAAAATTAATTTACTTCTTTTAATTCCCGACTCCAGCGACATTCGTGAAATCCACCTTCGGCACCGGCGGAATCCAAACAACTACGACAATCTTTGTGTTGAGCACATCGAGGCGGACAGGCCAATGGCGGCATTGCGACGACGGGGAAGTTGGACGCGGCTTGGATTTTCTTTAAGAAGCAATTCCAGTCGTATATCGGCTTCACGTTCACGGTACTTATGGTCCGACCCATTTCGTCTGTTTAGAAAGTAAGTTCACAAGTTAAGCAGTGGTGGAACAAGTAATTTGACAAAATTTCAGACATTTTTGGTCAATTTCAACCGAAATCTAGAAAATTTGATTAAATTTAACAAAAATACAAATTTTTGAATCACTTGAACGAAGAATTTGTCGCGTCCAAATGCATTGTTTAGCATTGCGGCATTTTTCACAGTCAGACGCCGTGCAAGTTCTTTCTGGGCAATTTTCAGGGTCGCGAATCCCTTGCAAAAGCTGAATATAATTGCATTCGCTGTCCGCTTCGCACGTCGGATCGTACGCGATGCAACGACTGCCCTGGGACGTCGTAAACCATTGACAAACCTCGAAAATCAAACAAAAAATAATAATAATTAAAACCAAATCGATCCAACAAATCCACCAAATCAAAAATACATTCTTAGCGTTCGGATAACTCGGCCACACGGCCAAACACTCGGAACAAGTCGCGTACTGTGAACAATCTCTGCTTTCCAGCAACTCCTTGTTGCAATTGATCGTCACCGACGACAATTCGACCGTGCCGTCCGGATTGCTGCAACTAAACCAAAAATTTAAAACAAAAACAAAAAATAATAATTTCTTTACAAATTAATTTTTACCTGAATGGAATTTGGCGTTTGGACGAATAGCAATAACTCTGATTCGTGTGATTGTTGTGAAAAACCGAGCAAAACAGACAATCCGGCGCCTGCCAACAGTTGTGTTTGGTCGCAAAAACGCTGCACAAGTCGACGGGCAGATACAATTTGTGCAGACTTCCGATCAACTGACCGGAAAACCCGCCGAAAATATACACGGTGTTTCCCTGGCGCACCACGGCTCGTCCGACGGCCTCTTCCAGGTCGTATTTGTTCAATTTGTGACCTCCTTCGCCCGTCAACTCCACCCACATGTTGCACGCGTAATTATACGCCAAAATGGAGTCGCTCAACTCTCCGTTCTTCGATCTTCCGCCAATAACGACCATGTATTCGTCCATCGTGACGGCAGAGTGCATGTACCGGTACCGCAAATTAGTCAACTGCAAAATTTAATTATAAAAAATTAAAAACATCCGAGAAATTAATTAATTCTCCATTTATTTACGCTGAAGGGTCCCTTTTCCGCCGGTAGGACCGTCCAGCGTTTCGATGGATGGTGAAAGGCAAATAATTGGTTGGAAACGACGGTTTTGTCGATGCGATACAAGATGCCGCCGAACACGTAGATGCTGTAGTCGCGGGGGCTGTAGACCGCAGTGTGCCCGTACAAGCCGGTGGGCGTTGCTCCGCTGACATTTAGCATGGTCCATTTGGCAGAATTCACGTCGTATTCGTAGGATTTGTCCAGAAATCCATACTGAATGTCGAAACCACCGATCAAAACCAGACGCTCCTTCCCGCACAGCGTCAAAGTGTGGCCGGCCAACGCCGGGATTTGCAAGGAATTCTAAATAAAAATAGTTAATATAGAAAAATTTAGAACTGAAAATTAAAATAAAGAAAATCAAGATATTACTTCAAGTTGCGTCCATTTTCTGCTCGTCACGTTGAATTTCCAAAAGTCGTTGAGTATTTCGGCCTGCGTCAAACCGCCGTAGATGTAAATCTCGCGCTTGTCCCACACGAACGCCGACGCGTGGAAATAACGACCCCTGGGAAGCGAATAACTGCTGCGTCCTTCTATCACAACCTAAAAAAAAAATTAAAAAAAATTATTTTTTCTTGAAAATAATTAAAAAAAAATTATTTCTTCTCGAAAAAATTTTAAAAAAATTATTTTTTCTCAAAGAAATTTTAAAATTATTTTTTTTTTTCGAAAAAATTAACAAAAAATTAACAAAAAATTAAAAAAAAATTATTTTTTCTCGAAAAAATTTAAAAAAAATTATTTTTTTTCGAAAAAATTAAAAAAAAAATTATTTTTTCTCGAAAAAATAAAATAAAAATAATTTTTTCCTAAAAAAATAATTTCCTGCTAATTGCTAAATCACCTTTTCCCATTTGTAGCTCTTAGTATCGAACTTATACATGTCGTTCAAAGGTCCCCGCGAGAGCGAATAGCCACCAAACAGCCACAAATTGCGCTCGTGGTCAGAGATCAATGTGTGGCCCATGCGCGGTAAGATGCTGGCAAGATGCTCGGCCGAAGGAGCGAGTCGCAAGGGGTCGAAAAGCGTGGTCACGGTCGGTTTGAACGGATTCATCGGTTGGAGACAGTCGATTCCGGTGAACCCGGGTTCGCACAAGCAAACGCCGTATTCCTCGTTGCACACGCCGCGCCATTGGAGTTGCGAGCAATGATTGGGACAGATCCTCAGCTGACAATTGGGACCCGCGAACCCTTTTTGGCACTGACACCAGCCTTGGGTGCATATTTGGTTGCCCGGACATTTGTCGGAGCACGTCTCGACTCGGAATGTCGAGTTGAATCCTTGCATCGGATCGTCGCGTTGGTAAAATACGGTGAGGAAACCTTTGCAACGCAAGAATTAGAATTAAATGATTTTGTGTCCAGGTGAATTTGTTTTTTTGATTTTGTACCGGATTTAGCTTCGATTTCGATGGTTTTGTTGATGTTGGATCCGCAGAAGACTCCGAGTACTTTGTTCTGCCAGTCACGATGCGGATCTTGTAGGACGAATCCAGGCAGACCGTCGAAGACGTAGACGAAATTTTCCGAGCATTTTACATTCAGGTCGGAATGGATGGTCAGGTGAATCGAAGGTGTCGCACTGAAAAATGGATATTGTGCTCAATGGTTTTATCAATTGCATTTTTCTGGCTAAAAATTGCATTTTTCTGGCTAAAAATTGCATTTTTCTGGCTAAAAATTGCATTTTTCTGGCTAAAAATTGCATTTTTCTGGCTAAAAATTGCATTTTTCTGGCTAAAAATTGCATTTTTCTGGCTAAAAATTGCATTTTTCTGGCTAAAAATTGCATTTTTCTGGCTAAAAAT
Source organism: Strigamia acuminata (assembly GCA_949358305.1). Taxonomy (NCBI): domain Eukaryota; kingdom Metazoa; phylum Arthropoda; class Chilopoda; order Geophilomorpha; family Linotaeniidae; genus Strigamia; species Strigamia acuminata. Next base: position 36,565,727 of record OX442314.1, read on the forward strand.
TGCATTTTTCTGGCTAAAAATTGCATCTTTCTGGCTAAAAATTGCATCTTTCTGGCTAAAAATTGCATCTTTCTGGCTAAAAATTGCATTTTTCTGGCTAAAAATTGCATCTTTCTGGCTAAAAATTGCATTTTTCTGGCTAAAAATTGCATTTTTCTGGCTAAAAATTGCATTTTCTGGCTAAAAATTGCATTTTTCTGGCTAAAAATTGCATTTCTCTTTGTAAAAATTGCATTTCTCTTTGTAAAAATTGCATTTTTCTTTGTAAAAATTGCATTTCTCTTTGTAAAAATTGCATTTTTCTTTCTAAAAATTGCATTTTACTTTCTAAAAAATTGCATTTTTCTTTCTAAAAAATTGCATATTTCTTTCTAAAAATTACATTTTTGTGCCCACAATTAAATTTACATCCACAAAAACACAATTTCGCAATCTAGAATTGAATTTGTCAGTCTAAAATTCCAGTTGAGCATAATAGTTAATTGTTTCCATCTATCCGTCCTCCCAACCCCCCTCCCGCAAAGAAAAACAAAATTTCTCAAAACATATTTGCTAAATCTTTCAAAAAACTACACATACCTATCACGTAAAAAGAGATTTTGTTGCAAATCAGGATGCACGGTCAGAATCCACAAGCACGAATCGCCGAGCGAACTCCCAGGTTGACTGCCAAGTCCGCCTTTCTCAACCCCCGTGAGCAACTGGCGCGAGCCGCACTTCAAAAAGCAGTTCCCACCGCGTCTCGGATCACCGTAGTACCCGAGCTCGCACCGTTCGCAATGCTCGCCCGCCGTGTGGTCCTGACAGAAGCAAACTCCGCTCGCAGTATCGCAATACCCATCGTTTTCGCTTCCGTGCTCGTTGCAATTGCATTTCCTGCACCACTGCACCATCGTCGCGTTCCCAAAACTCCCAGGCCTGAAAAATAAACCGATTAAACCGACAAAAACCAACGCACAAATTATAAAACGCACTTGCAACGCTCGCAGAACATTCCTTCGGTCCAGTCCTGGCATTCGTCGCAGATGCCGACGCCCTGCAAGCACGTACTGTGGTTGTTGCAGCCGCAGTTTGCGCTGCAGTCGACGCCGGTCCAACCGAGGTAGCAGTTGCATTGGTAGAAAGGCGCTTCGGAGCAGATGCCGTTGACGCACACTTCCTCGCACGTTTTGATGCACGATTCGTGGCCGTCGCCGCGGAATCCCTTGTTGCAAGTGCATTCGTACGAGTCGAAGGTGTTTGTGCAAGTGGCGTTCGGGTGGCAATCGTGAAGTCCCAAAAGGCACTCTTCGACGTCCGGGCAGAGATCGTAGAACCACACGTGGGTTTCGGGGTACGAATGAAGGGAGCTTTTCATGCTCGAGCATTTTTCTGTGCGATATTAAAAATGATTATTTTTCATCTCAAGTTTATGTGAAAATTTAAATCTTCGGTCAAGAAATGTAAAAATTGGTCGAAAATGTAAATAATTTACTACTTTAGGTCTAAAAATGTAAATAATTTACTACTTTAGGTCTAAAAATGTAAATAATTTACTACTTTAGGTCTAAAAATGTAAATAATTTACTACTTTAGGTCTAAAAATGTAAATAATTTACTACTTTAGGTCTAAAAATGTAAATAATTTACTACTTTAGGTCTAAAAATGTAAATAATTTACTACTTTAGGTCTAAAAATGTAAAAATTGGTCTAAAATATAAATAATTTACTATTTTAGATCTAAAAATGTAAATAATTTACTACTTTAGATCTAAAAATGTAAAAATTGGTCTAAAAATGTAAATAATTTACTATCTTAGATCTAAAAATGTAAATAATTTACTACTTTAGGTCTAAAAATGTACAAATTGGTCTAAAATATAAATAATTTACTACTTTAGGTCTAAAAATGTAAAAATTGGTCTAAAATATAAATAATTTACTATTTTAGGTCTAAAAATGTAAATAATTTACTACTTTAGGTCTAAAAATGTAAAAATTGGTCTAAAATATAAATAATTTACTACTTTAGGTCTAAAAATGTAAATAATTTACTACTTTAGGTCTAAAAATGTAAAAATTGGTCTAAAATATAAATAATTTACTACTTTAGGTCTAAAAATGTAAAAATTGGTCTAAAATATAAATAATTTACTACTTTAGGTCTAAAAATGTAAAAATTGGTCTAAAATATAAATAATTTACTATTTTAGGTCTAAAAATGTAAATAATTTACTACCTTAGGTCTAAAAATGTAAATAATTTACTACTTTAGGAGTTTAGGTCTAAAAATGTAAAAATTCGTCGGAAATGTAAATAATTTGCTACTTTAGGGCTAAAAACGACTACCGTAACTCGATCCAATAAAAAGATCAAACATTACCCTTCGATGGGCCGTGAAAATCGCCGTCCAAGCACGATCCAATAATGGGGTTGTACTGATTGCCGCACCAACCGCACCTCAAATCCGACAAACAATCCTTGCAACTGGTATGCACCGAACAATTGCGACATTGAGCTCCGGGTAACAGCAGACCCTGGCCGATGGTATGATCTTCGTCCACCCATTCTCGACACATTCCATACACGTACGAAGTCGTGTACGTAGAAAACAGAAAACACTGTTGCAGGTGCTCGCACCACGCACATCGACCGGGCTCTCCCAAACAAAACGAACAAGTGTTGCGTCTTAAAAAAAAAAATTAAAAATTAAAAAAAATAAAAAAAATTTTCACTTCAAATTTCGTACAAATTGCAAGGCACGGGGCAGGCTATAACGTCCCGCACGGCATCGGCAAAGCGCCCTCTGCGCACGCAGTGCGAATCCTCAATGAGCCACTCACAATGCGGTTGCTACAAAACACAAACAAATAAAAAACTCGACAAACAATCACATCAATCACAACATACAGCGGTGCAATTTTCGCAATAAATATAATCGGAACACGTGACACAATCTTTCGGCTGCAACACCAAATATTGGCTTTGTCTGTGGTCGGCGCAAATGATTCCGCTGTCGTGCGCGTCCGGGATCCGCTGCAAACACATGGAATGAAGCGCGCACCACCCGCACGACATGTCGGTCAAACACGCCAGACAGTTGTTGTAATTCGAGCAAATCCCGCCGCTAAACGGCTCCAAAAACTCGTAAGTAAATTCCTATAAAAACAAAACAAAATCCATTAATTTATAAATTTTATTTTAAAATAAAAACACGGAAAACAAATTTCACTTTTCTGTAATTCGGGAACCCGTTCCACACCAATTGGACGGTGGCGTGATCGTTGTACGATATCTCGGCACTGATTGGCAAGCGCACGTCGAAGTCGATTAAATACTTGTGGCCTCGCGAAGGGTTCGAAAAAAGACTTTTGTCGCCGGGCCGGTGCGACTCGGTGCGTTGTAATTTGCTGCCGGACGTGTGGTTGGCGACCACCTCCAGAAACTGCTCGGACTCGTTCAGACTCATGCGCAGAACCGCTTTGACGAGTCTGGTGCTGATGAAGAGGCGCAGATGCTGCTCCGCTTTCGGTTTCGTCCCCAGCGGATGAATGAAACCCAAGAGCCGCGTCACGTATTCGCCTCTGGCGTCCTGTTCGCGGTGCCCCGGAAATTCCGGGATGAAGTGGATGTTTTCCGTCGTGCTGTTGATTATGGAAACCTAAAAAAAAAAATTTAATTTAATTTAATTTAATTTTTTTTTTTTTTATTATTTTCACCTCATCCGGTTGGAACCAATTGGGCGGATGTCGGAATTTAAGGAGCGTCAAACCGGGCCGGAAGTCGCGGTACCGACATTCGGTTAATGATTTGATGTTGGTCGCGTTGATGCCCCACCAGCCGACGACGTCGAAAGACCGGTTGGAACCAAACGCGCAAATGCCAATTGGACCTGAATCGGAACAAAAAAATTTCAATGAAAATTTGAATATTAGATGAGAATTCATCGCTTACTTCCTTCCGGATAGCATTCCGCTTTTTGGACGCACCATCGGCAAGGTTTAACGTTAGGTTTGTGTCGTTTCACGTTTTCCATTCCGCCGATCGCCAAACAAGCTTGACAGTCGCCCAGCAGCGGGCAAATGGTTGGGCACCGTCCTGTGTCTAGTCTGAGTTTACAATTCTGAAATGGGGTTTAGTCATTTATTTATTTATTTATTGATTTATTTATTTTATTTTATTGATTAACTAATTTATACCGATGCTTGTGTTTTGTCCATGCACGTGTCATTAGAAAAACCGAGCGCGCCGGGACACCAACCGCATTCGGGATCGGCGCGACAACTCTCCCGAGATTTATGCCTAAATAAACGTTGAAAGAAATGGAAATAAAATTGTCGAATCGGAACGAAAGGCATTCCTACCGTTTACATATGATTGACACATTCATATACACAGAATCCTGAGTTGCAATGTTGGCGGGCACCGTATATGCCAAAAAATCGCCGCGAACGGCCCCGCTGTAACCGCCGGCTATGAGCAGCGTGTTACCGTTCCTCACCGCACTCACGTGAGAAAACGATCCCTGACTAACGGGACTGGGTATACCTAAACAAAAACAAAAAAAAACATTTTGTTAAGGTTTTCCGCCATTTTTTAATTCCCGGTTCCTGGTTACAAAATGGCCGGTACTCCCGGTACAAAAAAAAATATCAGGCGACGAAAAATGGCCACAAATGGCAGTTTTTAGCCGTTTTTCGTCATAAAAAGCCATTTTTAGCCATTTTTCGTCAAAAAGTAACCATTTTTAGCCATTTTCCGTCAAAAATAGCCATTTTTCGTCAAAAAGTAACCATTTTTAGCCATTTTTCGTCAAAAATAGCCGTTTTTCGTCAAAAAGTAACCATTTTTAGCCATTTTGTGAGTGTTTGGACGGTCGCCACGTGGTCGGGGGAGAGCCACGAGGCGCTGGACACAACACACACGATAGAATTCACTCCGAAATACACAAGAGACACAAGTTTAGTTTAAGGTAAGCTTTATTGATGTCTAGGGGTATGATGTGGTGTCTCCCAGTGCATTTCCCAATGCGACGGCTGCGAACAGCCGTCCCTAACAAGACCGCGTGGCACGGCGGCCAATGGCCGCCATGACACACGTGGTCGGAATACCGTTTAGCCATGTCGCCGCTACGTTCACGGAGAACGCAGGACGGACATGGGGAACGTGGACTATCAAGTCCCGGCGGGCGACAGAGTCGCTACGCCAACTGGATTCGTCATTGCCGCCAGCGTGGAAGAGCGATCGTGGAAGCGACCGTTCGCCATGCTGGAAGTTAGAGAACTCTCTTGGGCCTCTGCGGGGCCCACCACTTCCGGAAGGGGCACTTCCGGTTCCCAATTGGCCGGGCCAACGACCATCAGCTCCACCTGGTGCGGGGGTCCGCAACAGGTGCGCGCGAGAAACACACGAGGTGCGCGAGAGCCGTGGAAGCGCCGTGTGTTGCAGGCAAGTGAGCGGACTGAGCGGGCAGCCGGTCACATCTCCCCCCCCTAAAAAAGGTAAGTACTGAGAGGGGTACCTCAACACAATCACGAAAGTGGTTGTTTGAAAGTTAATTTCATAATTAAAAATTAATCATTACTTTTCTTTTTTGCAGATAACCAGATGACCGGATGAGTTGATGACAACTGGACCACGGATCACCAGCAGGTAACATCGGGAAAAATACACCAGAGAAAACAACGCACACTTACCCCCAGGATGAAGACAAAATACAATTCGTGAAATATAAATACTGTAAATAACACTTGTAAATTTTTAACACATTTGAATAAAAAATTCTTTGAAAAATATTAAAATCTAAGTTAATTTAATTCTAATAGGTAAGTAAATGCATTTGTAGCTTTGAGAATAAAAGTTAGGACTATTATTATTACTTTGATAGAGAAAAAACCATTTAAAAAATGTAAAAACTATCAACACTATTGGCATTATAAAGTTTTGAGAAAAACTGGCCACTTCTTCTATATCTGTAGCGTCTTGCCGGGCGTCGGTGGCGTCTCGTCGTCGTCACGTTCGTTCTCTTTTATCGACGGCAGCTCCTTCGCCAGGTTACGACGCGTCTTTTGCTCTCGCTTCGCGGCGGATCTGGTTTTCTTTTCCGCCTTCTTCTCCGCCTTCTCTGCCTTCGATTGTGGTGGAAGAGGCGGCGGAGGCGTATGCGATTCTTCGGTTTCCATCGCACTCGATGCTTCGGCGACGGTCTCGGTGGCGGCCGCGCCATTTTCGATTGACATCGGAGCGGTCTGGAGATTCTGAAATGAAATGTCCGTTGGTCTCTCGCCGAATATCGGCGGCATAATGACCGCTGGATTTGGAATTGACTGTAAAACAGTCGAGGAACAAACGAATTCCGTTGGCATGCTCGTATCGTTTGAGACGATCGTACACGACGGTGGTGGGATTGATTTCTTCGCCGCTTGCGTACATGACGTAACCGTAGCGGTCACTCGTTGGCTCACGGCGAGGGCGGCTTGTCGCTGTTTATAATCAGCGACCTTCTCCCACTTGAGACGTTCTTTGGCTAAAGCGTTTACTGTCTCTTCCGCCATCTTTGGATTTCGTTCGCGGATCTTTAGTCGCATTGCGACGAGGGCCGCCGAAATCTCAGAGCGTGGTTTGGCTTTCGATTCTGTCACCGTCGAACATGACTGTTTTACAGTCACTTTCTTCGGTGGTCGAAGGATTTTAGTCGAACTCGAAGTTGAAGTTTTCGGTGTCTGCGACGTTTGCGAACGATTCGCCGCAAATTCGGCTAGTTTCAAGCGTAAAACCGCTCTTTTTGAAACTCGTCCAGTCGTTGTATCGTCAGCTTTTGACGTGGAATTGGGATTTGATCCCGTTCGTGGCGATTGGGCCGAAGTCGAGGCGCCGGAATTGGCGTAAAACGCCTTTTCTGACTTCTTTCTTTCTCTACGAGAACGCACTCGCATCCAACCGACCACGCGGTTTCTTACTGGAATCGGGCGTCCGGATACCGTCATAAAATGACGGAACCAGAGTTCCAAAGGCTCGTTGCGATCCACATGTCCTTCGCCAAGACAGTTTTCGCACGGAGTTAACGCGCCGTTGTTGCGTTCGGTTACGCAACTTCCTAAACACACTGGGCATACGACTCGAGTGCCGGCTGGATATTCTTCCATTGGAAAATAAAAATGAATTGATCAAATCAAATATACGGAACAGGAAATCGACGGGATTCGTGCGGAGGAGACGAACTGGACAGTCACTTGCTTGGAACGAGAATGATTTGATGTTGCCAAGATTCCTTCTTAAGTACCGCAGAATAACGTCTTTTACGCAACGTGTACGAAACCGGAAACGCTATGTTGTCGTCTCGTGATTGGTCCGTAGGAATTTCGAATTCGGAGGTGTCCACCTAGTGGTCAATCTCTGTATCGTATCGGCAAAATATGATTTCTCGATGGTCTTTTCGAATCCGAATTCGGTTTTGACTGTGCTGCCGTGGTTTTGTGTGAATCCACTCGTGGCAGAGGCAAAGCCTTTTTCTTTTTTGGATTTCCCAAAAGTTCTACTGGTGTTGGCAACTTGGTTGCGATACCAGATTCTGTTGGTCGCACTGGTGGTGGCAAGATTGTTGCTGTTCCAGTGTTCACAGGTCGGTTCTCAAGAACTTCTTCATCTTCCTCATCTAAAATGGGCCATTGAGCCTTTTCTTCTGAGGGGACGAATCTCCTGAGTTTTACAATATTGTATGTGCCTCTCGCTTGCAAAGTGATTGGTGTTGCAAGGGCATACGCATTGTTATTAAAGACTTTAGTAATTACATATGGTCCTTCAAAGCGATCCTCAAGGGACGCAGCATATCGATTAGCAGCATTGGACAATGGGTGGGTCTTTAGTAAAACCAAATCTCCAACTTCGAATTTATCGTCGCTGCGGTGTCGATCGTAATAAGTTTTCTGTTTTGCTTGGGCTAGACTCTTATTTTTTAGAGCTGCAGCAATCAGAGTACGGTGTCTAGCGACTAGCATTCTGACAGCGTCGTAGGGCCTATTTGGGTCGAAAGGGGTGTCATAAGACACGTCTCGATTGTCCCAAAACGGTCGAATTTCTCTGCCATACGTTAGCATTGCTGGTGTAAAGCCGGTAGACACATTTGGAGCAGAGTGCAAAGCAAAATTTATTTGGTCAATGCATCTGTCCCAGTGATCGTGCTCAAAAGTAAAGATTCGAAGCATGATCTTGATATTTCTGTTTACACGCTCAGTCAGATTAGTCTGGGGATGATAAGGTGTCGTTTTTATTGGGACAACCCCAGCATCGTCACAGAGAGTCTGATAAACGTCAGAAATGAATTGGGGGCCATTATCGCTCAACATGAAACGAGGGCACCCATGACAGCTAAAAAATCGTTTTAAAATTGGTGCAATTGCAGTCATTTTAGCAGATCTTAGCGGCGTAGCTTCCATCCAGCCAGTGGCATAATCCACCACAACCAGAATGAAGCGATTTCTGTTTGGAGTTCTAGGCAGTGGACCAATTAGGTCAATTCCTATCTTCTCAAAACGACCAATTTTTGGAGAGGTTGGGACCATTAATCCTTTTGGTTTCCTCTGAATCGGTTTACAACGTTGGCAGCGATTGCAGCTAGCTACATGAAGTTTAACTTCTTTTTGCATATTTGGCCAGAAATAAATTCTTTTCAATCGCTCCAAAGTTACTTCAACTCCTCCGTGACCAGCCATTGGGTGATCATGAATTAGTTGGAGGGCTGCGAGTTGCAGAGACGGGGGAATAAAGATTTTAAATCCAATTCCCAAATCTTCTTCCTCTACAAAGAAATCAGTTTTAAAAGGTGCATAAATAATAAGCATTCCTTTTCTAGTGAGTGTGCAGTCGTACTGCCTGTCTTCCAAGAACTTAGGAAGTTCTGGTCGAGGTTGTCCATCATCCAATTCTAACCATTCGATTAGTTTTGAAAGATGTTTATCTGCACGTTGCTGCAATATAATGTTCTCGAATGACATTGAGTCATCGATCTCATTTGTGAGATAAGCTAGAGCAACAGGTTCTATAATCTCTGTTAGAGTTGCTTTTCCTTCTAATGGATTGCCATTATCAAGAGAAACTCTGGATAAGGCATCTGCGACTTGATTGTCGGTGCCTTTCCGGTACTTGATGGTGAAATTTTCATTTTGCAATTTCATTGCCCACCTAGCCAGTCTTCCAGCTGGATTTTCCATTGTCATGAGAAATCTCAGAGCGTGATGGTCAGTCTCAACTTGGTATTCAGAATATTCAATGTATGGTTTGAACTTATCAACAGCCCAAACCACAGCTAAACATTCCAAATCGGTGGTGCTGTAGTTGTTTTCCGCGCCTTGCAGAGTTCTGCTGGCGTATGCAACTGGTCTTAAAGCACCATGGTCATCAATCTGCATGAGGACAGCTCCGAGCCCGCCGCCACTAGCATCTGTATGGATGGTAAAGTTGCGTGCGAAATTAGGCAGAGGCAGCATAATTCCTTTTGCAAGTTGATTTTTCAAATATTCGAAGGCAACATTGCATTCTTCAGACCATTCCCATTTTGTATCTTTCTTTAGAAGGGCAAAGAATGGTTTTTGAGTAATACTCAATTTTGGAATTAGAGCAGCATAGAAACCTACCATTCCAATAAAACGCTGAAGCTGCTTTATACTGGAAGGGGTTGGATATTTTAAAATTGCCTCCACTTTGTCGTTGTTTGGGCTATAGCTCCCATTTGACATTGTGAAACCAAGAAAATTTAATTCTTCTGGGCAAAGAAATGACTTTGACGGACTAGCTGTCAGTTTGTTTTTATCTAGTTTTGACAATATGTCATCTAGATGTTGAAGGTGTTCCTCAAATGAGTCGCTAAAAATGATAATATCATCGAGGTAAGCGAGTGCCCACTTGTGTTGTGTAGTTCCAAGAACTTGATCCATCATTCTCTGAAACGCACTGGGTGCATTGCACAGTCCGAAAGGCATACGAGTAAACTGGTATGTTCCATCAGAGGTAGAAAAGGCAGTCTTCCTCTTATCACTTGGTTTAAGCTTTATTTGGTAGTAACCTTTAGTTAAATCAAGAGTAGAAAAGAACTTTTTCCCACCTAAACAGGCCAAAATCATAGAAATTGAGGGCATCTGATAGACGTCCTTAATTGTGATCTTATTTAGCCAGCGAAAATCAATACAGAGGCGGTAACCTCCATCTTTCTTTGCTACAATCACGGGGGGGTTTTTGTAACTCCCCTCGCAAGGTTCAGCCCAACCATCTCTCAGCAATTCAGCAACCAATTCGCGATAAATCTCAGCTTTCTTGGGATTCATTGGTCGATCTTTGCATCGAAATGAAGGTGCATCTCCAGTCGGAATTGGATGTTCCAACGTGGGGTGGCAGCCAGCTTTGTCACTAAACACATGTTTGTATTTTTTTACAAGAGTTGAGATTTGAAATCTCTGTCTTGGCAACAATTTGCTTTTTGCTAGCAGTTTCTGGCTTAAATCAGCCGTAGAGATAACAGGTGACTTTGATTCTGCAACCAAAGCATCCCATCGATCCATTATTGCATTTCCAAGTTCTTCAGGCGATGGTGGGTCGTCGAAGGGAAATGTGTCATGTGGAAAATCAATATGGAAATATTCTCGCTCTGTTAGATTGAGAACAATCTTATTTTCGATAATCCAAGAGCAACCTAATAGTATAAATTTGGAAGCTGATGGAAGAACAGTAAATGTCACCGGAAGCTCACCACCTCGCCACTTAAGTGGCAACGTGATTGTCCCGATTGGACGTGTTGGCCTATCGCCAGTGTATACAACTCGATTTTCTAAAAATGGAGTCATAAAGTGCAAGAGGTTTAGCTTTTTAAGCATTCCCCCGCTGATGTACCTGTGGGTTGCCCCAGTATCCATCAGAGCGGTGACCTTTAAATCGTTTAGTGTTGCCTTGATGTAAGGCAGGGGAGTAATACTCTTTCCTGTCTTCAATGCAACGTTTACATGGTCGATTTCAGGTTCTGTGGAAAAAACCACGCGAGGATCTGGTTCTGTGGATGAAATGTCATCAAATAGAGCATCCTCCATGTCTTCTTCCATTGGAATCAACACAATAGTAAGAGCGCAGTCGTCAGTTACTCGGGAGTTTCTGTCGACTGCGACTCCTCGTTTCCCGACATGTCAGGCCAGCCACCAAACTCGTTGGCTGCAAGCATAGCCTGCATCATGCTGTGTTGGGCAGCGGCGATTGTTTCCATTGCTGCTTTGGCGGCTTCCACCTTGAGGGGGCAATCCCGTTCAAAGTGTGCGCCACCGCAGCCCCAGCAACCGCCAACTCTTGGTTTTGTCGCATAGTCTTTGAGCCTATTGCTCGGGACTAGCGCCTTCTCGTTGCCTTCTGCGGCCTTTGTTGCTGCTATCGCAGCATTTTTAGGCGCAGGGAACAGTGTTCTATTGTTTGGATTTCTCAATCCAAACGGAACAAATTTCGGTTTATCTCCACCCGCAGCATTTGGTATTGTTACCATTTGCTGGTTGGTTTTTTGAATTGGCGTAACAGTTTCTGTTTTTGCCGCCTCGATGATTGCTGCATTTGTCACAGTTTCCTGATTTATAATCGCGGCCTCCGTAGCAATGCAAGCTTTCCTGAGCGACGCCCAAGTGTTCTCCAAATTAATGGCATTTGCGACCATGTTCTTGGCCGCTGGGCGCAGAATTGCCAGCACTTTTTGAATTTGCTGGCTCTCGTGCACAGGAATAGTCAATTGAGCATATAACTTCTCGAGTCTTATCACCACTTGGGTGGCGGACTCATGAGACAGTTGCTGTGTTTTAGCAATTTCTGCTAAAAGCAGCGCATCGCTCGGACGAAAATGGGTGATAAATTCATGTTCGAATTCCTCCCAATTCGTTTTGGCATGAGAAGAGAACCATGTGGCCGCATCTCCTCGGAAAAACTTAAACAAATGCTCAGCGAGCACTTGGTTTAGATAAGGCAAAGCAAAGCGTAGAGAACGTTTTAAATCAATAAGGAAAGATTTAGCTTTCGTCTTGTCCCCTGCAAACGCTTCAATTCCAATGGATTTGACTCGTTTACTTAGCTCTACTTCATCCATTGGCCTGGGAGCAGGCATAGCCTGGTCAGTCTTGTGGAGAAACTTGTCTCCCCAAGCTAGGAAAAGTGGATTACCAGTCGTAGGCGTTGCGCCTGGAGCGGCTCCAGCAACTGGTGTTGTTGCGGTGGAAGAAATCGTGTTTGAGATTGCAGATTGTGCCCTCAAATTCGACTGTCCGGCCGCCACCACGCTGTCGACGATAGCCTTTTGACTAGCTATCATCTTCAACAAGCTTTCATTCGATAATTTCGCAGAGTCTAACTCCTGCAAAGCATGAGTTAACCGGTCGCTAATATCACCGAATTCCGTGCGCGTTTGCGTTAATTGACGCATAGTGCTATCCGATTTGTCTTGGAGTTCCACCAAGTGATCGGCTACTTTCAGAAGCGTGTCTTCCCACACTTCGTAGGTCGTCATATCATCAATAACTAGATTAAAGACGTTGCAAGTTGTTTCAAGCATCGCTTGATCCAACAATTTAACTTTAGGGACTGACATATTGTCGTTTGAAGAAGCAATCGAATTATTATCCGAGTCGTTCAAGTCTGAATCCGTTGCGGGTGTGGAAGAATTAGGTGCAGGAGAGTCCCACGTGGTCTTACCAGTTCTGGTCGCTGGCATTGACACAATGTGACCAAAAGCAGGACCGCAGCTTGCAAAGTGAACAAGTGGAATTAAGTCACGACCAATGAGGAGACAGGAGATTAGGCTCAAGTAGCCATTTCTGAGAGAGGGATTAGTGATGTCACTTCCCCCCCCTGGTTTCCCATTGGTAGAAAATTTGGATTAATTCATAGAATTGATTTCCCAGAGTTCCAAGAAAATGTCGAAATTTGAAATTCCAATCATTCTCGAAAATTCCGAGATTTCCACATGTTTTTCTATTGTCTTTCCAGTCGCCATGTTTGATTTTTAAATAAAAACAAAATTTCGACCGTTTTAATGTTCCAATTCCTACATTTCTGCAGAAAAAACAACACTTTTTGAAAAAACAATAGTGATTTTTCGGTTTGGAACTAGAAGTTCAGAACCAGATCAAAATGGTCTGATTCCATGAGAACATGACTTTTGTGCCCAAAAAAGGTACGAAATCGTGTCCAAAGAACTTCTAAATTTTCAAACCAGAGATTTCCATCGTCGTTTCCAACAATAGAAAGCTAACCGCGCTAGCGCGCAGACAAAACCGTTTCTTTATTGCACAGCAACATTGAAAAACAGAGAAGAAAGACAAGAAAATGAATAAAAAATCACAAAATACTGGGTGTTTTTAATATAAAATACACTCAAAAAGTTCCAATTTTTAGCAGAAGGTTTTTTCAGATATTTACATTACGGGGATATTGTTGCAATATCTTCTTCTGCCCCAAGAGACCAACAAACGCGCCCGCTCACCCCTTTCGGAGACTCATTCCAGTCTGCACGAGGCTGCCTTTCGACGGAAACGTGCCTACACTGAGATGTCTGTTCATCCCAATGAAATGGTGTTTTTTGTGGAACAGTCAGCTGCACTTAAAGTAAGAAGGAAATGCATCTCCTGTCCCTAGTTGCTTTGGGGGCCCACCCTTCAGCTGCCAACTTAAAGCCATGTCACCTTCTATTTGGTGCTGTCTACCTCCAGGTCATGAAACACGTGTATTCAGTTACAACGATGTCTACTGTCCGGTGTGGCGTCCCAAAGAACCATGAAAATCATAGATAGGGAAAAAAAATCGAAGATAAAGTGAAAAAACAAAAAAGGTTGTAAAATAAAAACAAACTTCCAAATTGTAGAGATTGTCCAAAACTGTGGTTCGAGCACAGTCCTCGAAAACAAGCTGAAACAACTTGAAAATCCAATGAAGGTGAATAAAATTCAGAAGCAAAAGTTACAGGCTAGATTCCCAATCTCTTTTCAAAGTTGGTAGCTACCTGAATGCACAGATATCGTTCCTACGCCCTAACGAACTCTCTGTGTCAGTTGAGCACTTCACCATTGGTTTCCCCGTACCTCCGGCAGCTCTCCCTGCTGTCCGTGTCCCAATTTTCCACAGTTCTAGGGTTGTATCCAACTTGCAACTGTTTCCAACCAGTACACGGGACAGGGTAGGATTATGACCGATGTGAACCCGGATGAGCGCCTCGAGCAGCCACAACGCAACTCATAAATTATGAGTTGCAACAAAAATCAAGGCAGTCTTCCCATGTGTGCGGACACTTCGCTGCTACTCGGGTCCAACTACACGCCAACTCACCGCACGTGACTGTTCCCGCGCCAGCGACCACTAAGCTAGCAACCTGCATCCAAGCGACTAAACGTCCTACAAGAAGTTTGGTGTCACTCAAAGCTCAGTTCAACATCGCCTCCTCGCCCGGCCCATAATGGAACCAGCGATTGCAGCGTGGCAATTAGAATATGACCGCTTCTCCCCCGTGGGAATTGGGTTGCTGGTGGCCACCAGCGCGCCTCCTCCACTAATCGAGTTTGAATACGCTGCAGACTGTTCCATTACTTTTACTTGGGCTGCGCACCAAGAAATAAAAATAATAAAGAAGGTTTGGAATTGTATTCCCCTCCCAACCACTCAGTTTTTTAGGCTAAGCTAGAAAGGAATAGAAGACCGTTGGAAAGTGTGGCCAATGTAAGTCCCGGCTTGCCAGTACCCAGGCAAGCTGGACATGCACAGCCACCAATTTTGTCAAGTTAGGGTCCAAAATCAGCGATTAGCGGCCGTTTCGCCTGCTGATTCCCTATCACAACCATGACCAAAGAAATTTCCCCCTTTTTGATCGAAAAATTTCATTCAATGTTGAGTTATCAACTCAACCAGAAAATAGAAAAAAAAATCGCAAAGAGTTCAAGATCCAGGACGGGCCCACAATTGTGAGTGTTTGGACGGTCGCCACGTGGTCGGGGGAGAGCCACGAGGCGCTGGACACAACACACACGATAGAATTCACTCCGAAATACACAAGAGACACAAGTTTAGTTTAAGGTAAGCTTTATTGATGTCTAGGGGTATGATGTGGTGTCTCCCAGTGCATTTCCCAATGCGACGGCTGCGAACAGCCGTCCCTAACAAGACCGCGTGGCACGGCGGCCAATGGCCGCCATGACACACGTGGTCGGAATACCGTTTAGCCATGTCGCCGCTACGTTCACGGAGAACGCAGGACGGACATGGGGAACGTGGACTATCAAGTCCCGGCGGGCGACAGAGTCGCTACGCCAACTGGATTCGTCATTGCCGCCAGCGTGGAAGAGCGATCGTGGAAGCGACCGTTCGCCATGCTGGAAGTTAGAGAACTCTCTTGGGCCTCTGCGGGGCCCACCACTTCCGGAAGGGGCACTTCCGGTTCCCAATTGGCCGGGCCAACGACCATCAGCTCCACCTGGTGCGGGGGTCCGCAACAGGTGCGCGCGAGAAACACACGAGGTGCGCGAGAGCCGTGGAAGCGCCGTGTGTTGCAGGCAAGTGAGCGGACTGAGCGGGCAGCCGGTCACAATTTTTCGTCAAAAATAGCCGTTTTTCGTCAAAAAGTAACCATTTTTAGCCATTTTTCGTCAAAAATAGCCGTTTTTCGTCAAAAAGTAACCATTTTTAGCCATTTTCGTCAAAAAGTAACCATTTTTAGCCATTTTTCGTCAAAAGTAACCATTTTTAGCTATTTTTCGTCAAAAAGTAACCATTTTTAGCCATTTTTCGTCAAAAATAGCCGTTTTTAGCCATTTTTCAATGTAAATATAGCCGTTCTTTGTCAAAAATGGCCATTTTTAGCCACTTTTCAATGTAAATGAAGAAAATGACGTTTCAACGACATTTTGACAATTTTGGACGGAACCAGTTTTTTTTTCAAATTTCCCAGTTCCCGGTTCCGTCATTTTTCATCCGGTTTCCCGAGAAATCGGTACCCGGGTTTCCCAATACCAAAACCCCATTTCATTACCACGACTATCTACTTTCACTTTTACCTGGAAAATCATTTTCGAACTCCTTAACGTTGACCCAAACGTGACACCCAAGATGATAAAAATAGAGCCTATTATCGTAACAAATCTCCTCCTTGCTGTGCAAATGCGTGTAACCGCCAAACACAACCATATAATTCCCCATTATATTCGCCGTGTGAAAAGCTCTTTCTAATGGCACGTGTACATCCGCGTCGCCGCGATTCACGCTCACCCAAGTCCAGTATTTCGTGTCCAAATTAAACACGTGCACTCTCTCGCTCAGCTTGCTGAACTTGGCCACGTCGACCGCGATCCCGCCGTACACCATCAGCGCCCTCGACTCCGCGTGATACACCGTGCTGTGCCCAACGAACCGCCTGTCCATCTCCTTCCCGCCCAGCGTGTACACTTTCTCCCAGCGGGGACTCGTCTCCTCCTTCAAATTGATGCGGAACATCTCCGAGGAGAAGAGCCCGTCCTCGTGGTTGCCGCCGAACAGATACAAATAGTCGTCGACGGCCGTCAACGTATGCCGCGCCAGCCCGGGCGGTTTGCCGGACGCGGGCACCAATTGCACCGTCCACAAGTTCCTCTTGACGTCGTACAGCCACAACTCGCTGGAAAACTTGCCGGACATGAGGCGGCCGCCGAACAGGGCGAACCCCTCGCCGAGCGGCGCTGCCGCGTGGCCGTAGCGCGGCGAGGGCCGCGGATGGCGGACGTCCAGCGTCCTCCATTTGCTCGTCGAGAAGTTGTAGACGACGAGGTCGCCGAGAACGTCGTTGAGCGTGAACCCGCCGAAGACGAAAAAGGAGTCGTAGAGGGGCAGGTAGACGCCGGCGTGGCCCGTGCGGGGGGTGAGGCCGGTGCCGGTGTTGGCCAGCATGTGCCAGCGGTTGCCGGCGTTGTCGTCGAGGCCCAGGCTGCACGACTGGCCCGAGTGGCCCGGGTTGCAGATGCAGGAGGGCGGCGCGGGGATGCGTTGGCAGATCCCTCGACCGGCTAGTTCCCAGCATTCGTCCGGGCAGCGGTGGATCGAGCAGGATTCGCCCATCCACATGTCGTCGCAGATGCATTTGTGCAGCTCGCAGCGGCCGTGGTAACTGCAGTTTAGGGGGCAATCGGTCACGCTGAATTCGGCTTGGAAACCTTTTTGCACGTAGTTTGTGTCGCTGAACAGCAGAATCAGCATCTGGAACGGATATTTTGTATTTTTATAACAAATAAACGAAGAAAATGCACTTACAAGCCTAAAAAATAGACTTGTGCGGTAGTTTTTTTGCGCGATATTCACCAAATACCGCAATACCGCTGATACCGCATACCACATCAATAGCGCATCAATACCGCATCAATATCGCGATACCATATCAATACGAAAAAATAAGATTTATAAAAATTAAATTTTAGGCTAAAATAATTAATTTTAGGCTAAAATAATTAATTTTAGGCTAAAAAAATTAATTTTAGACTAAAAAAATTAATTTTAGGTCAAAAAAATTAATTTTAGGTCAAAAGAATTAATTTTAGGCCAAAAAAGTTAATTTTAGGCCAAAAAAGTTAATTTTAGACCAAAAAAATTAATTTTAGACAAAAATAATTAATTTTAGGTCAAAAATAATTAATTTTAGGTCAAAAATAATTAATTTTAGGTCAAAAAAATTAATTTTAGGTCAAAAAAATTAATTTTAGGCCAAAATAATTAATTTTAGGCCAATAAAATAAAATTTTATTAAAATTGATGCGGTATTGATGGGGTGAGCGGTAATAGCGGTATTTTGGTGGATACCGCGGTGTTGGGTCGTAAAAAAATACTGGGAGGCCGTATACCGCTACCGCACACAAGGCTACTAAAAATTCACTTTATAATTTGAAAATGCGCCTTTTTGGCCTTAATAAATGCAGTTTATCAGTAATTTGATTAAAAAGCAGAATTTAAAATGGCCGGATTGAAAAACTGGATTACAAATTCTATTTTCAGTTCAATTTTACTGGAAACTTAGCACGCAGCTGCAAACACTTAAATAAAATAATAGAAACCTTTCCGGAATTTGCATATATTGGGGATGGTATAGTATTGCCACTAAAGCTCCCTAAAATCGAGCTATTATAAGAATCCCCGTCGTAAATAAAGAGATAATCGTATGAGCATTCCGTCAACATGTCTTGAAACTTCAAATTGATCACTTGTCCCGGTTTACTCCCTACAAAAGAAGAAAACCAAAAAAATTAAATTTAAAAACCAATTTAAAACGATTTATTCTCATTTTACCCGCTATTAGCCATTCGCAATACGAGTCTTGGGGGTAATCGCCCGGTCCGTCACTCACAATTCCCCACGAATCATTAAAAATGTGTCTTTTTCGTCCACAACTTTCGGACATGTGTGTGGCCTTGAAGTGGAAACACGAGCTCATGCTGAACAAGAGCAGAGTGATAAAAGAGCACAGTGTATTGTTGATAATCACACCCTTCATTATCAACCAAACACGAGCGTTTTCATCCTTGATTTCAATGATTTTGCTCCGAAATTCGCCCTAAATCTACAAAAATCGACCAAAGACGCCGTCTCCGATCACATGTTTCCCACTTTTCTTGCGCAATGCAAATTCCAGCCGCTCACGCGCCACATCTGGCCACAAAACACGAAATTCCTGCGGAGAAAAAGGGAAAAATTGATTTAAAATTCGCGTAACAAATCGAGCATTTCGACCACTTTTACCTCGCCAATCTGAATCCCTCGCCAAATGTGACTATATACGCAGGAATAATTTTCTCATGCTTGTAAAGCGACAATTAGTCGACATAAAAAGGGATTAGTCCTTCCATTTTTGCACAGATAAACGATTCACGGCGCGATAATTACTCCTTACGCTAACCAGCCAACTTAGTTTTACCCGTTTTACACATGGGAGAGATCGGCGCCACCAATGACTGCTTTCCTTACATTCAGCCAATCCTGTCGCTCCATGTATTTTCACCAGCAAACGGCGCGAAATTCAATTTTGCCATTTGTCGTGCTTGTTTTTTTTATCATCAAAAAATCGAAAATGTAATCCAAAAATGGATTTTGCCGAAAATAGTCCTTTTTAATCAGTACGGGTTGCGTTACGGCGATAAAAAACATGCACGACAAATGGCGAAATTGAATTTCGCGCGGTCTGGTGATGAAAATAGATGGAGCGAAAGAATTGGCTGAATGGAAGGAGAGCGGGGATTGGTGGCGCCGATCTCTCCCGTGTGTAAAACCGTGTAAAACTTTTTCGCACTGGCGGCGGCATTATTATTATTATTAGGGTTATTATATTCTGTGCCGTGGTTGAAGGGAATAGGGCCATCTGGTGGTAAATGTTGTTGTAAATACATGCTTGGAAGGACTACGTCATAATGGTTCGTTTCAAAAAGTTAGAAGCTTTTTATTTCATTTTTGCTTTAATGTTTAATTTTTATGGAAAATGAGCGACGAGTTGAGTGCGGATTGTTCGTCGAAAATTCACGGCCAGAAATATTTTGAAAAAATTTAAAAAAAGAAAAATATCTGTTTATATTTTTAAAAATTGATGAATTAACTTGATAATAATTTTTTTTTTTGGAAATCTTGTCTGAAAGTGTACAGAATATATGATAAAATGCACGTGGGAAAGGAAAAACAATGAAACAAATTTGAAAAACCAGAGAAAAGAGGAAAATGAAGGGAAAGCACATAAAAATGTCAAAAGAATGAAAGTAGTTCAAATTGTACATCTGTGAAGGCCAAAAAAGGAAAAATGTGTGAGGAATTGGCACATAGACGGAAATAATCTTCGTTTATCAATTTTCAATCCATATAATATGACACATTTGAAGGGATAAAGTAGCTTCAATATTTACGAGTTCAATTGTCAATTATCCTATATAATATAATTGTGAAATAGGAAATTATTGTTATTACTTTAATCTAGAAGTATACAAAAATTATTTTTTGTTCAAATACTCCAATATTTTGATAATTTTGAGAAAAATTTGAGAAAAAATTTAGAAAAATTTGAGAAAAAATTTAGAAAAATTTGAGAAAAAATTGAGAAAAATTTGAGAAAAATCTGAGAAAAAATTTAGAAAAATTTGAGAAAAATTTGAGAAAAATTTGAGAAAAATTTGAGAAAAACTTGAGAAAAATCTGAGAAAAATCTGAGAAAAATCTGAGAAAAATCTGAGAAAAATCTGAGAAAAATCTGAGAAAAATCTGAGAAAAATTTGATAAGCGGCAACTTCGGCATTGATGCGTTGCGTTGCCCACTTTCCACTTTCCATCGTCGCCGCGACGATCGTCGTATGTGGTAAACACTAAACAGCTATTACCTGATTTCAAAAATAGATTTTACACTTAGTTCGGTAGCCTGCATGATAAATATCAGATTTCGATCGAACAACAGTTCAGTGCGGTTCATTTCAGTTCACCAAGTGCACATTTTCCCACCCACAACAACTAGGGAAGTCAAAGGATTAGAAAACCTTTTGCAAAACATCATCAATCAGATGAGATTGCTGTTTGATCAAATTCCTGGCTTTGGTTCACTCACTTCAAACCAGGAATTATTATGACAATTATTAAGACAATACGGGGTGTATTGTTACACACAATTCCTTGCAAGCTATTTGTATAATTTGTATTAGTCATTTAAATCCCTAGACATAACTTCTAAGGCCAAAAATCGATAGAAGACCTGAAACGCCATTCAACTGCTTCCACCACTTGATTAACCGACAATTCATCGTTGCAAATTCAGGAGTGCAGCAAAGAATGGTCAATTTTGGTTATAATATAATTAGAACAGAAAATACTAATCAAACTTCTGATGCATTATTATCAACTAAATTAGCACCTGACTCATATAACACACATGCAAAATAAAGTATCAGTCAATAGAATTTCCTGCTTATTGTCGTGTCTGAAAAGCTGAAATAAATACAAGGAAACCATATTGCAACAAGGGTTTATTATTCAAATCACAAGGTTCATTGCTTTTTCCCCTAAAAGGTGCCCCAGACCTAAGGGTACGGTACCGTACGTATCTTTTTGACACTTTGTATAGAATAATCCAAAAAATTTTTATAAATGCAAAATTAATTTTTCTACAAAAATTAAAACCCCTTTATTTTTATACAATTCTAATAACATAATTCATTTATAAAAAAAAAATGGCCGAATTCAAAATAAAGTGCAGAAAAATTAAAAGAAAATTGAAAAGAAAAAGATTATTCTACGTCAAACTAGAGTAAATTTGCAAATTTTATTCATTATTTTAATGGATTTGCTCTCCCCATCCTATTAAACGATATCATTGTATCCCACAATGAAATACAAGTACTGGGAAAAACTTCTGCTTTGGTCCAACGACCATCAATCACAAACAGTGGCGCGATTACACCGTTGCAACGCTAACCAAGTCAGAAGTTGATGGAGGTTAAGGATGAGGTCATGAGGAGATGGCGTGTGTCAGGCAATTAATGTCAGGGGGAGGTCAAACCTAGTTATTATGCCAAAACTTCCTTCCTAAAGTGTCATGTCCTGTTTCCATCACATTTTCCCCATCTACTTGATCAGAAACTGTGTCACACTGTGAAATTAAAACGAGCTTCGTTTTTTGCTCTACGCAGGAAACATCATTAAACTCCCCGGTTGGGGATTCCGTTGGGAGTCCCGGCTGGCTTAATCGGTGGAGCTGCACGTGGCAAACGGAGGATGTGGGCTTGACTCGTGGCTCTGGACTTCACGGAGTCTGAGTCGATTCGTGTTATTGTTATTCAAGCAGAAATTTGGGGGCAAGAGGCAGAGACCATGAATTTTATCGAAGTACAAAGCAGAGCCGGATTTAAGTGTTGCGGGGTAAAATTATGAAATTTGTAGAATTAAATCGCTAACATGTAGAAATATACAAATAAGTGTTTACTGTAAGGCCCGGATAAATGCATAAATGCATAGGAATTATTTTTATTCAATAAAAAGCCGAAGTTGGCTGTAAATGCATGTTTTCCGTATATATGTATATAAAATGTGTCTGACAACAAAGTTGAACTTGTGATCCAAATCAATAGTCACTAACAAGTGTGTGTGTGCACGATTGAGCAACCCAGTGACACCATTTGCACCAACTTTTTATATAAATTTTTTTAGCTAAATAATTCTGTCAACCGCGACAAAACAGATTGAGGTACAAAAGAAATTGCAAAAACCCATCTGTTGTCCCCAGTGATAAAATAAAACGATTGAAAACATGAAAAATAAAAATAAAAATAAAAATTTAAAACAACTTTTATTTTAATTATATTTATACTGATGTAATATGAAGGTATAAAGTGTTTACAAGTGACTAATGAGAGAACATAAACATTAAAAATGTAAAAACTTAAACAGTTAGACTTAAAAATTGCTCATAAATGTTCGATTTCATAATACAAATGATCGGAAGACAACAAATCTTACAATAATAATAATAATAAATTAATCAACAAGTCTTATATAAAAATACGTGTTTTCGTGTGATCACAATTGAAACATCGGTGGAATATCAAAGTTATATACACTACAATACATTCTCAGGTTTATTGCAACGTCTAAATTGCCGCCGAAGGAAAACTGTGACAATATTATTGCTCAAATTGTATCTACGTCTCCAACTTTACTTCAAATCCTTTCTCAGTCGCCACAACACTAATTCCAAACTAGCACGCGCATCCTCGACACTATTATGCACAGAGCCCTGGATGTCCTTCTTGAAAATACTACCGACCAACGCCTTCAACGACCTCCGGAAAGGCAATCCGTAAAAGTGCGGGAACAGTATCGAAGTATCGACCACCGTCGAGTGCGCCAACCGCAAGGCGCGGAGATCATTTTCCAGCCCGTGGCCGATGAGAATCGTCTCTGCGTGCACAAACTTCAACAACTCCTTCTGGACCTGCTTCAACGACTTGGTCGCGCGACTCAGCCGCTTCTCCGTCATCCCGCTGAACCTCGTGTTGTAATCGATGATCGGATGCGCGGGTTTCACCAGCTCGTCGTACGCCACCGACCCGTCTGGCCTCACCAAAGACACTTTGACGAGATCCAGACCCTGCGTCGTGTAACACATTTCACAATCCACCGCGTAAATGCCGTGGTAGTCGCCTTCCTGCGGCTCTTTGGCCGGTTTGGACGCAACGAATCCGCCCAAGTACCCGCTGGTCGTGCCCAAACTCACGTGCAGACGGCCCAGACTGCACCCGGGCGAGTAGCTCGACCCGTTGCAGCAGGAGTACACGAAATCTTCGTTTTCCTTCCCGCTGCGCGTCAACTTGCCCCAATGGTGCACGCAGGGGTCCAGGGAGAGGTAGTCGCCGTTGGGATACACGAAGAATTGTCCGCGGCAACGGCAACAGTTGCGAACGGCGATTTGGTTGGCGACGAACGTGCACGGAGCGAACACGCCGATGTTGAGGGGGCAGATTGATTGGTTGGTGTTGTCGAAGCCTTTTTTCGGCTCGATGTAGGCGGTGCTCTTTGCGAAATCGGTGGGATAACCGTTGTCTTTGAGTTCTTTCGAGGGAACGATGTAGTCGAGGAAGTGTTTGTAGAGTTGGACATTGGTTAGGCCTAGTTTGCGGTACATTTTCGGCTGAAACGAATTTTGCGTTTTGTTTTTCGACGCTTCCATTTGGTTTCGTTTGTTGGGCGCGTTTCTTTTCGGGTTGTTTTTCTGCTGGAGTTGAGCGGTCGGATCCTCGTCGGATGAGTTGATCATTTTGTCCGTCAAAGGTGGCGAGTCTTTGGGAAATAAAAGAGAAAAATTAGTTGTGAAAATGGTTGATGTTGTTGCTATGCGGAGTGAGTATGGAGGGCACGACGACTACATGGCGCAAGAGTTAAGAATAAATTCGATTCACGGTCACCGAACCCCGATATCGCAACAACACGTGAAATGGGGCCCTGGCAATGGCGACAAATCATGGCCCGGATAAATGCATAAAAATTATTTTTATTCAATAAAAAGCCGAAATTGGCTATAAATGCATATTTTTTCCGAAAAATCAGAAATAAATGCATAAATCGCCATTGTAACATTTACATTTTTATGTTTGTCTTTTTTTGTGTGCATATGCTTGCGTTAGGCGGACTTCGCCAAAAACAGACACCAGGGGAAGTCACTAAATTAGTGTCTGGAAAAAGTTTCAAAAAATAAACAAATAAAAAAAATAAAAATAAAATGAATTGTAATCATTAATTATAATTCATTTACATCAAAAACGCTTTGAAATGGCATTAAGTTGTTATTTAACACCCGATTTGACTAAAATAAAGTTTTTTATTTTGCATATTTAATTTTTTTGCATAAAATGGAATTTTTGATGCATATTTTATGCGCATAAAACGAATTTTATTTTGCATAAATCCCCGGTGTCTAAATATGAGTGAATGTCTGCATGCTGGGGCATGCTGGGGCATGCCCATAAAAATTGCAATTTTTTTTAGATTTCCAGTAAAAATTCCACTGAAAAATTCATTTTACGAGTTGGCATTTGTGCAAAAATTCATTTTAATTTTATTATTATTTTACCTGCAGTGGAAGAGGCCATAAATCTGCAACTGCGACTTTATCCAGGTCGACTTCTGGCTGTTGTTAGTTAATGTATTTCTTTCTTAACCTTCGCCTTTTTGTGTCTCATAAGGCCGCGATTTGCCTTTTTTAATATTCGATTCTGAAAAACAACAAAGGAAAGCATTTTAAACACTAAAAAATTAAAAAAACAAATAATAAATAACAAACGCACATTACTAACACTAAAGAGCTTGATTATCTTACCAGAGATCGCAACTAATCTTAAATTTGTACCTACACAGGTTGACACTTTGAACAAAGATAAGCGAGAGAGCGCGACTGGATTGCGAGTGTTTGGTAAACAAAAACTCGAGTGTATTTATATTATTTGGGGTCTTTAAACCGATCATTAATCGTCACGTGAGAGATATAAAAAAATGTTTATCCACGCATGACTCACGATTGCAACAAGTCAAGTTCACCGACTTTTTCGGGGAATTATGAACCATTAATAAAACTAATAAAATTCGGTAAACTGATCGATCAACGGTTCTTTTACATTTTAAAAAACGAACCGATAAACTTGAATTTCTGATGAAATAAATGAAATAAAAGTTGAACTTTTTTTTCGACCAATGAGAGAGCACCGATAGTTTGTCCACAACGTGGTCGCTGTGTGTCGAGATTTGACGTGATAATTATAACAAAATGTAGAAAAGCGTTAACATACCTGGGTGTGAATATCTGGAGAAGTTGTTAGAGTATAAAACCGATATCGAAACATGTGAGGCGAGGTTGTGTTCTGTGGAGGAAGTACACGCCATCCCCATTATACTCTATCGTGTTATAAGGTGGGAGCCAATCAGGAGCCGAGAATTTTGTGACTCAGTGTGTGTTTTTAGAATCCATTTGGTGACATCATCGCGTCATACGTGTAAGGGGCTATCCACAAATTGCCGTTGCGTGTTTTTCTATGTTATTTTTACGCAGTAATCGGGCCATAATATTTTTTTTTAGATATTTAGTGAATTAATAATTGTTGATCTAAGAGTTTATAAATACGTAATGTGTTATTCTATTAATGTTCATTGGAAAAAATATAATATGACGTAATTTGTATGTTGCCACTTCCAGAGAAAACGGGGAGGATATGAATCTACGTCTCTACGATCTCAGGAACTTGGTTTTAGGCTTACAAACGTAAATACATTGCATCAAGGGATTTTCCGCAGTCGGTATTTGGCGAATTTTCATCGATTTTTTAAAAATGGGATGTTATATTTAACAAGAATCAAATTTTTAAAGTATGGTTGTTGTGTATTTATTTCACAGTGCGGTCATGCTGTTTCTAACTTGTAGCCACTATGGACTGGTGAGTGTGCAAGGAAGTACAATTAATCCCCAAATAAAAACCATGAAGCATTAGGGAGCAGTATTTTCAAACAAACTTAAAATTGATAGATTTCTAAAGTACAGTCATCGGATTTGTTTGGACTTTTAAAATTTAACTCGAGATTTTTTAATAGGGAGCCGTCCATAAATTACGTAACGCAAATTTTGGCAATTTTAGACCCCGTAGCACATTCCCATACCCCCACCCCCCTAATTACGTAATAAAACTGAAATTACCCACCCAAATTTTTCAAAAACGTGTTTTTTTTTTCAATTTTAAAACAGTTAAATTTTTTTTTCATGAACCGTAACATTATTGAGAACCCCCCCTCTCCCTTACTAATGACCCGTAACAAAATTTGAAACCCAAAAGGCCGAAGATAGGTTTTATGTATTTTTCCAGTAGTGGTGCTCTAATCGTGCCGCCGTTACTTGGCTGCAACGAGACTTGTTTCAGCCGATATCACCAGTTCAATTACTGTTTGTTATTGTTAAACAAGTTATACATTATGCATCGTGCGAATCCATGGATTCTTCTGTCCAATTGGCTGTCACTAATACCTATTGTTCACAAGAACATATATAAGGTCTGGATTTTGGACAGACCTCTAACTGCTTTTTGTTTGTTTTCTTTGATTGTTTCATTAAGCCCAACAGCTGACATCTTTCTGTTGCTGTCAATGCACCAGCTATACACAGGCTGATGCGGGAAGTAAACCCGTGCAATAAATACAGGTTCTTGGTCACGCGACCATCTAATCGTTACGGTTACGGCTCTGAGGCGGATGGAGGCCTGAAAAACCTGTGACTGTCCCCGCCACTAAACTGTCTATACGGGAAGGCGAACCCATAAAATAAATTCCAGTTGTGGATCAGCGCGATCCAATCCACCGTCACGGCTCTGAGGCGGATGAAGGTGTCAAAACCTCCCGCGATGATTGTGGATCAGCGCGATCCAATCCACCGTCACGGTTCTGAGGCGGATGGAGGTGTCAAAACCTCCCGCGATGATTGTGGGTCATTGTGTTGGTTCTAACATTTTATGTTATACATTAATAAATCTACTAACGGAGAAACAAAGACAAGTAGATACAGATGGAGCAACAGTTGAAGACGCTAAGAGGACCGCCACGCATGCATTTGTAGGCAGAGCACGTGGAAATTATTGTGGTCAAGGAGGCACCAGACCACCGCCGAGATGCTGGAACTGCAACAAAATGGACATAGTCAATTTGAATGTAGATTGCCCAAACAAGAAATTGATCAAGGCAGTCAATCAAGCGGTAACTCTTGATGAAGACACTCATCAAAGTTTAGCCTCAACGATGGATGATGATTGATGATGTTGAAAACGTATGGCACCTCGATTCGGGGACCACCACACATAAGACAGGTGACGTTAACAAATTTCAATATCTCAGGAACACTGAACCCAAGAATGTTACTTTAGCAGATGTGAGGATAGTTCACACAATGGCAGTAGGAAATGTTGTACTAACTATAAACGATGGTCAACATTTCACGAGATTAAATATGAAACATGTCTTATTCATACCTGAATTGCGTGAATCTTGATTTCGGTCAGCCGCATGGCAGAAAAAGGATTAAAGGTGTTATTTGAAGGTCAATCATGCACTATTATTGGACCAGATGGGTAGTCCATATTAAATGCACGGAAGAAGAGAGGACTGTTCTAATTATTAGTCCAATTAGTCATTCCACGGCTTTACTGAAGGGCAACCACAAATGAGAGAGACTTTGGATCTGGACCCATCATCTTTAGCAGCAAAAGCAGTCGGTACAAATATGAATATACTGTACAAAAGATAGTATACACCTTTGACACAGCAGATTGGCACACCTTAATTTTAATTCAATTCAGACAATGATAAACACTAAAATAGTACATGGTTTAAAGGTGAAGCCACATCAAACTCAGAACCCAAGCTGTCCATATTGCATTCAAACAAAGTTTCCAAGATTATCATTCCAAGCGGTGCAACAGCCATTAACCTCTGGCCCATTCCAATTATTGCATGTGGATATCTGTGGACCGATGCTAGAGAAATCACTTGGAAACTCCTTATATATTTTTACCATGGTTCAGTGATGATTTTTTGAGGAAGATATTTGTCAAATTTATGCAGTTTACGCAATTTGATTTACCCCGAAACGATCGAGAAGACAACATTTGACACAATAGTTACTAAAATGACGGAACATTATCGAGCCATTACCAGACCGCACGTGCAAAGGCACAAGCTTGCCGGGATTAAACGTCAGCCCGGAGAGAACATAGCTAAGTTTCTTGCGGATTTGAGAACCCAGGCCCGTCTCTGTAATTTTCCCTCCAAGGACATCAATGACGAAGCAATCTTACGCAGTTTATCACAGGGGTCAACAATGATAAACCACCTTGAAGGAAGCAATGGAGATTGCTATGGCATTCGAAGGTGCAGCAGCGGGAGTGGTGGACATGCAAACCATGGCATGTCTCCGGTCAGAAAGAGGAGTAGCGGATACTGCATTACCCACGGTTCCAGCTAGTGTGGTAGCATATAAACTCAGTTGCCCATGGTCAATATTACAGGGAGTAGACGACAGACTAAGAAGACAAGAAACGTAGAAAGTATAGGATCTCGGTGTAGGTCAGATCCGTCTAAGGAAAGCTACATGAATCATTTAGAAGTTTGCAATTCAAGTGATCTCTCTCCTTTATGTATGTATGTTCAGAAAATGATCATTTACGGGGAAAAATCCAAAGGTGGATTAAGAGAGGGGGGAGCAGTGTGGTGTATTTGCACCACAAGGAATTGTGCAGGTTTGAGCACAGTTAGGAAGTGCTGTTGCGAACAGATGGAGGAATCGGGAAGCTAGTTTCTGAATTTAGATTTAATTTTGTTGTCAATTTAGTTCTTAATGCAAGAAAGAGTTCCTGATAACTAGAGCAGAATTTTGTGAGCCTTTCTACAGAAGCCTAGAAGGGTTATTTTATTGGTGAAAGATTCTAATCTACTGCAGCCTTGATGTAACATTATGGTTTTGCTCTTGTTAATTTAATTGTTTGATTGCACTCCTGATTATTGTACGAGTGCATTCTCTTTGTTGATGTAGTTGTAAGAAAGATTTTTACTTTTTTTTTTTTTGTCTCTTCAATTCAACATGGCTACCAGTGAGTAGATCTCCTCCAACTCCTCTCCAATGGCAGCCAACTCCCCTGCTCCTGCCTCCATGGGATTACAAAACATCTTAACAGAGATTCTCCAGTGGCAGCTCTACTCTACACTTTATTATCAGCCTAGGACTCAAACATGTCCTTCTCTCAAATCAACCTGCCAGGTTTGGATTTGAAAAAGTGCATTGTATTGGCAACAATACAATGCATAATAAAGAATTTTCACTTCTATTAGAGGAGTGGAAGAGGAATAAGGCTAGGCATAAACCTTGGTCTGTTTATTTTACATCTTGAGGGCAAAGATGTAATACATGTGTGCCACACCTAGCTATCACCCGGACAACATTTTGAGCCACTGGAAAAATAAGCATTGGTGTCATAGAAAGCAACTTGGCCAAGAATCAATATGAAATAAAGTCAAACCTTAGAGGTAATATAGAGCAAAGTGATGACAAGAAACCCTTTCTCCACAAAGAATACAATGTCACCAATTTCTTTCATTTCACACCGAAATGTATTGAAAATTAAAATTAAAAATGACTTTTTTTACACAATTGCAGTCCTTGTTCATAGTGTCAATAAAAATTATTCGACAAGGTTTTTGGACGACTATTAAGTGGCAACACGCCAAAAGAGGTAGCAGAAAAGAACAGCCACGATTATGAACCTTAAGAAAAAGAATAGAAATGATTGACCCAGATTTTGTAGCAGAAGTTTCAGCATTCCTGATGAAATACATTCACATATGGAGAGACATTTCAAACAGTTAGAAGTTAGGATTGTGGAAAGCAAATGCTAAAACAGCCATCAGTCAAACACACCCAGATCAATTAAAAGTACACAGCTACAACTCTTAAAATGGAGTGCAGTCCTACAATACCAACATTTTTGTATAACCCAGGGGTGACCAGGAGAGGTAGAGAGTTGGGTTTTATACCACCACATCCCAATAGTAAAGAAAACCATCTGATGAATGACACCAGGATGAATGACATTTTTGGTGAATTTTCAACAGTCATTCAATATTTAGATAAAAAAAAATAAAGCATTTTCTGGGCCTATTGTAAACTCAAAGCCACAATTCAAATTTGAACCAAGATTAGGCCTAAAATGAAATCCCAAAAACTCATCCAGCAAAGAAACCAAAATGAAATAAAAGCAGACTGTTTCAATTCAACATAAAACACACCTTGTAAATTACAATGTCTACACTGAATTTTGTCGTGATTCGACTTGCGGTTAAAGATAATAAATAATACACTCGGGAATACAATATACTTCAAATACTACTTTA
Organism: Strigamia acuminata; assembly: GCA_949358305.1. Classification (NCBI taxonomy): domain Eukaryota; kingdom Metazoa; phylum Arthropoda; class Chilopoda; order Geophilomorpha; family Linotaeniidae; genus Strigamia; species Strigamia acuminata. Next base: position 36,596,154 of record OX442314.1, read on the forward strand.
TTAAACACGCTTACTAATACAACTATAAGTTAAGATGTTTCCTGTGGTGGTCCTCGGATTCGGCTGCGAATACGAGTTGCCGCTAAACAATGGCGGATCCAATTGTTTAGTCCTACGCGTGGTCTGTGTTTGTTGTCTAGGGTATTTCCACGTGTTATTATGAACACGCGAGAATTCGCTTTCTCGTGCGAATTAAACGAATATCGTTCGGATATTTATTCTAGCGTAGATTGGCTACGCTAAATAAATGTGGCTGTTGTACAGTTGAAATGGTCAGCGGGCACCGGTCCTCGATCAATCCGTGAAACGGCCTGAAAGGTGAGGTAAATGGTGCTCTTGCTGAGATTGGTAACTGTAGTGTCGTTTCCGGTCAAGTGTTGACGTTATATATTAACCGGAAATGACGTCATATGCAAATCCTTCTGATTATGCAGGTTCGCAGAAACACGAGACTAGTCAGTCTAGTCTGTATTTCTAGCGCGCTCTAGTGGCGAGAATCAATAACATGATAATCGTCACCAATTACTTCTTCAGGTGATGCCGAATCACCACACGTCCCTCCCCGAGAATAAATCATCGGGGGCCCCCCTTTAAATAAAGGTGGAACAGTATCTTTAATCATAAATAATCTTTTTATTAAATGATGATGAATGATGAACAAAATATTTTACATTCTTGAAATTGATACATAAATAATTTCAGGGTTTTTTAGAGAAGACAGTCTTCTCGTTATGAATTTGTAATTAATTATTTCTTCAAGTTATCGGCGTAACTTGGCTTATCTTCCGAACTTGGTTCGTCCAGGTTGGGAGATGTGGTCAATTTTGAGGAGTAGTCCGAGGGGTCTTCGCTCTCGTTCAAGTAGAAACGTAGGTGACCTGGCGCTTCCAGCGGATTTCCCGTTCGTTCGTGGGCCCAAATCGGCGGCAAAAAGGGCGACATCCCCTGATTGGTGTGATGAATTCTTTGGGCTTCGGCAATGCTGGTTGGCGCGCGATGAGCTCGGAGCAGTCGTTGATGTTGGATGAAGCGATCGCCTCCGGCTCCGGCTTCGATAGCGTTCTTCATCCAGACATAAAGAGAATAGCCACGGTCTGGGGTTTGGAGTAATTTTGTTTCAGTGTCCTTCGTCAAGGACAACCCCGGGAAGTACAGCCGGAGTCTGGCGGCGATCTGAGGTTCTGCCGTCTTTGAAACCTTCATGCTCGATTTTGGGCGGAGCATTTTTCTTTTTGGTTCCTTCTTTTTGAGCGAGACTGGTTCGGCCAGTGGCTCGGAAGGTCTATTTTCCTTCGGCGGAGGCGGAGGAGGAGGCGTAGGATCCCTGGGAGTCGGAGTTCCCACGACTGGTGTGGTCACCGAAGATGACGGGAGCGGATGTTGAATGATCGCTCGAACGTTCTGGTACGAGGCCTCTGGATCCGGGTCCTGGGCCACCATTTGAGCTCGAATTACTGCCGCGGAGGGCACCAGGCGTGCCCAGCTGTCTACGAGAGCCGGCGGGACTTGGAAACCCTCGTGGGCCACTACGATCCAGGCTGCTACAGCAACACGTGCGTTTCGGAAGGTGGCGGCGGCCAGCAAAATCGACATCAAGTCGGTAATGGCAACCACGATCCTCGTATTCCAATTTGGATGATCCCGATTCTTGTTCTGCGTATATTCAATCGAGATCCGCTGAAGATTTGTGATGACGTTCTGGATCACGTTTTGTTGGTACGAATCCATTTCGCACAAAAGTGCTCTGGCCTGCTCCACGGTTGTGACATCCAGGAATTGTTGCAACGTTACTTCCGAAGGGTTGATTGGAGTCGAGGCTTGGACGACTGCTGGGGCTGGCAACATCGGATTGGGTCCCGTGGATGTCGTTGGCTGAGGCACAGATCTGACCAGACGTCTTGATTTTTCCGGTTCGGGCTTGTCCCAAACAATTGGAGTTCTCGTTGAAGTTGAAGCTTCGGGGATAGTTGGGAGAGGTTCGACTTTGGCTGGTCCAAAGCGAGCCTCTCGATGTTTGAGTTGTTCTTCAGAACTCAGTGTCGGTGCGCCGATTATCACTTTCTTGCGAAAGGCGCTTGGGAGGCTGACGCTGGAGGTTACGCTTCCCGTCTTCGAGAGTTCTGGCTTGATGAAAGCGCTTGGCGCCGTTTCTAGACTCGAGGCGGTAGAGGGAGTCGGGCGGTAGATTGGTTTCGGCTGCATTTGCTGGTATTTCATAACCACCGCGAGGAGATCCGCCTGAGTATACATCTTCTTCTGCTCGGGGACCTCGTCGATAATTACCTCGTCGTCGATCTTCATTGGTTCGGGACTGTCCCGAATTGATCGTGTATCTTCGTAGCGTTTCCTGTCTCGCTGTCGTATTTCCTCTTCACGATACGCTTTCCATGAACGTGTGCGACTCTCCGATCCTCTTCTTCTTCGATCGTCTTGTAGACGGAGGTTCTCTCGTTCACGTCGGGCTTTCTCATCACGTTCGCGTAGGAACTCCTCTCGGTGTCTGTTCCACGATTCTCTGTTTTCCTCCCGCCGTCTGAAGTAATTTCTACGATAATCGTCCCAACTTTCTTGGTTCTTATCGCGTCGGCGCTGATCTTCTCGGCAGTCGGGGCGTTCGCGTACATTCTCTCTTCCTCGGCTGTATGACGGGGCGTCCCTGGATTGAAATCGTGATGTTTTTGGGATCTCAGTCTTCCCTAGGCGAGAGAAAGCGCTTGGTTTGGCCAGGCGTTTCTTTGTCGCGGGTTTCTTGTTCTGCGCGCTGCTGGAAGTGCTTGGCTTGTCCAGGCATTGTTTCTTTGCTGAGCAGCCTCCTTCGTCGTGCTCGTTGGAAAGACGTTTCTCGGCCTTCTGGCGTTTGCGGCCAAAGAAACCTAAAAAGTGCAATTGGTGCATTGCTCGTTGCGAGGAAATAAAACCATGTCTTGGCCTCCAATCTGGGCGGTCGGGTCGATCGTCTCGGATTTGCTGGAGCCAAATCTTAATTTCCTCGGTCGAGTAACCGTCCGGCTGCAGATAATCGAAAACTTCGTCATGAGCGGTCCGCCTCACCTCTTCGTAATACGCCATATGGATTTCGTGTTTTTCTTCTTCCGTTTCGGCGTCGCGCCATTGCTCGTACACTTCCCATCCCCGTTGGTCGTCTGGAAAGGCGGCTCGGATTAGTGGATTTGGGATTGGCGCCGGCGGATCCATATTTCTAGAAATTACCGCCCGTAAAGCTGCTTGGTATTGGCGCGGCATGTAGTGGATCAACGTTTGCTGGCTAGACCAGTAGCGGCTGATCGCACGAGATAATAAAAGGCGAATTTTCCATGGTTCAAAGTCGACCGATTCTTCGAGCGCTTGTCGGAACAGTATGGGGATGACTTCACGCCATAAGCTGCCTGCGGAAACTCTTTTCGGGTCGATTTGCCCCCACGTAGTGCGATATCCGTCCTAAATATTAGAATATTAATGAATATATTAGGATCGTTGATTAATTTGTTATATTTTTTTAGAGATTCTTTCGTCTAACACAAGATGGCGTCATGGTCGGCCATGTGCTTTTCGACCACGTGTCTTGAAGTTACTTTTTCTTTCGGTATTTAATCAATTTTGACAATTTGTCACTTAAAGTTAAATTCTTTCTTCGTTCGTGGTCAGTCCACGGACTTATTTCGTATTTTTAATTATCGATAATTGAATTTTTTCTATTTTTTACTTACGTCGGGTTGGGCATCGGGTTCATTGGGTTCGTCCCAATTTCCCTCTTCGTTGTTTACGACTATTTGTAACAAATCCACTTGATCTTCATCGTCATCCTCGGAAGCGTTGTTTACGGCCCGTTCAATTTCTTTCTTCCAATCATTTCTCATTTTTTGAAAATTAATTTGATACTTTGATTTACGGCTGCCTTGAGGTGATCGTCGCTTAGTCGGAGATGACAGTGATAAGTGTGGGTCGGGTTAGAGGTTAACTATTAGTCTCATGTCGTCTTTGATTGGTTTGGCCAATTAAGACGCATTGTGGGACGTAACAGGTGTCCCCCCTGTGGTTGTTTTTATCGATTGTTTGAGACAATGGCCGGAGTCGCTTATTGTTTTCCGACGAGTTTCCCGTCTTTTATGAACGGGTTTGGCTTGTGTCGACGCATACCGTATATTTTATCAGGTTTGAGGATTCTTGTAGTCTTATTTTTGTTTGATTGCTTTCCTTTTTTAGGAGATTCTTCGACTATTTCCTCCCTCTCCGAAATCTCATCCGGGGCGTCGGCCGCTTCGCGTAACTCATCTTGAACTAAATTGGTTGGGCCAGTTTGTTCATCTAAAAACATGTCGCGAATAATTGGATTTTGCGCTGGTTTCGTCTGATATTCCGTCCAAGCCTCTTGAGGAAACTCAGGTAAGTATGGAGTTAATTCTCGGGCGTGGATCGATCTAAATTTAACGTTGTCTGCCAATCTTTTTAGCTTGAAAGCGTTTCCGCCGTGGGCTTCGAGTATGACGTACGGGCCGTCGCGTTTGTCTGCTAGGCCTGCGTGGATCCCCTTATCGGCGCTGGACTGAATGTGCGTGTCTTTCCAGACGAGGTCATTGACTTTAAAATTGCAGAAGGGCCGATCCTTTCCAGCAATGCTAATACGATCTCTCATGTCGAATATGTGAGACATCATGTGTTGATAAGTGGCCGAAATTATTTGCTCCAATCTATCGACATAAATATGAGGCTTCTCGGGATCGATTTCCAGTATTTCCTCCGGTATTCGCGGGTCCCAGGGCACTCTGAGTTCCCGAGCGAAGTTTAGAAACGCGGGAGAAAATTTGCGGTTCCTCGAGATCGTCGTGCGGATGCTGAAGGCAATTTCACGAAGATATTCGTCCCAGCTGGAGTGAACATCAGTGAAAATTGCCAGCGCATATTTTATGTCGCGATTTAACCTTTCGACGGGATTGGCCCGTGGATTATAGGTTGATGTGTATGATGTCTCGATGTCGAATTTTTTACAGAAGTCTTTATACAAATTTGACGCAAACTGTGGTCCATTATCGGAAATTAGTTTCCGAGGGAATCCGAAATGAAGCGCCACTTCGTACAAACATCGAATGATTTTCTGCTTAGTTGGTCTCTCCATTGGAAAGAGCTCGGGCCATCCGGTCGCGACATCCATGATTACTAAAATATATTTGTTTTTATTGGATGACGTGGGTTTTGGGCCCATTAAATCCACGCTCCAGCAGTCGAAGGGTGCGAAGGGGCCGAGTGAGATTCTTTCGTAATTCTTGGGCGTCCTAGGTTTGCACGCTTGGCATCTGGGGCAGTGGTGAATGAAACGAACAATATCTCGGGTCATTTTGGGCCAAAAATAGAGTTGGTTCGCACGGTAGATTGTTCTGGCCACTCCAGAATGTCCGGCGAGTGGGTGTCCGTGGACCATCCACAGAAACCTTGTTAGCAGACTCCTGGGTATAACGACTTTCATCGAAGTACCTGTCTCCGTCAGATCATCGCGGAAATTCGGGTGGTGTTTTAGTAGAAGTCCATCCTCGATTAAGTACGTGGAGGCTTCTCTTTCGAATTCTTCGCGTTGGATTTCGTCGAAATTCTTGTCGGGAAATTTTTTATCTGTGATGAAGTCTCGATAAGTTTTACAGAAGTCGTCTGTCATTTGGGCGGCTATTAATTCGTCCCTGGTGGGTGGCTTGCTGTTCGTCCCCTTGCTTACGTGGGCGACGAATGCTCGAACGTACTTGTCGGAGATTCGAGGTTCTATTGTTAGCTCGTAATTTGGGTGAGCGTCCTTGACAGACTGGTACGCTCGGAGCCAATAATTGTAATAATTTTGGTCTCCTGACTCGAGTTTCTCCTTGGGTAATTCGTTTAGCTTCTTAAATTCCCATTTTCGAACGGGGTTCGGACAGTAGAAGAGGCGTGAGTCGTCCTCTCCGCAGTCGGTCTCGTCTTCGGGGTCTGAAGCTGGGGCTCGTGAGAGGGCGTCTGCCACGACGTTGAATTTTCCGGGTCGGTATTCAATGATTAAGTCACAAGCCATTAATTCTAGCTGCCAGCGAGCCATTCTTCCGGACGGTTCCTTCAACGCCATTAACCATTTTAGTGCTTCGTGGTCGGTTTGTACGTTGAACTTGGTAAATTCCAGGTACGGTCTGAATTTTCGGATTGCCCAGACAACGGCTAGACATTCTAACTCTGTCGCATTATAATTCTTTTCGGCTGCTTGTAACTTCCGGCTGATGAACATCGTCGGGACCTCTAATACTACTCCGTCGATGTCATGCTTTTGAAGCAACGCAGCACCTAGGCCAATTCGACTGGCGTCGGTGTGGAGAGTGAATTCTCGATTAAGATCTGGCAGGGGAATCCGCTTTACATCGATCAGCATTTGTTTTATTTTGTTAAACGATGTTTCGCAGTGGTCAGTCCACTCGAAATCTTTATCGTTGCGTAACAGATCTGTGATGGGCGCCGCGACGTCTGCCAAATTTGGGAGCAATCGATTGAAGAAATTCACCATGCCCATGAAACGTTGGACTCCTTTTACATCTTCCGGGGCGGGGAACTGGCTAATGGCCTGGGTCTTTTTCGGGTCGATGGATAGGCCACCTGTTCCGACTGTGTAACCCAGGAATGCCAATTCTTTGCGGCAAAATTTACTTTTCCCTGGATGGATGTTTAGTCCGGCCTTTGTGAGTCGCTCCATGACGTCATTCACATGCATCAAGTGGTCTGTAAAGGTCTGAGAGACTATTACTATGTCGTCAAGATAAGCCCATGCGTATTTGTGTAAGGCATCGCCGAGAACTTTTTCTATTAATTTTTGAAAGGTGGCGGGTGCGTTTACTAACCCGAAGGGCATTACATTAAACATCAGTCGACCCTGTGGTGCCCAAAAAGCTGTTTTCTCCTTATCCTCTTCCCGCAATTCAACCTGCCAGTAACCCTTGGACAAGTCCATGGTCGTGACCCAGTTAAATGGGGCGAGTTCTCGTAAAATTGCTTCTATTGATGGCATTTGGATGGGGTCAATGACGGTTATGGCGTTTAAAGGTCTATAATCGATGCAGAGGCGCGGTTCGGAGCCTGGTCGCATGACGAGGACAATCCTCATTCCATACTCTCCGATGGCGTGCGACACGATCCCTTTTTCGAGCAGCTCATTGCACATTGTTCTTACGATGTGTCTCTTCTGGGGATTCATAGTCTTAAAAGGCACTCGTACCGGTTTGCCCGTAACCAATTCGATCTCGTGCATTACGTAACTTGTCTTCCCTGGATCCTTATTTAAGTTCTTCGAGTGCTTCTTGAGCATTTCTTCGAGGAGTTTCGTTTGTTCTTCTCCAAGATTGGCGTCTACTGCCAGATTATGTATTAAATTCTCCTCCTGGAGGATAGTATTAAATGATTTAAAATTATAGTCTTGGATGAACTTTTTAATTTCGCCTCCTCCCCATTTCTCGTCGTCCTTAGCTTTGTCTAGGAGTTCCGGAGGTATTATGGGTAGTCGTGGGTCCTCGTGGTTGTCGATGTAATTCCACGAACGTGTGACTGGGTTGGGCTGGATGTTCATCCGTTCCATCAAATCCATTCCTATCAGCAGGATTGTGTCTCGGGTTGGTAACACGATGAAGAAATGCTTAATCGTGCCTCCTTCCCATACGAAATCGGTTGATAACGTCCCCACTGCTCTAACTTCTCCCGCTGCCGTAAGAACTCGAATATTCTCGTTCATTCCCCGTAATTTTTTCTGTATTTTTTCTTCGAGTGATTCGAACAAGTCGGTGGAGATAAACGACTGATCCGCTCCCGAGTCGAGTAGTCCCATTAACACCTTTTTGCCGAAAGAGACCGGTATTTTGGCCAGTACGTTCTTCGCTTCTGTTGATAGGTTGCAACGAAGTATTCGCTTTTTAAGAGGATTGGCCCCTTGGTCAAGCGGTAAAGTCATGAAAGCGTTGGCTATGCCGTCTTCGTCTCTAATTTCGAATTCCCGTTTTTTGGTTGGAGTTGTGACTTCCTTGTTGGCAGCTTCCTCGAAAAATTCCAACAATTTTTTCATTTCTTTAATTTGTTTTTCCACTAGTGTAAGGTCCATCGTTTTTGAAGTTATCGCGAGCGGATGTGGAATTATTTTTGTTCCGCCCGCGAGTTCCAGTTTTTTGACATACTGTCGAATTTGGCGGTGAGTTCCTTCAAGACTTTTTCTTGCTCCTTAGCGAGCAATCTCACTAGTTCTTCTCTCTCTGCGGCCTTGTCGTCGGCTTTTTTCTTTGCCAATTTCGGGCAGGTCTGACGCCAGTGGCCGTCTTCGTTGCAGAAATTACAAGGGCTTTTCTTCTTTCCCTCCCGCGCAAAAGGTTTTTTGGGGTAGTCTTTCTTCTCAGAAGTCGCCTCTGTTTTCGGGTTGTGATGCTCCGATTTTCTGGACTTCATCTGAGGTCGGTAGCTGGGTGCCAGTTCCTTCCCCATGTTTGCATGTACAACCTCGTTGATACCTTCGTCGACCTCATCGCTTTCCGAGAATTGCTCAGAATCTTCGCTTATTTCGTCTTCCGACTTTTCCTCGGCGGCGTTAGTTTGCGTGCGATAGGCTTTATTTGGAGGTGGTAACGGGTTGGAAGCTTGTTGGTTTTTCTTTGAGGGGAGTGGCTCTATACTTCCGTTTAGATAATTTCGCGATTGGAGCAGCTTAGTGGAGTCTATGCTGCGTTCCTGTATTCGTTGCTGCCGAGCCACTCCTAGAGCTCGTTCTTCTTTTGTCAGATTTTCGTTATACCGAGCATTTACTTCGGTGTGTTTCTTCTCGACGAAAGCGAGGATGGCTTTGAAATTATCTCCTTTAGGAGCGTTCATTTCTCGTAGGACTTTGGTTGCGGTTTCGTTTAGTCCTTGTTCGAAGAGAGCCTTCTGAGCGTGTTGGTCAAATGGTTTGTCCATTTCACGGAACAGGCTGTCGGCTCGTTGTACGTACTCCCTCAGAGTTTCCCCGGGAGCTTGCTTCATAGAGCTTACTCTTTTCTGGATTTCTTGGCTCGTCTCGCCATATTGATTGTGGAACTTTATGACGAAGTCCTCCCAGTTTCGGGGTTGGACATCAGCGTACCAGTTTCGGGCCCGGTTGATCAGCATTTCTGGTATTCCGCGTGCAACCATTTCGTCGGGTTCCGCTCCTAAACGATTAATCGTCAGGGCGACTTCGTCCAAAAACAAGTTGCCAGCGTTCCAGGATCCGTCGAACTTAATTAGTCTCAGGGTCGTCCACTTGATGTTGTTATCCTTGCGAGAATACAGCCATCGGTCCGCGGAGTAACGTTTCAACAATCCTTCGCTTCGATCGTCTTCCTCGGTCTCTTGGCCACGGCTCTGTTGAAGTTTTTGGTCCATGGCTTGAAGGAGTTCGTCTTTCATCGTCCGTAGTTGGTTGCTTAGCGAGTCAGTCTCACTAGGCAGCGGTGATGATCGTGGATTGTCGGAAGGGAGGCTTGGGTAATGCGTACCGTTGCCTGTCAGTCCGAATTGATTGTGTTGGAACGACGTTTGTCCTGATGATCCCGCGGCGTTCGGATTATTCGTGAGGTCTTGCGCTACCGTTGAGTTATCGGGGTTCGATTTTTCCGGAGCGGAGGTTCGGCTCAACTTTGTTCCGGGCGGTATCAGATCGTCCAGTCGGGTCCCCGTGAGGCCTTCGTTCGTTTTTTTGATAAAAACATAGGAGTCTCTTCCAGCATATGCTTCGGCGGCGTGCTTCTTTTCGAGGTGATTTTTAACTGCGTTAATCTCCTCGAGCGTCGGCATGGCCAGTTTATTTCGACCTGCTTCGTTGCGTATCTGGTTCTTCTGATTTATACATCTGATTAGTTCGGTGTTAGGGTCGCCTGGGTTGGTATTACTGGTTTGGCCAGTTTTCATTGCAAATGAGTTTTTTATTGCCCATGATTGCGCGCCCTGATTATTCCTCCTATCCTGTATAAACGCCTCGTATAGTTCTCCTTTGACTTCGTCCGATTCGTTCAAGATGCTATCTAGTCCGTTGACTCGGATACTGCCGTGAGATGCTTGAGAGTCGATACTTTCACTGTCTGACGTTGCTTCGCCGCCGGTCTCGGACTGCTGTCGATCTGCTCCGACCCGACGTCGTTTCTCCCCGCGTCTGGCCGTGTTTTCTGCCGATCTTTTTTCAGTCCTCTGATTTACCAGGTCAATTACTCGGCTTAGTTCTGCGTAAGGATCCTTGTCCTGATCGATCTCGATGCCGTGTGCGCAGGCCACTCGAGTTACTTCTATTGCTTTGGCTACCAGCTCCTTAGCTGTGTGAGACCGTTCTGGGGAGCTCTGTACGGAGTTTGGCTCCGAATGCTGGCTTAACCCGTTGCTTGGTGGCCGGATCTGGTAGTCCTTTGCCATTTCTCGTTCGATTATTTTTTGCTTCGCGAGCAGTTCTCGAGCCAGCTCGCGCTCCATTGCCATTTGCTTTTCTTGGCTTTCACGGGCGGCCGCCATCTGCTTAGCTTGACGTTCTTGTGCCAAGCTCTGTTCCATGGCAGCTAACTTCTCGCGATGCTCTCTGGCTAAATCTTCCATCAATTCGTTTTTCTTCTTTTCCAACGCGGCTGTTCTCGCTTGGTCGGCTCGGGTAGCCTCGTTGATAATTGCGGCGCCTGTACTTGCCGCTTTATTTAGAAGAGTCATTAGGTCCATTTCACTGGGATCCTTTTCGACTGGTCTGGGGCTTTTCAATCCGAATCGAGGGTTTTCGAACGATTTATTTAGTCTGTTTTCTTCGTGAGAGCTTCCTGATCCTTCGAATTCGCCTCCCGTGAACGGAAGTTGTCTTGCAAGGGGAAGGCCTTCACTTGATGATTCCGTTGAAACTTCAGTCGAGTTAGTCTCGACTTCTGGTTCCACGTGGTTCGCTTCTTCCGCTTTTTGGCGTTCGATTTCTTCGGTTTCCTTCCTCTCTTTTTCGTCGTTACGCCTTTTTCTGTCTTCTGCGGTAGTTTTCGTCATTTTCTTGCGATATAATGATCGGTCGAAAGATCCCGGTTATTATTTAAAGTTTTGTCGTAAGGTTAGCAAATTCTATCCCGGACAGACCCCCACGTGTCGTGATTCGACTTGCGGTTAAAGATAATAAATAATACACTCGGGAATACAATATACTTCAAATACTACTTTATTAAACACGCTTACTAATACAACTATAAGTTAAGATGTTTCCTGTGGTGGTCCTCGGATTCGGCTGCGAATACGAGTTGCCGCTAAACAATGGCGGATCCAATTGTTTAGTCCTACGCGTGGTCTGTGTTTGTTGTCTAGGGTATTTCCACGTGTTATTATGAACACGCGAGAATTCGCTTTCTCGTGCGAATTAAACGAATATCGTTCGGATATTTATTCTAGCGTAGATTGGCTACGCTAAATAAATGTGGCTGTTGTACAGTTGAAATGGTCAGCGGGCACCGGTCCTCGATCAATCCGTGAAACGGCCTGAAAGGTGAGGTAAATGGTGCTCTTGCTGAGATTGGTAACTGTAGTGTCGTTTCCGGTCAAGTGTTGACGTTATATATTAACCGGAAATGACGTCATATGCAAATCCTTCTGATTATGCAGGTTCGCAGAAACACGAGACTAGTCAGTCTAGTCTGTATTTCTAGCGCGCTCTAGTGGCGAGAATCAATAACATGATAATCGTCACCAATTACTTCTTCAGGTGATGCCGAATCACCACAATTTGAATGTCGAACCAAATAGAAAACCAAATACTTATGCAGTCGAAAGAACGATGGAGACGTGCAACCGTTGAAATTGAAAAAGAATGAAGGAAGGCGGCACGTGCCCTCATCTGCCCATGTTATTCTGTTATTATTATTACACAACAGAGCATGATGCAGTCTCCAAATGTAATGTCTTTCTTTCCATCATACTCCTACAAATTAACAATGTAAATAATGCACAACACTGTATCGCCAGTTGCTAGGCAGTTGAGCCTAGCAACGTGGCTCGCCCGTTTGATTCTTATAAATATTCGACTCTTTCAAATTATGTAGTCAGCAAACTTGACTGTATCCAAAATCTAACTAATAATGTTTTTAAACATATGAAATCTTTATCTCTTTCCTAACAGACTGGGCAGACCCGAAAGCCTAGATAATGAATCTCAACAAATAGCTCGGTTTAGTTCGCTGACCGGTAAGTTAAAAGTAGTTAAAATTAATATGTTGTTATATGAATATCTTATAATTGCAAATATGTAGCTGTATCCCTGATGTATGCAGTATGGCCCAAAGACGTAATTCACAAGAGTTCGCAAGAGTTATGTAACTACACTGAGAGAAGCTACGTGCAGTCGTCCCATTACTGGTTGTTGCCAGGATACTTTCAGAGTGAAACAACAACCAACAAAAAACAACATAAATCAAAATACAACTAATTGGTTTTGTATATCTAGTTGCCAAATGCAGAAAGTGGTGTGATAAACCAATACCAGCGACAGGAAATAGGAGCGGAGATTGCTAGGCAAGTAAGTTAGTACAGCAATTAAAACCAGAGTTTAAACTACGGTACTGTTTGACGAGAGCATATTAGAGCATTCCAAAAATCATTGGATTAAGATGTCTCAATGGGGAAACAGCCTAAAGAGAGTTGTAAAGACGGTTAAACGGTATGTCCTACTTAAGTTTTAACGTGTTTTAATTTTAATCCATTCAGCATCACGTTTCTTTTCATCTGGCCATTTAGGCCTGACATCGAAAACGTTCTATGACGGCCATATCTTCATACAGCCTGATCATAATATCATCCATACATGGTACACATTAGTAACTTCTTATTCTGAAGTGAAGAACCCAAATACTGGAAGGCAGGAGAGAAAAACAACGGGACGGCTACGGAGATAGAGCCATCGTTTTAATCATTTTAAAAAAATTTAACGGGCGTTTAAAAAGACATTATTATTTCAGGATGCCCAAGCAAAGACAAGAAAATCCTTCAAAAGAAGCTCTCCAGAAAAGAAAGCAAAGAGATGAACAGAAACTCTGTCTAGCATTCAGTTGACTGAGATGCCGGTGGCGCTGTCGCCGCCTCTAAATCGACTGCCGTCGACTCCGCTCTCTCCTCCTTTAAGTCGACTGCCGTCGACTCCGCTCTCTCTTCCTAAACACATGTAAACACAACATTTTGAATGCAGATTATTTGAAGTGTTTTTAGTTTTTGTTTATAAAATTTCTGCTGTCCAAATGCTATCAAAACACAAACAATCCTCCCTAAACACTCAACTAAAACGCTTATTAACGGATATTAAACCGAATGATTCGAATTCGAATTAAAAGAATTAAAAAATATCAAGTAGTAAAGTTTCTATAGAAGGTAGGATGAAGATATAATATTTGATTACATATGTTAACGTGCGATTCAGCCTCGACGCCAAATTTCAGAAATTTTTATATCTTTTGTTTATTTTTTGCAGCATTTTCGGCTTTTTTCTTTATTTTTTTGTCGACATCAACTTTTATAAATAAAAAATTTATTATGAGTTGAGGAGCCAGATTAAAGGTACAGAGTGAATACTGGTTCCACGACACCATCGCCAAGTTTTTTCCGCCAAATAAATATATATAGCGACACATAAAACTTTGAATAAAAAGAAAGAAAAAAAACATTTTTTTCCTACTCCAACAGGTACAATCGTTAGCAACACCTGCGGGACAGGTGCAATCCCGAGGTCACCCCAACCAAACAACGGTGACATCAACAGCGAGGTGGCGGCCATAAGCCCCACCGGAGATGGCCAGGGTCGGCACAACCGGTAGTCACCAAGCCGCAGCCACTCCCAGGACAACCGAAGTTTGATTGTTTTATTGTATTACGAAGCATTGTAGAGAAAAAGGAAGAGCCACGGTCTAGAAAAGTATTAAGAAAATTTCGCATCCCTATTCTAATCAAAAGAGAGAGTTGTTTCAGCTTAATTACTAAAGACCGCTTTTTTTACCCTTGGTTATACAGGAAAAAAGTGAGTGGTTATTTTGAGGGGCGGGAAATCGGATTTAAGGATCTGATTTCAGATTGCAAATGCATGATGATTGCAAAATTTGTTGGTTTTCACCCAAATTTGGTGCTTCGTATAAATCATGGCTTCGTTCAAGAGTTCCAAAGTTGAAAGCAACAAGGATGAAATAGCAGAATTTAAAGAAAAACTGAATATAGGACTGGACGAATTGATGGTAACATGTCACACACGGTTCAAAAATGAATTTTTCGTTCACAAAATGAATTTTTGTTTACAAAATTGGTTTACGGTAAAAAAAAGGCCAAAGTATTTACTTGGCCAAAGTATTTAAACGATACAAACTCAATAGCTGAACCGGCGAATTGCTTGAAACAGGTATGACCAACACCATTTCTAGTCTAAAAATCGAATGATTCGAATTAACTACGAAACCCAGCCCACACTGGAACCTTCCTATCCTCTCCTCAAAATAGCGATAGCCATTATTGTACTTATTTGGGAGTAATACTTAATATTTAATTTACATTTTCAGTATAGTATATATCACTTTTTTTTTATAGAATTCGGGGAAGATGTCACAAATACACCCCATACGAGTGACACCTGCACTGCAGTATCAGCAGCATCAGCTGAAATATTGGCATCTGTCCCGGCGGACGAAGGGGGAGGCTGCTCTGCAGCATCAGCAGAACCAAGAATTAAAACCATAGTAAGTCAAACCTTAGATGGATTATACAGCAAAGTGATGACAAGAAACCCTTTCTCAAAAAAGAATACAATTTCAGCAATCTCTTTCATTTCACATCGAAATATATTGTAAATTAAAATTTGTTCATAGTGTCAATAAAAATCCATTCAACTAGATTTTTGGACGACTATTAAGTGGCAAGACGCCAAAAGAGGCAGCAGAAAAGAACAGTCGCGATTATGAAACTTAAGAAAAAGAATAGAAATGAATGACCCAGATTTTGCAACAGACGTTTCAGCAATCCTGGTGAAGTACATTCACATATGGGAAGACTTTTCAAACACAACTGGGAGAATTACAAGTTAGGATTGTGGAAAGCAAATGCTAAAACAGCCATCAGTCAAACAAACCCAGATCAATTAAAATTACACAGCACAATTAAAATGGAGTGCAGTCCTACAAAACCAACATTTTTGCAAAACCCAGAGCCAGGGGTGACCACGAGGAGGTAGAAGGTTATATAGGTTTTACACCACCACAATCCAATATTAAAGAAAACCACCTGATAAACAAACACACCAGGATGAATGACATTTTTGGTTAATTTTCATCAGTCATTCAATATTTTGAATTTTTAAAAAATTTTAAATTTAAAAAAAATAATAATTCAAATTCTGTATGTAAAAAATATAAGTGAACTAGGAATCTAGATGAGATGAAAAAAAAACATTTCCTGGGCCTATTGCAAACTCAAAGCCACATCTCAATTCGAATCATGATTAGGCCTAAAATGGAATCCCAAAAACTCATCAAGCAAAAAAACCAAAATGAAATAAAAGCTGACTGTTTCAATTCACCATAAAACACACCTTGTAAATTACAATGTCCAGAATGAATTTGAATGTCGAACCAAATGAAAAACCAAATACTTAAGCAATCGAAAGAACGATGGAGACATGCAACCGTTGAAAATGAAAAAGAATGAAGGAAGGCGGCACGTGATCTAGTCTGCCCATGCGCAGGAGAGAAAAACAATGGGACGGCTACGGAGATTTCTTAGAGCCATCGTGTCTCTTTTCTCCATTATTAATTAACATTGCGCGTCATTTCTTAGAAAATCCACAATCGGGATTATTGAATTATTGTTATCGTGTGAAAATCAATGATTGTGTCTATATTGCACTTTTTTTATTTTTCAATTTAATGGTATACAATTAAAGGACAGTATATATTACCAGTTGCTATATTTAAATATTTTTCTTTTCTTTTTTTTTGAGTAAATAGTATAAATGCTTATTAAGTTTTTAATTATAAGAATTTTATAACGATGAATATCGACATTGGTTCATGTTGCGTTTTCATCGCCCGTTATCGCTCTTCGGAGTTTAGAAATGTTCTCTGCAAAAGTTTAAAAATTAAATAATTAATTTCTGTTTCTCTTTTTCTTTTCGTTTTAGGATTTCCAACCTTTGAATTTAGTCAGCATGCTGATTTTCTCTTGCACCAAATTTGAAAGTTGTTCAGAATAAACTATTTTAAAAAAAAAAAATTATACAAGCATAAGCTTAAATGTATAAGGATTCAAGCAAGTTGTTATTACCATCTACATCATAGCCAGCATTATCAGTCATTACTAGAAGGATTTTATCCATTTCCAGCCATTTATTTGTTTCCTAAAAAATAAATTTGGACATGATTTATTTGTTTTTGCATGTATACATTATTTTAAGTGTTTAATTACTAATTTCAGTTACCTGCTGAACGATTCTGTGACTGTCAACTACGACATCTTCCAGTTTTTGAAGGTGGGAAACTGTTTGATGGAATTTAGCCATGTCCATTGGTAACTCCGTATTCTAAAGTGATACACACAAATGAAAAAACTGTAAATCTTACATTTACACATGAATTTTTGGAACATTTACAATTCCTAAAGCCATAAATAAAAATTAATTATGTTAATTTGTATTTTAATAACGATGATATCAAATCAAACCCATATGTAAACCAGAATTTGGGACAGAGGGAAAGTATGAATTTTTGGTATTGTACACTACCAGAATTGACGGCACAGGAGCATCGTTATCACCAAGAGACCACCAATGATCCTGATCACCGTTTACATCACTGGCATTTATAGGATCAGTGCTGCGACATGTTTTTAAATCAAGATCCTCGACGGAAAGTTCTTTAACTCTGGATAATAAATAAATAAATAAATAAACCAACAGAAAGTGATGCTTGAAAAACATTCAGAACAATAAATCCATACCTGTTAGCATATCTCAGTGTATTTAATGTTTGCTCGCATGTACTCATGCCAGGTGAAATCATTGCAATCTACACAAACACAATCAGTTGTAATAATTTTAATAGAATTACAATAAGTCCAGATTTCTACAAAGTCCTTACCATGCAAGTTGATATGTTTTCTCCAATGAAGGAATCGCGTAAAACTTGTGTTAATTTACTTGCACGAAACGGTAGATAAGATCCTTTCCTGCCAAGAGCTCGGATACATTCCTAATGAATTAAGAAAATATTATAACATTTGGAGGGATAGTCTCTGCAATACACGGATTTGGTCCCGGGACCTTTAACAGTGCACTTTCGTTGCTATTCTACCTTGAGAGCCAGTAGGGATTTGTTTATCTCGGATCCTTCCATTCTTCGTTTGTGGTTGGTGGATGTGTCGGCTCCCCGTTCGTTTCCTGCCAAGTCGATGAGGGAAAACTTTCCGTGTACCGATCTATCGTCGCTATTTCGTAAGATTATTTGGAAAACCGCGTGCGATCTGGACGAATGGTCGTTGCACGAAGACTGCGAAGTGCTTCGTGATTTACTTCCCTCGGCAATAACTTCGAGGGTTTGCTCCACCGAGTCCACGAGACGTTCTACAAGGCCCACGATTTGAATTTGTTGGCTCCCGTTCTCGAGAATGCGCAGTTTCGCATTATCATTCAGCAAATCGTACACCTATACAACAATACGTGGTCATTTTTTTTATAGCTAAATATTATTTTTTTTAAAAATAATTTACTTTTCCGCAATAAATTTCAAAAAAACTTGCAGACACTTCTAGGTTGCGATACTTGTATTTGTCAGAATGTAGCAAAGCGAAGACATCAACCGCTAATTGAGATTGTAAAACACAAACATTTATCTCGTTTAATGTTGCAGAAAATGCAATGTTTTACCAGTCAAAGCGTAAATTCCTTTGGTATGGTCTTGTGTATGTCCCACAAAATCGCCGCCCATTGTCTAAAAACACAAAATATTTTCCCCCCGTAAAATTTAAAATTTAAAATTTAAAATGTGCGCATTGCAATTGTGCACGGAAATTAATTGCGCACATCAAAACATATTTAACTGCAAGTTAAACATGCATTAATAGCTTTTTGAATGTCCACTCATTACGTGGGTTTTTCCACTTCCCGTCTGGCCGTAAGCAAAACATGTTGCCATACCTCCTTCAAAAATTGTTTGGATCAAAGCTTTCGCTGTGTAACTGTGAGTGTGAATAGCAAAAGGCTTATTTATTAGCATCATATATAGAAAAATCATAACAAGATAATTACTTGTAAACCATTCTGTTTGTTGCAGTTTCGTTGAACACGAAATCGAATCGATATTTATGATTATCCAAGAATTTCGTCAAATCAACTTTACATTTGGGTTCGTGAATGATGATTGTGTTTTTGTTGGGTGAAGTAACAACATCCACGTCCTTTCTAGACATTTCTGAAATCGAAATATACGCCGATAAATAAATAAATAATTAATTCGAGTCAATCTAACGCACAAAATAATTCATCAAAATCTACCTTTGCTGTTAAGAGGTCTCTTACGAAGACAGACACAAATGCGACTTAGCGGCCACAATTCGTTGCTCGGCTGCAGCGGTTGGAATTCCAACGAATGTCGGTAATCTTCAACCATTGCGGAAAATTCCCAATTCGGATTGCCCGCGTCTCTCGACATCAGCTCTTGTTTGCCCAGCATCGCTTCGTTTTGTCGTGCCCGTCGTTCCTCTCTCTTCTTCCGCAGTTTTTCAATTTCTTTAACCACTTGTGACGTTCCCCTGTCTACGTTGCGCCAAACGGAATAATTCACGTTGAAGGAAATACATTTTTGGATTAACTTCGGGCTCACGACCACATTAAATTAAAATGATATAAACCTACGTGATGTTACACTGAATGTTGCTCTCGGTAGTGAATGCGGTGTCGTTGGAGTACAAAGGTCATCGCCTGACGACGCTGACCGCGATGGATAAGGGCGACCAAAGGAAGATCCTGCAGTTGCAGAAATGTGCACACAATCTTATATTAACTCACAATGTCACGTAATTCGATAATGCGATGGGAAAGATACTGTTTTGTTACTCACCCATGATTCTCACAAAAAATTTGCAACAACTTAAATTCTGTTGGTAAAGAAGATGGAAATATACAATTGTAACCAAGTTGCCAAGTGCACATTGTTGGGTGTTAGCAAACGTCATGCCATCTGCCTTGAATCTTTCAAGTTGCTCTCAAAAATGGCTTCTGCTGAAATAAACTATTTATTTAATATATTATTAATAAATAATAATAAACTTCTTTTTCCCAGTTTTTTTGTTAGGAATGAAATAGATGTATTTAGATCTAACGTACAAGCAGACATAGATTTTAAAAAAACATTTTGTTTTTGTTTTTTTAAATATGTACCAGAAGAGGAACAAGAAAAGATTAGGTTTAATCCTTCTTCTCCAGGTATGTCATGACTCATGAGGTACTTTGTGGGTGAAAGTCGAGTTCAGTGGTGAATCTGTGACCCACATTCACGATGGAATGTATTTAAAATATTTCTTTATAAAATAAACAACACGTGCATTTAAGAATTACTAGTCATTATTTTTATTGAATACTTCAAACAAGTAATAACAAAAAATTATTAAATTAATTATTGGTGATTTGGGATCACCACAAAACGAAAATAATTCACTTCGAAAAGAAAACCGTTTCTTGGAAGACCAAACTATCCAAAATTGCCACTCACGGCGCATCGATACACGCAGTAGCACCGACCACCGAGACTTACTTGTTAATTAATTAATGTTCACGTTCATACAACGTTATAAAACGAAGTTCCAACGTGACCATTTGATTGCCGTATATAACCACCAAAGATTTTATCAATCATCATTCAGCTCATTTGCTTCAGCGTTGATTTGACAATTCAATCACCTCAATAATCGAAGAATGTCAGACGATGAATCCAGCTTTGAAATGCAATCCGACGACGAGTACAGTATGGATGAGGGTGACGATTATTACAACACGAGTATGAACGAATGCGAAATGGAAGTAAATGCGAAAAATAACACAGTGGATTTCGAGCATTTTAATTTCGAGTGTCTATCGACGGACAAAGTGGAAAAATTACTGAACGAGAGCGCCGAGGCGTTTGCCAACAAAATCCACGTCGCGCCGCCCATCGCCAAGATTCTACTCCGCACTCTCAAATGGACCGTCGGAGATGTCGTTCAAGATGTAGACGCTTTATTAATCGATGCCCGGATCAAACCTTCACCCACGAAACCCAATTCGCGCGTGTCGACGCCCGATGAGTGTCCGGTGTGCTTCGAACCGTTCGCGGCACCCGAATTCCGACGCTTGCAGTGCGGACATTCATTTTGCATCTCGTGCTGGCTCGCCCACTTCGAAATGCAGCTCGGCCAGGGCGTTTCGACCGAAATCGCGTGCATGCAGACGGATTGCAAGATCCTCGTGCCCGAAGATTTTGCGTGGGACATTTTGCAAAAATCGCATCTCCGAGAAAAATACAACGAATTCGCGTTGCGTGATTGTGTCAGTTCGCACCCGGAGCTGAGATTTTGTACCGGGCCCAACTGTCGGGTGGTGATTCGTGCGCAACAACCGAAAAGCAAGCGCGTCACCTGCAACGAATGCGACAGTTCTTTCTGCTTCAATTGCGGATTAAATTACCACGCGCCGACGGACTGCGCGACCATCAAAAAGTGGCTGGCAAAATGCGATGCGGATTCGGGGAATGCCACTTATTTGCGGAAACACACCAAAGATTGCCCGAAATGCGATTTTGTTATCGAAAAAAACGGCGGATGTAACCACATGTCGTGTACCCGATGCAAGTTCGAATTCTGCTGGATGTGTTTGAGCGATTGGAAGGCTCACGCTGGATGCAGCAAATACGAAGTGACGGTCGACTCGGCGCACGAGTCGAGAGTTGTTATGGCGAAATATCTGTTTTATTTCGACAGGTGGTCGAATCACGCGGAGAGTCTGCGTTTAGAGCATAAGGCGTTGGAGAAAGTGAGAGAGAGGACCGAGGAGAAGGTGATGAAGAAGGAAGGAACGTGGATTGACTGGCAGTATTTGTTTGATGCGTCTGCGGTGCTCGCTAAGTGTCGTTACACGATGCAGTACACTTATTCGTTGGTTTATTTTATGGAGGATGGGAAGAAGAAAGAGTTGTTTGAATACCAGCAAGCGGAACTTGAGTCTGCGATTGAGAAGTTGTCGTGGGTGATTGAGCATGTCGAGAGTACGGGGAGAGGAGGTGTGGTTAGTTTAATGGCTGCTTGCGAGCGTAGTCGGTCTACTTTGTTGGAGGAATTTGGAGCCGAAAATTAGAATGTTGCTGTTCAAAAACCCGTAGTGAATTTTATTTAGTTTTTGTGTGATTTAATTAGAATGTTTCCATTTGTGGCATTTGCATTCCTATTAATTTCTGATTAATTTTTCTTGTCATTATTGACTGGTTTCCAACTATAGTTATTATTGTGTTTACGCTTTTACTTATCATAGAAATAAAAGAGGACTTATGAAAAAAATTAATGTGGTTCTTCTTTGGTTATTGAAACATGATAGTACCAAACGGCCCAACACAGCTATACGGTTAAGAAATTGTCAAATATTCCAAACATTAGAAATAAAAAGATAAAAAACAGTTGAAATCACTAAATTCTCATAGTAAGGAAAGTTCACATGCGTCCATTTTGTAATCTAGGAAAATCAGTTTAAATTTAGTGACATCAAGAGTTTTAAGTAAAGTGACCGGCTGCCCACACAGTCTGTCACTTCACTGCAACACACGGCGCTTCCCAGCTCTCGCGCACCTCGTGTGTTTCTCGTGCACGACCTGGCGCGGTCCCCCGCACCAGGTGGAGCTGTTGGTCATTGGCTCCGGCCAATTGGGAACCGGAAGTGCCCCTTCCGGAAGTGGTGGGCCCCGCAGTAGCCCGACAGTTGATTCTTGACCAGCATGGCGAACGGTCGCTTTCCGACCTTCTTCGCAATGCCGATCATAGTTGAGACCCGAAGGACCGACGCAGCAATGCTGTCGCCGGTCGGGACCTGAGCGTCCAACACGCCGTGTTCGCCGCACGTTTCTAAAGAACGTTGCGACGACGCGGCACAAACTGCGATAACCGATCTCACGTGTCATGGCGATCTACCGATTGCCGTGCCACGTGGTCGAATCAGGAATAGCGGCAAAACCGCTATTACATTTGGGAAATACACCTTGAGACACCATATCATACCCCTAGACAACAATAAAGCAATAACCAAAACCTAAACTTGTGTCTCTGTTGTATTTCGTGGATTGAATCATCGTGTGTGTTGCGTCCAGCGCCTCGCGGTCCTCCCCAGACCACGTGGCGTCCGTCCGAACACTCACAATTGTGGGCCCGTCCGAGATCTTGAACTCTCTGGCGAAAAATTTTTGTTCACTGATTGTGCAAAAACACAATATTAGACAAATCTCTTTTCTTTCAAAAGAGGGGGAAACTTCTTTGGTTATGGTTGTGACAGGGGGTCAGCAAGCGAAACGGCCGCTAATCGCTGACCATTGGACCCTGATTTGACAAAAACTTTTGGCTGTGCATGTCCAGCTTGCCTGGGTAATGGCAAGCAGGGACTTACATTAGCCATACTTTCCAAAAGTCTCCTATTTCTCTCTAGCTCAGCTTAAACAACTGGGTGGTTGGGAGGGGAATATGATTCTGAACCTTGCTTTTATTTTTATTTTCTTGGTGCGAAGCCCATGTAAAGTAATGAAACTATAACTGCAGAGTTTTGAACCTGATTAGAGGAGGAGGCGCGTTGGTGGCCACCAACAAGCCAAAACCCACAGGGGATAGGCGGTTACGCTAAAACCAATGCGGGCATAATCCAATCGCCACACTGCAGCCAATGGTTCCATTATGGGCCGGGCGAGGAAGCGTTGCAATGAACTGAGCTTTGAGCACAAAGACCTTTTGAAGACCGAGGTATTACCCGGTATCCAGGTTGCTATTACGGGGAAGTTGCATGACATGGAACACTCAGGATGCACTGAGCGGTTGTCAATAAATGGGATCCGGGTAGCAGCGAAGTGCTGGCAAGCATGGGAAAAGTGGCTTGGAGGTTGCTGTGGCGATTCATAAGCTCTGAATTGCCCTGCTGCTGCTTAAAGTGCTGAAATACCAAGTTCATTCCGTTTTAATTCCTACCCTGTCCCAAGTACTGGTCAGAAACAGTTGCAAGTTGGTGTACACAACCCAAGAACTGTGGAGACTGGGACTTGGACAGCGGGGCGGGCTGCCGGAGGTACGGGGATACCGGTGGTGAAGTGCCCAAATGGTACAGAGAGCTCGTTAGGGCGTAGGAACGATATCTGTATATTCATGTAGCTACCAGCTTTGAAAAAAGACTGGGAATCTAGCCTGTAACTTTATTTTCAATATTTTATTCACCTTTTTTAAACTTTTCGAGTTGTTACTGGTTGTGTAGAGACTGTGCTCGAACCACAGTTTTAAAGCAATCTTTGCAATTTGGGAATTTTATATTTTTATTTACACTTTTTTCATTTTTCTTTCTCTTCAATTTTTACTTCTCTATCTATTATTTTCATGGTTTCTTTGGGACTCCACATTCGACAGTAGTTACATGTATCTTAAATGCCGGGCGGTATACAGCACCAAATGGAGGGTGACATGGCTTCGAGATGGCAGCTGAAAGATGGGACCCAGAGAGACTAGGGACGACGGGTGCGTTTGCCTCCTACTTTTAAGATGTACCTGATTGTCTCAAACAAACAACCACTTCATTGGGATGAGCAGACATTCCAGTGTAGGCACGTTTCTGTCGGGAAGGCAGCCTCGTGCAGACTGAGGTGAAGGCCTCAGCGTAGGCGAGCGGGCGCAGTTGCGCTGATCTCTTGGGGCAGAAGGAGAGATTAACAATATCCCCGTTTATTTCTGCAGACTTTTGCTAAAAATTGTAAGTTTTGGGGTGATTTTCTTTGGGAACTTCACACATCTTTTATCATTTTTCATTGTATTTTTTTCTTATCTTTCTTCTTTTTTTGGAATTCTACTTCTTTGTTGCAAAACAATAAAGTTGTGGGATTATTTCGTGTATTCTACTTCTTTGTTGCAAAACAATGTTGTGGGATTATTTTTTGTATTCTACTTCTTTGTTGCAAAACAATAAAGTGGTGGGATTAATTAACGCTTTTGCGTGTCACCTTACCGTTGTTTTAACAATGGTAAAAACCATTCGGTTGGTAATGTCGAAGCTTTTGGGACATGATTTGAGTGCTTTTAAAAAGTACAAAAGTCGTGTCTTTTTGGAATCAGACCATTTATGATCTGGTTCTATGGCTTCTAGTACCAAGCAATCACCTACTGTTGTTTTCGAAATGTTGGTTTTTCTGCAAAAACAGAAATAATCAAATCATTTTTTGTGGTCAAAGTTTTTATTTTTTCAAAAAATCAAAGATGGCGACCCGGAAACAATAGGAAAACCATGTGGAAATTTAAGATTTTTCCAGAAATTCTAGAATTTCGAGAAACTAAAGTTTTTGGAACTCTGGGAAATAACTTCTGGAAATTTCGAACCAATCACGTGATTTATGGGGACAATGGGGGGGAGTGACATCACTAATCTTTCCCCCATGAATGGCTAATTCACACAACGTTGCTGACCTCTAATTGGTTGCAAACTAATCTTTTGCGTCTATTTTTGTTTTTCTGCGGACCTGTCTTCTGGCACAATTCGGCCAAAATGCCATACACCAGATTAGGCAAGCCCACGTGGAAATCGCCAGCGACCAAAACCGTTACAAGAGAAGGAGATTCCGACGCCGATTCAAACAATTCATCCCTGAATTTAACAATCGAAGAAGAAATGTCGAATGAAGGTAATAAAACGTTGGATCGAGCAATGCTTGAGACAACATGCGAAATTTTCGATCTAAAAATCGAGAATATGAACACGTACACCGTATGGGAAAGCACGCTGCTTGCAGTGGCCAACCATGCAGTGGAAATCAAACATGAAGCTGATGTTGCAAAACGACAATCAGCGGACCTTTCCTCAGAAATTGACGACCTAACCAGCCGTCTCAAAGAAGCGGAAATAGCAAATCAAACCCATTTGCGATCAATAAAAACCTTGTCTGACCTGTTAACCCAACAGAAATCAGTCATGGACAACGTGACAGCGGCAGGCCAAGCAATGGTCGAAGCCGAAAAAGTGGCGACCGCTGCAAAAACAGTTGTGTCGTGCACACATTCAAGCCAACCAGTAATTGTGAACGGCAATACGCAAAACGTAACGCCACAAGCAGTTACTATAAATCCGACTTTTTTGGCCTGGGGTAATACCATCGGCCAAGGAGTAGACAAACCATTAGGCGACATTAAACCCAAAGACGCGATAACGGTATCACACACTTTAAGCAATTTTGAATTGAGTAAGCGCGTGAATGCCATCTGTTTGGAACCGTTTCTCGGTAACAAAATGGAAGCTCACGACTTCTTAATGGATTTGAAAGGGGCTCTTGCTTTTGCAGAACCTTCTATCAACCAGGTGCTTAAAGAGCATTTATTTAAGTTTTTCAAAGGAGAAGCAGGAACATGGTTCTCTTTGACTGCTAAAAATACTTGGCAAGAATTTGAGAGCGATTTCCTCCTACATTTTAGGCCAAGCGACGCATTGTTACTGGCTGAAATAGACAAGATGCAACAGGCATCACATGAGTCTGCCACTCAAGTAGTGTTCAGACTGGAGAGGCTGTATACACAGCTGGCTATCCCGGTCCATGAGAGCCTACAACTCCGTAAGGTTTTGACTATTTTGCGACCGGCAGCGAGAGACATGGCACGTACTGCATTACATGCGGATAATACGTGGGCAGCTCTCAGAAAAGCTTGTGTAGCAACAGAAGCTTCGATCCTCAACGAGGAAGCGATAGCAACTTCAAAAGTTGAGAAAGCAAGACTGTTTTTTCAATCTTTGATGAAACATACTGGATTGCTTGTGTGCCTTTCAGTTTGTGTAATACATCTTGTGCATTTTAGAGGACGATAAACAAAGTTCTAGAAACAGCACAGAACATGGACTCTTGCCTGAATTTGGACATCATCATTTATGATTGAGTCCATGACAGAGCTCCTCCAAGATCTAGGTGAAATTGAATCAATGGCTAGCCCATTGAAACCGTTTTTCCTATGCCCAGAGAAGATTGATTTTTTTTCTTTTCTCGATTTATGACTGAGTCTAATGGGAGTTATAGCCCAAAAATGACAAAGTCCAAGCAGATTCTGACTGGATGCTGACTATTCTATGTTGCAATGCGACAAGGATTGTTTTTTATCTGCGCACCAACGCGTTTAAATTTATTTGTTGCAAAACAACGATAAAAGTCTCTGGTTTGAAAATTTAGAAGTTCTTTGGACATGATTTCGTGCTTTTTTAGGGCACAAAAGTCATGTTCTCATAGAATCAGACCAATATTTGATCTGGTTCTGAACTTCTAGTTCCAAACAAATTTCTATTTGCTTTCAAAAAATGTTGCTTTTCTTCAGAAATTGAGAAATTTTGGCATTTATTTGGTCAATATTGTTGTTTTTTCGTAGAAATACAGAATGGCGACCAGGAAACAATGGAAAAACATGTGGTGATCACAGATTTTTCGGGAAAAGATTTGATTTTCAAACAAATTTTCGAAAATCGTGGGATCTCTGAGAATTTAATTACACACAATTAAATAAATTCACTACCAATAAGAGAACAGGGGGGGAAGTGACATCCCTAATCCCTCTCTCATGAACAATTACACTCACTACAAATAAAAGTTGTTAGACCTGTGGTGGCAGTCATTTTTAAAACAAGGAATGTCCCACGAGGTGAAAACAGCAGCAATCAGAAGAATGCATCTGCATTTGAGTTTGAGAACCCATTTGCAGAAAGAATTATGCTGTCTCTGCCTGATTCGCTCGCACTTCGTCACCCTTACGGATGCCAAAATAGCAGCTGGCTCGAAGCAGTCCTTCTGCAAATGGACGACCAAGGTGCTTTGTTTTAAAACTAAGTTAGTTGTTTTTGTAAAGGGACGCTGAAAAAGCGCAGAAGACAACTACAGCACCACGAATTTGGAAAACCTTCAGCTGTGATTTGACAAGTTCAGACCACACTGAGAATTCTAGATTTGAAGTTGGAAATTTAGTATCACTAAAAATCCACCATTTGAGGAAAATAGCTATACCATTAGCTACGTCTCGCAAAGACCTTTTCAAAGAACCAGGTATAATCACTAAAATGACCAATACAAATGGTTTTACAACATTGTGAAACTCAGGAGATTTATTCCTTCAGATGAGAATACCAAATGGCCTATTCCAGATGAAAGAGATATAGAAGTCCCTGAAAATCAACCAAAAAGATGCTGAATTGACAACAAAATTGCCAATTTCAACACAACCTTTGAATACTGGAGTAACAACTAAGTTGCCAACTCCAGCACGACCAAAAAACGCCAGTACAGCAACCAAATTGCTAATACCGGCGCAACCATTGAATATTTTGAACCAAAATGTGGTTTTGTCTCTGCCAAATGTAGTTTCAAAACAAACTACAAATATTTGGCCAAAACCACAACAAATTTCCGGTCGACCTCAAAGAATTCGATGAACACCGGCAAGATTACTCGATTAAACACCAGGGGGACACCCCTGAACTCAAGAAACCGATTTTGGTCCAATCACAGACCGTCTAGAAAACGTCTGCGGTACTTTCCAAAATACGCCATTAACACGTGTACGAAATTCGTATATTTAACGAGCGCTGATTCGGTCTACAAATCATTCTGTTCACCAACAGTGACCGACCACCACAGTTCTCGCATTCAAACGATTCTCGAAGGAATCCCGAATTTCATTGTTTCCGAAATCGATAAGTTTTGCTGTAAAATGGATCAACGATTATTGTCGACACACACGACATGCACAGTATGCATGGGCGGAGGACTCACGCACTACCCGAATTTGCAGGTAACGGCATGTATGAACTGCAACGGAAAAAAGATTGTTTATCTTTATCGACCGGTGGAGAATTTTTTTAAATTTTTCATGCGGCCAGAACATTTACTTCCCGATCACAAACGCATCTTGACGTGGGAGAAAGTTCGAAGCAAAGCCGACAGGGAAAGGGACGCGAAAATCTACTTCAAGGGACTTTCCGCATCCTCTACCCCAACGCAACCGCCAAGAAAAAAGGCGAAAATGTCGAACAAAAATTCGTCATTTGAACCACAAACACTAGTAAAAGCCACGAGCAACAACTCGACGGTCGATACAAACAAAACGGCGAAGCAATCGAACAAAAACTCGACAGCCAAACCAATATTAAAAGGAAATGGTCCAAAGACCTCTTCCGCAACAACGAAACAAATGGGTATTTCCATGGAAACTAACATTTCCGCGGAGCTACTGGAGCTTCGGTTGGCTGTTCGTACAGAACACCCAACTTGGAGTGAGAAAGAAGTAAAGGACGAAGCCAAAAAGCGTCGTCAATTACGAAAAGCGGCCGATTACCAACGGCACACGAACGCCATCGCCAATACCACGTCGAAGACACCGGCGGCGGCAACGATCACGAGCGAGACAACCAAGACTGTTTCGTCTGAAACAAAAACAACGGAGAAAACTCCTGTTGAATCGAAAGAATTCTGGAGCAAACAGCTGACGGTAACGGCCCCGACTGAAGTCGGAACCGCCGAAAACGCATTCGTCTTTCCAAAGGCAGGCGAGTCATTGCAGTCAGCAAACGAGATTTTCTCGAAAACACCGGTGACGACGCCGGCGGTAGAAATGCCACCAGTATCCGGCGATGTCCTGACAGATCTCGTTTTTGGCGGCGACGCTGAGGTCACGCCGATGATCATCGAAGATGTGGACACAACGATCCAGGTGCCAAAGCCCGAAGAGAGTTCTGCGCCGAAGCCAAGGTCGAAGTCGAAGTTCATCACTGATAAGAATCGGGAAAAGAGAGCGCGCCGCCACCAGACGAAAATGCAGCGAGGACTGGCAGAGAATATGTCACCGATTCGCCAGGAAGAGATAGATCAACTCGACGAGTTATTGTACAACTACAAGTTTTTTCACATTCATTTTATTTTTCAACTTACCTTTAAAGTTTTTACATTAAATAACCACGAGTTATAAGTTTAAAGTTCAAATGGCATTTTATTCGTGTTCAAAATTTACAAGTGTTTTTTTACAAATTATTTATTATACAGTGTATTTCAAATTTTCTGTTTTTCATCCTGGGGGTAAGTGTGGTCCTTGAGTGTGTGTTTTCCCGCAGTGTTTTCCTGTAAAAAGAGAAGTAATATACAATTAACTTTTCAAACCACTTTCGTGAAGTGTGTTGTCAGTTCTCCTTCTAAGAATTACCTCTTTTTAGGGGGGGGAGATGTGACCGGCTGCCCACACAGTCTGTCACTTCACTGCAACACACGGCGCTTCCCAGCTCTCGCGCACCTCGTGTGTTTCTCGTGCACGACCTGGCGCGGTCCCCCGCACCAGGTGGAGCTGTTGGTCATTGGCTCCGGCCAATTGGGAACCGGAAGTGCCCCTTCCGGAAGTGGTGGGCCCCGCAGTAGCCCGACAGTTGATTCTTGACCAGCATGGCGAACGGTCGCTTTCCGACCTTCTTCGCAATGCCGATCATAGTTGAGACCCGAAGGACCGACGCAGCAATGCTGTCGCCGGTCGGGACCTGAGCGTCCAACACGCCGTGTTCGCCGCACGTTTCTAAAGAACGTTGCGACGACGCGGCACAAACTGCGATAACCGATCTCACGTGTCATGGCGATCTACCGATTGCCGTGCCACGTGGTCGAATCAGGAATAGCGGCAAAACCGCTATTACATTTGGGAAATACACCTTGAGACACCATATCATACCCCTAGACAACAATAAAGCAATAACCAAAACCTAAACTTGTGTCTCTGTTGTATTTCGTGGATTGAATCATCGTGTGTGTTGCGTCCAGCGCCTCGCGGTCCTCCCCAGACCACGTGGCGTCCGTCCGAACACTCACAATTGTGGGCCCGTCCGAGATCTTGAACTCTCTGGCGAAAAATTTTTGTTCACTGATTGTGCAAAAACACAATATTAGACAAATCTCTTTTCTTTCAAAAGAGGGGGAAACTTCTTTGGTTATGGTTGTGACAGGGGGTCAGCAAGCGAAACGGCCGCTAATCGCTGACCATTGGACCCTGATTTGACAAAAACTTTTGGCTGTGCATGTCCAGCTTGCCTGGGTAATGGCAAGCAGGGACTTACATTAGCCATACTTTCCAAAAGTCTCCTATTTCTCTCTAGCTCAGCTTAAACAACTGGGTGGTTGGGAGGGGAATATGATTCTGAACCTTGCTTTTATTTTTATTTTCTTGGTGCGAAGCCCATGTAAAGTAATGAAACTATAACTGCAGAGTTTTGAACCTGATTAGAGGAGGAGGCGCGTTGGTGGCCACCAACAAGCCAAAACCCACAGGGGATAGGCGGTTACGCTAAAACCAATGCGGGCATAATCCAATCGCCACACTGCAGCCAATGGTTCCATTATGGGCCGGGCGAGGAAGCGTTGCAATGAACTGAGCTTTGAGCACAAAGACCTTTTGAAGACCGAGGTATTACCCGGTATCCAGGTTGCTATTACGGGGAAGTTGCATGACATGGAACACTCAGGATGCACTGAGCGGTTGTCAATAAATGGGATCCGGGTAGCAGCGAAGTGCTGGCAAGCATGGGAAAAGTGGCTTGGAGGTTGCTGTGGCGATTCATAAGCTCTGAATTGCCCTGCTGCTGCTTAAAGTGCTGAAATACCAAGTTCATTCCGTTTTAATTCCTACCCTGTCCCAAGTACTGGTTAGAAACAGTTGCAAGTTGGTGTACACAACCCAAGAACTGTGGAGACTGGGACTTGGACAGCGGGGCGGGCTGCCGGAGGTACGGGGATACCGGTGGTGAAGTGCCCAAATGGTACAGAGAGCTCGTTAGGGCGTAGGAACGATATCTGTATATTCATGTAGCTACCAGCTTTGAAAAAAGACTGGGAATCTAGCCTGTAACTTTATTTTCAATATTTTATTCACCTTTTTTAAACTTTTCGAGTTGTTACTGGTTGTGTAGAGACTGTGCTCGAACCACAGTTTTAAAGCAATCTTTGCAATTTGGGAATTTTATATTTTTATTTACACTTTTTTCATTTTTCTTTCTCTTCAATTTTTACTTCTCTATCTATTATTTTCATGGTTTCTTTGGGACTCCACATTCGACAGTAGTTACATGTATCTTAAATGCCGGGCGGTATACAGCACCAAATGGAGGGTGACATGGCTTCGAGATGGCAGCTGAAAGATGGGACCCAGAGAGACTAGGGACGACGGGTGCGTTTGCCTCCTACTTTTAAGATGTACCTGATTGTCTCAAACAAACAACCACTTCATTGGGATGAGCAGACATTCCAGTGTAGGCACGTTTCTGTCGGGAAGGCAGCCTCGTGCAGACTGAGGTGAAGGCCTCAGCGTAGGCGAGCGGGCGCAGTTGCGCTGATCTCTTGGGGCAGAAGGAGAGATTAACAATATCCCCGTTTATTTCTGCAGACTTTTGCTAAAAATTGTAAGTTTTGGGGTGATTTTCTTTGGGAACTTCACACATCTTTTATCATTTTTCATTGTATTTTTTTCTTATCTTTCTTCTTTTTTTGGAATTCTACTTCTTTGTTGCAAAACAATAAAGTTGTGGGATTATTTCGTGTATTCTACTTCTTTGTTGCAAAACAATGTTGTGGGATTATTTTTTGTATTCTACTTCTTTGTTGCAAAACAATAAAGTGGTGGGATTAATTAACGCTTTTGCGTGTCACCTTACCGTTGTTTTAACAATGGTAAAAACCATTCGGTTGGTAATGTCGAAGCTTTTGGGACATGATTTGAGTGCTTTTAAAAAGTACAAAAGTCGTGTCTTTTTGGAATCAGACCATTTATGATCTGGTTCTATGGCTTCTAGTACCAAGCAATCACCTACTGTTGTTTTCGAAATGTTGGTTTTTCTGCAAAAACAGAAATAATCAAATCATTTTTTGTGGTCAAAGTTTTTATTTTTTCAAAAAATCAAAGATGGCGACCCGGAAACAATAGGAAAACCATGTGGAAATTTAAGATTTTTCCAGAAATTCTAGAATTTCGAGAAACTAAAGTTTTTGGAACTCTGGGAAATAACTTCTGGAAATTTCGAACCAATCACGTGATTTATGGGGACAATGGGGGGGAGTGACATCACTAATCTTTCCCCCATGAATGGCTAATTCACACAACGTTGCTGACCTCTAATTGGTTGCAAACTAATCTTTTGCGTCTATTTTTGTTTTTCTGCGGACCTGTCTTCTGGCACAATTCGGCCAAAATGCCATACACCAGATTAGGCAAGCCCACGTGGAAATCGCCAGCGACCAAAACCGTTACAAGAGAAGGAGATTCCGACGCCGATTCAAACAATTCATCCCTGAATTTAACAATCGAAGAAGAAATGTCGAATGAAGGTAATAAAACGTTGGATCGAGCAATGCTTGAGACAACATGCGAAATTTTCGATCTAAAAATCGAGAATATGAACACGTACACCGTATGGGAAAGCACGCTGCTTGCAGTGGCCAACCATGCAGTGGAAATCAAACATGAAGCTGATGTTGCAAAACGACAATCAGCGGACCTTTCCTCAGAAATTGACGACCTAACCAGCCGTCTCAAAGAAGCGGAAATAGCAAATCAAACCCATTTGCGATCAATAAAAACCTTGTCTGACCTGTTAACCCAACAGAAATCAGTCATGGACAACGTGACAGCGGCAGGCCAAGCAATGGTCGAAGCCGAAAAAGTGGCGACCGCTGCAAAAACAGTTGTGTCGTGCACACATTCAAGCCAACCAGTAATTGTGAACGGCAATACGCAAAACGTAACGCCACAAGCAGTTACTATAAATCCGACTTTTTTGGCCTGGGGTAATACCATCGGCCAAGGAGTAGACAAACCATTAGGCGACTTTAAACCCAAAGACGCGATAACGGTATCACACACTTTAAGCAATTTTGAATTGAGTAAGCGCGTGAATGCCATCTGTTTGGAACCGTTTCTCGGTAACAAAATGGAAGCTCACGACTTCTTAATGGATTTGAAAGGGGCTCTTGCTTTTGCAGAACCTTCTATCAACCAGGTGCTTAAAGAGCATTTATTTAAGTTTTTCAAAGGAGAAGCAGGAACATGGTTCTCTTTGACTGCTAAAAATACTTGGCAAGAATTTGAGAGCGATTTCCTCCTACATTTTAGGCCAAGCGACGCATTGTTACTGGCTGAAATAGACAAGATGCAACAGGCATCACATGAGTCTGCCACTCAAGTAGTGTTCAGACTGGAGAGGCTGTATACACAGCTGGCTATCCCGGTCCATGAGAGCCTACAACTCCGTAAGGTTTTGACTATTTTGCGACCGGCAGCGAGAGACATGGCACGTACTGCATTACATGCGGATAATACGTGGGCAGCTCTCAGAAAAGCTTGTGTAGCAACAGAAGCTTCGATCCTCAACGAGGAAGCGATAGCAACTTCAAAAGTTGAGAAAGCAAGACTGTTTTTTCAATCTTTGATGAAACATACTGGATTGCTTGTGTGCCTTTCAGTTTGTGTAATACATCTTGTGCATTTTAGAGGACGATAAACAAAGTTCTAGAAACAGCACAGAACATGGACTCTTGCCTGAATTTGGACATCATCATTTATGATTGAGTCCATGACAGAGCTCCTCCAAGATCTAGGTGAAATTGAATCAATGGCTAGCCCATTGAAACCGTTTTTCCTATGCCCAGAGAAGATTGATTTTTTTTCTTTTCTCGATTTATGACTGAGTCTAATGGGAGTTATAGCCCAAAAATGACAAAGTCCAAGCAGATTCTGACTGGATGCTGACTATTCTATGTTGCAATGCGACAAGGATTGTTTTTTATCTGCGCACCAACGCGTTTAAATTTATTTGTTGCAAAACAACGATAAAAGTCTCTGGTTTGAAAATTTAGAAGTTCTTTGGACATGATTTCGTGCTTTTTTAGGGCACAAAAGTCATGTTCTCATAGAATCAGACCAATATTTGATCTGGTTCTGAACTTCTAGTTCCAAACAAATTTCTATTTGCTTTCAAAAAATGTTGCTTTTCTTCAGAAATTGAGAAATTTTGGCATTTATTTGGTCAATATTGTTGTTTTTTCGTAGAAATACAGAATGGCGACCAGGAAACAATGGAAAAACATGTGGTGATCACAGATTTTTCGGGAAAAGATTTGATTTTCAAACAAATTTTCGAAAATCGTGGGATCTCTGAGAATTTAATTACACACAATTAAATAAATTCACTACCAATAAGAGAACAGGGGGGGAAGTGACATCCCTAATCCCTCTCTCATGAACAATTACACTCACTACAAATAAAAGTTGTTAGACCTGTGGTGGCAGTCATTTTTAAAACAAGGAATGTCCCACGAGGTGAAAACAGCAGCAATCAGAAGAATGCATCTGCATTTGAGTTTGAGAACCCATTTGCAGAAAGAATTATGCTGTCTCTGCCTGATTCGCTCGCACTTCGTCACCCTTACGGATGCCAAAATAGCAGCTGGCTCGAAGCAGTCCTTCTGCAAATGGACGACCAAGGTGCTTTGTTTTAAAACTAAGTTAGTTGTTTTTGTAAAGGGACGCTGAAAAAGCGCAGAAGACAACTACAGCACCACGAATTTGGAAAACCTTCAGCTGTGATTTGACAAGTTCAGACCACACTGAGAATTCTAGATTTGAAGTTGGAAATTTAGTATCACTAAAAATCCACCATTTGAGGAAAATAGCTATACCATTAGCTACGTCTCGCAAAGACCTTTTCAAAGAACCAGGTATAATCACTAAAATGACCAATACAAATGGTTTTACAACATTGTGAAACTCAGGAGATTTATTCCTTCAGATGAGAATACCAAATGGCCTATTCCAGATGAAAGAGATATAGAAGTCCCTGAAAATCAACCAAAAAGATGCTGAATTGACAACAAAATTGCCAATTTCAACACAACCTTTGAATACTGGAGTAACAACTAAGTTGCCAACTCCAGCACGACCAAAAAACGCCAGTACAGCAACCAAATTGCTAATACCGGCGCAACCATTGAATATTTTGAACCAAAATGTGGTTTTGTCTCTGCCAAATGTAGTTTCAAAACAAACTACAAATATTTGGCCAAAACCACAACAAATTTCCGGTCGACCTCAAAGAATTCGATGAACACCGGCAAGATTACTCGATTAAACACCAGGGGGACACCCCTGAACTCAAGAAACCGATTTTGGTCCAATCACAGACCGTCTAGAAAACGTCTGCGGTACTTTCCAAAATACGCCATTAACACGTGTACGAAATTCGTATATTTAACGAGCGCTGATTCGGTCTACAAATCATTCTGTTCACCAACAGTGACCGACCACCACAGTTCTCGCATTCAAACGATTCTCGAAGGAATCCCGAATTTCATTGTTTCCGAAATCGATAAGTTTTGCTGTAAAATGGATCAACGATTATTGTCGACACACACGACATGCACAGTATGCATGGGCGGAGGACTCACGCACTACCCGAATTTGCAGGTAACGGCATGTATGAACTGCAACGGAAAAAAGATTGTTTATCTTTATCGACCGGTGGAGAATTGTTTTAAATTTTTCATGCGGCCAGAACATTTACTTCCCGATCACAAACGCATCTTGACGTGGGAGAAAGTTCGAAGCAAAGCCGACAGGGAAAGGGACGCGAAAATCTACTTCAAGGGACTTTCCGCATCCTCTACCCCAACGCAACCGCCAAGAAAAAAGGCGAAAATGTCGAACAAAAATTCGTCATTTGAACCACAAACACTAGTAAAAGCCACGAGCAACAACTCGACGGTCGATACAAACAAAACGGCGAAGCAATCGAACAAAAACTCGACAGCCAAACCAATATTAAAAGGAAATGGTCCAAAGACCTCTTCCGCAACAACGAAACAAATGGGTATTTCCATGGAAACTAACATTTCCGCGGAGCTACTGGAGCTTCGGTTGGCTGTTCGTACAGAACACCCAACTTGGAGTGAGAAAGAAGTAAAGGACGAAGCCAAAAAGCGTCGTCAATTACGAAAAGCGGCCGATTACCAACGGCACACGAACGCCATCGCCAATACCACGTCGAAGACACCGGCGGCGGCAACGATCACGAGCGAGACAACCAAGACTGTTTCGTCTGAAACAAAAACAACGGAGAAAACTCCTGTTGAATCGAAAGAATTCTGGAGCAAACAGCTGACGGTAACGGCCCCGACTGAAGTCGGAACCGCCGAAAACGCATTCGTCTTTCCAAAGGCAGGCGAGTCATTGCAGTCAGCAAACGAGATTTTCTCGAAAACACCGGTGACGACGCCGGCGGTAGAAATGCCACCAGTATCCGGCGATGTCCTGACAGATCTCGTTTTTGGCGGCGACGCTGAGGTCACGCCGATGATCATCGAAGATGTGGACACAACGATCCAGGTGCCAAAGCCCGAAGAGAGTTCTGCGCCGAAGCCAAGGTCGAAGTCGAAGTTCATCACTGATAAGAATCGGGAAAAGAGAGCGCGCCGCCACCAGACGAAAATGCAGCGAGGACTGGCAGAGAATATGTCACCGATTCGCCAGGAAGAGATAGATCAACTCGACGAGTTATTGTACAACTACAAGTTTTTTCACATTCATTTTATTTTTCAACTTACCTTTAAAGTTTTTACATTAAATAACCACGA
This sequence comes from Strigamia acuminata, assembly GCA_949358305.1. Taxonomy (NCBI): domain Eukaryota; kingdom Metazoa; phylum Arthropoda; class Chilopoda; order Geophilomorpha; family Linotaeniidae; genus Strigamia; species Strigamia acuminata. The sequence goes on from OX442314.1 coordinate 36,633,041, forward strand.
GTTATAAGTTTAAAGTTCAAATGGCATTTTATTCGTGTTCAAAATTTACAAGTGTTTTTTTACAAATTATTTATTATACAGTGTATTTCAAATTTTCTGTTTTTCATCCTGGGGGTAAGTGTGGTCCTTGAGTGTGTGTTTTCCCGCAGTGTTTTCCTGTAAAAAGAGAAGTAATATACAATTAACTTTTCAAACCACTTTCGTGAAGTGTGTTGTCAGTTCTCCTTCTAAGAATTACCTCTTTTTAGGGGGGGGAGATGTGACCGGCTGCCCACACAGTCTGTCACTTCACTGCAACACACGGCGCTTCCCAGCTCTCGCGCACCTCGTGTGTTTCTCGTGCACGACCTGGCGCGGTCCCCCGCACCAGGTGGAGCTGTTGGTCATTGGCTCCGGCCAATTGGGAACCGGAAGTGCCCCTTCCGGAAGTGGTGGGCCCCGCAGTAGCCCGACAGTTGATTCTTGACCAGCATGGCGAACGGTCGCTTTCCGACCTTCTTCGCAATGCCGATCATAGTTGAGACCCGAAGGACCGACGCAGCAATGCTGTCGCCGGTCGGGACCTGAGCGTCCAACACGCCGTGTTCGCCGCACGTTTCTAAAGAACGTTGCGACGACGCGGCACAAACTGCGATAACCGATCTCACGTGTCATGGCGATCTACCGATTGCCGTGCCACGTGGTCGAATCAGGAATAGCGGCAAAACCGCTATTACATTTGGGAAATACACCTTGAGACACCATATCATACCCCTAGACAACAATAAAGCAATAACCTAAACCTAAACTTGTGTCTCTGTTGTATTTCGTGGATTGAATCATCGTGTGTGTTGCGTCCAGCGCCTCGCGGTCCTCCCCAGACCACGTGGCGTCCGTCCGAACACTCACAGTAAGTTTATTCATATTCCATTATAACACAAGGATAGGACTGTGATTGCCCTTCCTGGAATTTTCACAATCACAAACATGGGTCTGGTAACAACACTTTTATGTATCGGGACGTTCCAATGGCGGTGCAGTTTGCGTGGAACGAGTTTGATTTGGTTAAGAATGGAAAAGTTGAGAAACGAGGAAAGATCAATTTGATCGGACGATTGCAACTGTCAAGTTGTAGATCGAATTGAATTGATGGGATTCTAAAAAATATTCCCTAATTTTTATTTATCTTAAACTTTATGAATTTTAATTAAACATAATAAACAAATTAATTCTTTGAACTGTTGAAATGGTTGAAATCAAAAAGAAATTCCATTCTCGGTTTCACCATTCCGATCAAAATGATCGATTGCGTCGCGTCGATCGTGTGAAAACTGAAATAATATTATACAATGTATTGACAACGAACAATATATGCAAAAATGTAAAAAGACAATACTGATAGAACACGAGCAATTCGAAAAAAACATTAAAGCTAAATTATTATCGTACGAGTTGTAACTTTGACTAACGCCTGGAGATTAAAAGCAACATTTATCTATCGAAATCAATTCGCGAGTCATTACTGCAGATTTGACAGTGCCAACACCTCAAACATGGCAGAAGATTCCGACGATTCCAACGTCCGTAGATTAACCCAAAAAGGGCTGGAATTCACCTGGGATCTTTACCGGGTAAAATGACAACCCTCGAAGAGTGTGTAAAACCCAAAAGTAAACCTACTAATTCTCTTTTGTTTTACTTTTTCAGCAAAGTGTTGCTGGAAATGATGAAAATCTATTTATCAGTCCATTCAGCATTAGTGTGGCGCTAGCTATGACTCTAGCTGGCGCCAAAGAAAACACTGCAACACAGATGAAAGATGTCCTCAAGTTGGGATCATTCACCACCGATTCAGCCATTCACGAAGCATTCCATGAAATTATTTATTCTCTTCTGGGCTCAAAGGATTCTGCCATAGAATTACACATTGCCAATCGCATGTACGTCCACAACGATGCAAACATTTTGGCAGACTTCAGAGGCGTATTGGAAGAACATTACAATACTTCATCGACTGTCGTTGATTTCGGTTCAGTCGCTGAAAAAATTCGATTAGAGATTAATGAGTGGGTGGAAGAAGAAACCCAAACGAAAATCAAAGATTTGATTCCACCAGGGATACTGGATGATCTTACACGTTTGGTTTTGGTGAACGCGATCTACTTTAAAGGCATTTGGCTCCAGCAATTTGAACCTGATTTCACGTATCTTCGTAATTTCTACCTAGATGTTAACAAGGCAGTAAAGACGGATCTCATGCAAATAACGGATTACTTTAGATTCAGGAAGGACGATAATCTACACTGTAGTGTGACCGGCTGCCCGCTCAGTCCGCTCACTTGCCTGCAACACACGGCGCTTCCACGGCTCTCGCGCACCTCGTGTGTTTCTCGCGCGCACCTGTTGCGGACCCCCGCACCAGGTGGAGCTGATGGTCGTTGGCCCGGCCAATTGGGAACCGGAAGTGCCCCTTCCGGAAGTGGTGGGCCCCGCAGAGGCCCAAGAGAGTTCTCTAACTTCCAGCATGGCGAACGGTCGCTTCCACGATCGCTCTTCCACGCTGGCGGCAATGACGAATCCAGTTGGCGTAGCGACTCTGTCGCCCGCCGGGACTTGATAGTCCACGTTCCCCATGTCCGTCCTGCGTTCTCCGTGAACGTAGCGGCGACATGGCTAAACGGTATTCCGACCACGTGTGTCATGGCGGCCATTGGCCGCCGTGCCACGCGGTCTTGTTAGGGACGGCTGTTCGCAGCCGTCGCATTGGGAAATGCACTGGGAGACACCACATCATACCCCTAGACATCAATAAAGCTTACCTTAAACTAAACTTGTGTCTCTTGTGTATTTCGGAGTGAATTCTATCGTGTGTGTTGTGTCCAGCGCCTCGTGGCTCTCCCCCGACCACGTGGCGACCGTCCAAACACTCACAATTGTGGGCCCGTCCTGGATCTTGAACTCTTTGCGATTTTTTTTCTATTTTCTGGTTGAGTTAATAACTCAACATTGAATGAATTTTTCCGATCAAAAAGGGGGAAATTTCTGTGGTCATGGTTGTGATAGGGAATCAGCAGGCGAAACGGCCGCTAATCGCTGATTTTGGACCCTAACTTGACAAAAATTGGTGGCTGTGCATGTCCAGCTTGCCTGGGTACTGGCAAGCCGGGACTTACATTGGCCACACTTTCCAACGGTCTTCTATTCCTTTCTAGCTTAGCCTAAAAAACTGAGTGGTTGGGAGGGGAATATAATTCCAAACCTTCTTTATTATTTTTATTTCTTGGTGCGCAGCCCAAGTAAAAGTAATGGAACAGTCTGCAGCGTATTCAAACTCGATTAGTGGAGGAGGCGCCGCTGGTGGCCACCAGCAACCCAATTCCCACGGGGGAGAAGCGGTCATATTCTAATTGCCACGCTGCAATCGCTGGTTCCATTATGGGCCGGGCGAGGAGGCGATGTTGAACTGAGCTTTGAGTGACACCAAACTTCTTGTAGGACGTTTAGTCGCTTGGATGCAGGTTGCTAGCTTAGTGGTCGCTGGCGCGGGAACAGTCACGTGCGGTGAGTTGGCGTGTAGTTGGACCCGAGTAGCAGCGAAGTGTCCGCACACATGGGAAGACTGCCTTGATTTTTGTTGTGGCTCATAATTTATGGGTTGCGTTGTGGCTGCTCAAGGCGCTCATCCGGGTTCACATCGGTCATAATCCTACCCTGTCCCGTGTACTGGTTGGAAACAGTTGCAAGTTGGATACAACCCTAGAACTGTGGAAAATTGGGACACGGATAGCGGGGAGAGCTGCCGGAGGTACGGGGATACCGATGGTGAAGTGCTCAAATGGCACAGAGAGTTCGTTAGGGCGTAGGAACGATATCTGTGCGTTCAGGTAGCTACCAGCTTTGAAAAAAGACTGGGAATCTAGCCTGTAACTTTTGTTTCTGAATTTTATTCACCTTCATTGGATTTTCAAGTTGTTTCAGCTTGTTTTCGAGGACTGTGCTCGAACCACAGTTTTGGGCAATCTCTACAATTTGGAAGTTTGTTTATTTTACGACCTTTTTTTGTTTTTTCTCTTTATCTTCGATTTTTTTTCCCTATCTATGATTTTCATGGTTCTTTGGGACGCCACACCGGACAGTAGACATCGTTGTAACTGAATACACGTGTTTCATGACCTGGAGGTAGACAGCACCAAATAGAAGGTGATATGGCTTTAAGTTGGCAGCTGAAGGGTGGGCCCCCAAAGCAACTAGGGACAGGAGATGCATTTCCTTTTTTACTTTAAGTGCAGCTGACTGTCCCACAAAAAACACCATTTCATTGGGATGAACAGACATCTCAGTGTAGGCACGTTTCTGTCGAAAGGCAGCCTCGTGCAGACTGGAATGAAGGCTTCCCGAAAGGGGCGAGCGGGCGCGTTTGTTGGTCTCTTGGGGCAGAAGAAGAGATTGCAACAATATCCCCGTAATGTAAATATCTGCAAAAACCTTCTGCTAAAAATTGGAACTTTTTGAGTGTATTTTATATTAAAAAACACCCAGTATTTTGTGATTTTTTATTCATTTTCTTATCTTTCTTCTCTGTTTTTCAATGTTGCTGTGCAATAAAGAAACGTTTTTGTCTGCGCGCTAGCGCGGTTAGCTTTCTATTGTTGGACACGACGATGGAAATCTCTGGTTTGAAAATTTAGAAGTTCTTTGGACACGATTTCGTACCTTTTTTGGGCACAAAAGTCATGTTCTCATGGAATCAGACCATTTTGATCTGGTTCTGAACTTCTAGTTCCAAATCGAAAAATCACTATTGTGTTTTTCAAAAAGTGTTGTTTTTTCTGCAGAAATGTAGGGATTGGAACATTAAAACGGTCAAAATTTTGTTTTTATTTTAAAAAAAATCAAACATGGCGACTGGAAAAACAATAGAAAAACATGTGGAAATCTCGGAATTTTCGAGAATGATTGGAATTTTAAATTTCGACTTTTCTCGGAACTCTGGGAAATCAATTCTATGAATTAATCCACTTTGTCCATTTTCATTTGCTACGATTCTGCGGTTTGATACATTCAATCAATGTCATTCACAAGAACAGGCAAAACCACGTAGAATTCGCCAGCAAGCAGCTTTTTGTACAGACACCTGAGTTAATTACGATTGATTCAGACAATACCATACGTCTCTCGATTTCGTCAGGCGATGGATTCAACAATACGTTCCCTGAACAAACAAACGACGCTGGATCAGTCTATGCTTGAAACCATGTGTCGTATCTCTGGTTTGAAAATTTCGAAGTTCTACAGACATGATTTCGTGCTTTTTTAAAGCACAAAAGTCATGTTTTTGTGGAATCAGACCATTTTGATCTGGTTCAGAACTTCTAGTTCCAAACAAATTTCTATTTGCTTTCAAAAATTGTTGGTTTTTTTCAGAAATGGAGAAATTTTGGCATTTTATCTGGTCGAATTATTTATTTTTTTTTATAAAAACCCAAGATGGCGACTAGAAAGCAACGGAAAAACATGTGGTATTCACAGATTTTTCGGGAAAAGTTTGATTTTCAAAAGATTTCGAAAATTTGGGAAATCTGGGGATTAATTTCCAAGAAATTAACTCGAATCACGTTACCATGGGAAACATGGGGGGGGGAAGTGACATCACTAATCCCTCTCCCATGAGTAGCCACATCAAGCAATCTAATGGATTCTAGTTGGTTGTTAATCAATCACCTCTGTCCGTTTTTGCAAACTGCGGCCCTGTCTTTGACATTTCCAGTGACTACCAGTTACAAGGAAGTCCTACAGACACGTGGGATTTTTACCAGCAAGTAAATATTGTATTTTATTATCGTTAAAGAAGTTACAGAGTCAAACTCTACAGACTTGAATGAATACACCTAACTTTTGATCGTACCATTGACACTAATTGTTTAAATAAACAATAATATGTCACCGACAAACGTTAAAATAAAGGCCACGTTGTGACCAAAATTGAGCAGCACTCAAGAAACTCATTTTTTCTTTCACTCTTTAAAATATATATGTTTAGTAGCAGTGGACAGAAGAATGCAACATTTGCATTCGAGGGTTTGAATACCGACTCGCAGAAGGAATGACGCTGCCTGCGCCGGATTTCGCTCGCAACTTTGTCATCCTTACAGATGCAAAGTGACGGCGGGCTCGGAGCTGTCCTTTCTGCAAGTAACAGACCAAGGTGTTTTTGTTGTAAAACCAGTTTGTCTAACAACTAGAATGCTGATTTGGAACATTTAGCTATGGTTTGATAAACTCAGGCCATGTGCTGAAAATTCTGAACTTGAAATGGGAAATTTAGTTTTGCTAAAAATCCATCCTTTGAGAAAAATGGATATACCATTAGCTTCGTCTCGCAAAGACCATTTCAAAGCACCATATATAATCACTAAAGTGACCAATACAAATGCTTATAGTCTTATAAAATCAATGATTTTACAATTAAAAAGTACATGCAATAGTGTGGAAACTTAAAAAGACTTATTTCTTCTGGAAAGAGAGCTCGATAGCCCATTTTAGATGAGGAAGATGAAGAAGTTCTTGAGAACCGACCTGTGAACACTGGTACAGCAACAATCTTGCCACCACCAGTGCGACCAACAGAATCTGGTATCGCAACCAAGTTGCCAACACCAGTAAAACCTTTTGGGAAACCAAAAAGAAAGAAAAAGGCTTTGTCTCTGCCACGAGTGGTTTCACACAAAACCACGGCAGCACAGCCCAAACCGAATTCGGATTCGAAAAGACCATCGAGAAATCATATTTTGCCGATACGATACAGAGATTGACCACTAGGTGGACACCTCCGAATTCGAAATTCCTACGGACCAATCACGAGACGACAACATAGCGTTTCCGGTTTCGTACACGTTGCGTAAAAAGACGCTATTCTGCGGTACTTAGGAAGGAATCTTGGCAACATCAAATCATTCTCGTTCCAAGCAAGTGACTGTCCAGTTCGTCTCCTCCGCACGAATCCCGTCGATTTCCTGTTCCGTATATTTGATTTGATCAATTCATTTTTATTTATTTTCCAATGGAAGAATATCCAGCCGGCACTCGAGTCTTATGCCCGGTGTGTTTAGGAAGTTGCGTAACCGAACGCAACAACGGCGCGTTAACTCCGTGCGAAAACTGTCTTGGTGAAGGACATGTGGATTGCAACGAGCCTTTGGAACTCTGGTTCCGTCATTTTATGACAGTATCCGGACGCCCGATTCCAGTAAGAAACCGCGTGGTCGGTTGGATGCGCGTGCGTTCTCGTAGAGAAAGAAAGAAGTCAGAAAAGGCGTTTTACGCCAATTCCGGCGCCTCGACTTCAGCCCAATCGCCACGAACGGGATCAAATCCCAATTCCACGTCAAAAGCTGACGATACAACGACTGGACGAGTTTCAAAAAGAGCGGTTTTACGCTTGAAACTAGCCGGATTTGCGGCGAATCGTTCGCAAACGTCGCAGACACCAAAAACTTCAACTTCGAGTTCGACTAAAATCCTTCGACCACCGAAGAAAGTGACTGTAAAACAGTCATGTTCGACGGTGACAGAATCGAAAGCCAAACCACGCTCTGAGATTTCGGCGGCCCTCGTCGCAATGCGACTAAAGATCCGCGAACGAAATCCAAAGATGGCGGAAGAGACAGTAAACGCTTTAGCCAAAGAACGCCTCAAGTGGGAGAAGGTCGCTGATTATAAACAGCGACAAGCCGCCCTCGCCGTGAGCCAACGAGTGACCGCTACGGTTACGTCATGTACGCAAGCGGCGAAGAAATCAATCCCACCACCGTCGTGTACGATCGTCTCAAACGATACGAGCATGCCGACGGAATTCGTTTGTTCCTCGACTGTTTTACAGTCAATTCCAAATCCAGCGGTCATTATGCCGCCGATATTCGGCGAGAGACCAACGGACATTTCATTTCAGAATCTCCAGACCGCTCCGATGTCAACCGAAAATGGCGCGGCCGCCACCGAGACCGTCGCCGAAGCATCGAGTGCGATGGAAACCGAAGAATCGCATACGCCTCCGCCGCCTCTTCCACCACAATCGAAGGCAGAGAAGGCGGAGAAGAAGGCGGAAAAGAAAACCAGATCCGCCGCGAAGCGAGAGCAAAAGACGCGTCGTAACCTGGCGAAGGAGCTGCCGTCGATAAAAGAGAACGAACGTGACGACGACGAGACGCCACCGACGCCCGGCAAGACGCTACAGATATAGAAGAAGTGGCCAGTTTTTCTCAAAACTTTATAATGCCAATAGTGTTGATAGTTTTTACATTTTTTAAATGGTTTTTTCTCTATCAAGGTAATAATAATAGTCCTAACTTTTATTCTCAAAGCTACAAATGCATTTACTTACCTATTAGAATTAAATTAACTTAGATTTTAATATTTTCAAAGAATTTTTTATTCAAATGTTTTAAAAATTTACAAGTGTTATTTACAGTATTTATATTTCACGAATTGTATTTTGTCTTCATCCTGGGGGTAAGTGTGCGTTGTTTTCTCTGGTGTATTTTTCCCGATGTTACCTGCTGGTGATCCGTGGTCCAGTTGTCATCAACTCATCCGGTCATCTGGTTATCTGCAAAAAAGAAAAGTAATGATTAATTTTTAATTATGAAATTAACTTTCAAACAACCACTTTCGTGATTGTGTTGAGGTACCCCTCTCAGTACTTACCTTTTTTAGGGGGGGGAGATGTGACCGGCTGCCCGCTCAGTCCGCTCACTTGCCTGCAACACACGGCGCTTCCACGGCTCTCGCGCACCTCGTGTGTTTCTCGCGCGCACCTGTTGCGGACCCCCGCACCAGGTGGAGCTGATGGTCGTTGGCCCGGCCAATTGGGAACCGGAAGTGCCCCTTCCGGAAGTGGTGGGCCCCGCAGAGGCCCAAGAGAGTTCTCTAACTTCCAGCATGGCGAACGGTCGCTTCCACGATCGCTCTTCCACGCTGGCGGCAATGACGAATCCAGTTGGCGTAGCGACTCTGTCGCCCGCCGGGACTTGATAGTCCACGTTCCCCATGTCCGTCCTGCGTTCTCCGTGAACGTAGCGGCGACATGGCTAAACGGTATTCCGACCACGTGTGTCATGGCGGCCATTGGCCGCCGTGCCACGCGGTCTTGTTAGGGACGGCTGTTCGCAGCCGTCGCATTGGGAAATGCACTGGGAGACACCACATCATACCCCTAGACATCAATAAAGCTTACCTTAAACTAAACTTGTGTCTCTTGTGTATTTCGGAGTGAATTCTATCGTGTGTGTTGTGTCCAGCGCCTCGTGGCTCTCCCCCGACCACGTGGCGACCGTCCAAACACTCACAGTAGAATAATCGAATTACCATATGTGGGAGAAACCTTTAGCATGTTTGTTATCCTTCCATATGACATTAATGGGTTAAAAGCATTGGAAGAAACGCTTACCGTTTCAGATTTGGAAAGTTTAAGGAATGGTATGGACCGAACCGAAGTAATTTTGACATTACCGAAATTTAAAATAGAATCCTCGTTAACTCTCAAAGATATTTTGAGTAGTATGGGTATGAGTGATCTATTCAATGAAAACAAGGCGAATTTATCGGGAATTACGGGCAAGAAAGATTTGTTTGTTTCTGCCGTTTTGCACAAAGCTTTTCTTGAAGTGAACGAGGGAGGAAGCGAGGCGGCCGCAGCAACATTTATGACGGCTTCGGCTGATTGCGGATGCGTTGAGGAAGAGCCTGAATTTCGAGCAGACCATCCTTTCCTTCTATTCATCAAAGATACACGAAGTGGCGCTATCGTGTTCTGGGGACAGCTGATTAATCCCAACCCGGGCGCTGATGTACAAGAAGTGCATTCCAACGATTCCAACGATTCCAACGATTCCGCGGATTCCAATAACGTCCGTATATTAACCCAAAAAGGGCTGGAATTCACCTGGGATCTTTACCGGGTAAAGTCACAACCCACGAAGAGTGTGTAAAATCCAAAAGTAAATCTACTAATTCTTTTTTGTTTTACTTTTTCAGCAAAGTGTAGCTGGAAATAATGAAAATTTATTTATCAGTCCATTCAGCATTAGTGTGGCGCTAGCTATGACTTTAGCTGGCGCCAAAGAAAACACTGCAGAACAGATGAAAGATGTCCTCAAGTTGGGATCATTCACCACTGATTCAGCCATTCACGACGCATTTGATGGAACTATTGATTCTCTTCAGCGCTCACGTGATTATGCCATAAGAATAGACATTGCTAATCGCATGTACGTCCACAACAATGCAAACATTTTGGCAGACTTCAGAGGCGTATTGGATAAACATTACAAGACTTCATGCTATACTTCATTGACTGTCGTTGATTTCGGTTCAGACGCTGAAACAATTCGATTAGAGATTAATAAGTGGGTGGAAAAAGAAACCGAAACGAAAATCAAAAATATGATTCTACCAGGGATACTGGATGATGTTACACGTTTGGTTTTGGTGAACGCGAACTACCATAAAGGCTGTTGGCCCCAGCAATTGGAATCTGAACCTCGTAATTTCTACATAGATGTTAACAAGGCAGTAATGACGGATTTCGTGCACATAACGTCTGTCTTTAAATACAGGGAGGACGATACTCTAAACTGTAGAATAATCGAATTACCATATGTGGAAGAAACCCATAGCATGTTTGCTATCCTTCCGTATAAAATTAATGGGTTAAAGGCAGTGGAAGCAAGGACGACTACTCCAAGTAGTCGTCCTTGGTGGAAGAAACATTTACCGTTTCAGATTTGGAAAGTTTAATGAATGGTATGCCCCATACCAAAGTAATTTTGACATTACCGAAATTTAAAATAGAATCCTCGTTATCTCTTAAAGATATTTTGAGTAGAATGGGTATGAGTGACCTATTCGATGAAAACGAGGCGAATTTATCGGGAATTACGGGCAAGAAAGATTTGTTCGTTTCTACCGTTTTGCACAAAGCTTTTCTTGAAGTTGACGAGGACGGATGCGACGAAGAAAACGAAGCGGTTGCATCAACAGCTGGAGTATTTACATTTAGAGCAGACCATCCTTTCCTCCTATTCGTCAAAGATACTCGAAGTGGCGCTATCGTGTTCTGTGGACGGTTGACTAATCCCAACCCGGGCGCTGCTGTGCAAGAAATGCATGCCTAATTGTAAATATTAAGTTGCCACTTGTTGAAACTGTAATGAAAAATTAATTAGTTGAAAAATGTTGTAGGTAAAAAAGTAAAACCTATTGAAGCTAGTCACAAATTGCATAAATAATTGAATAAAAAAATTACGGAGTAAATTTTAAGCAAACTAAAATTGTTGTTTTATATTAACACAATTTCAAAACTTTAGATCACTTAAAACAACATTTTTGGTATTCTTGCTCAAAGGAAATTCTATTTTGTTGTCAGTTAACAAAAATTTACCCGCAATATTTATAAAGGTATTTGACAAGTTTTAATAAATTTATATAAAAATTGTTTTACGTTATTTACAATGTTTGAGTAATGCAGCACAACCACAGATCAGTCGTCTCACTTCTCGGAAATGAAGAAAGGTAAATATAAATCTAAAGTTGCCTAATAGATTACAGTTTAATTTTATTCTGTATTATTTTTATTTAGAGATAAATAAACGCGAAAAATTGCTATACGATGTGGAGCAAAGAGTACTCTACGATGTGGAGTAAAAATGCGAAGTAAATGCTAAAAAACCCGGAGCAAAAAAATAGATCATAACCGATGATGGTTGCGATGGTTGCACTGACTCCAATCCGTGCGTGCAGCCGTGCACAAATAGTGAAAATTATACTTACTCACGTAACTTAAATAAATGAATTACTTCGCAATACTTATCTTGAAGAACGGATGGAGTCAGATTTAAGTTCGAAAGTTGCGGACACAAGGAAAACGCCTTTGGTGGTTACATTTACAAAAGTATAACTGGTTATTTTTATTTATTGTACTGAATTACAATATTGCGGTCAAGTTCGACCAGTTCCCATCGGTGTGTGGCTCTCAACAACCCATTTTCGTCCAATATTGGCGCTAACTTCACAATTGATGACGACTTTTCAATTGGTTTTTGGTCTGTCAAACATCTGATTTCTCTATGGAATCCCACTTGTTGTAAATATTTCAGCCAATATCGCTCGCTCTGCTCGAGTTCCTCATTTGTCAATGGTTCTCTATTTCGATTTTTCGTTTTCAGGTTTTCGATGTATCTAAATGTCCATGCAGTGACACGTTTCAGCCTTTTCTATGTGCTGAAGCGAGTGTAGTTGATGTCTGGAGTTGCTATCGTCACTAGCGCCACGTTTACGTCCTTCTCGTAATCCTCGGTGATTGGATTCGTTTTATCGTCTTCATTTGGCCATCCGGATTCGTTGCCTGCCAGCCAGTTCGGTCCCTTCGTCCAGAGTGGATCCTCGGTGAGTTGTGTTACTTTAACTCCTCTCGTAACCAGGTCCGCTGGGTTGTTCTTCCCTGGGCAGTGTCGCCAAATGTCTCTCTGGGTGTTCTCCACGATCTCTCGTACTCGGTTGTAGACGAACTTCACTGGTCGGTTCTTTGTGTCGCGAATCCAGTGCAATACTATCTTCGAATCAGTCCAGATCGTAAAGTCCTCGCACTCAAGAGTCGCCTTTAATGTTGGAATCAGTAAAATCAGCAAAAATAATGCAGCAAAAATAATGTATTTTCCACGAAAATAAAGCATTTTTCCATGAAAAAAACACAAATTTGTGAGAATTGATGGATTTCTCTGTGCTGAACTGCTGAAATTTGTAAGAAATAATGAATATTTAAAAAAATTTTTTTTAGGCAAAATCACGCAATTTTGTTTAGAATTTTAATTTTAAATTTTTAGTTGTCGCGGCCGAAAATTAGCAATAAAAAAGAACAAAACTTTTGTTATTTCATATATAATGGCTCTTTACTATTTGATCGCTGACAAGTGAGTCTGGTTACTGCTACAAATCTGGCGGCAGCTGTTGTAATTATCCTTCTGAGCTTCCGTACGTAGTTAAGCTTAAAGATTCATTCTGTCGAGAACAGTGTAGCACGGTTTTTTTTAAAGAAATTCTTCGTAATCAAAGTCTATCAAAGTGCACTGTATTGAGAAGTAATGACGCAATAAATTCAACCAATCAACACCGGATAGACGTTAAATGCGTGTTCTCTGTTTCCCATGATTCAGTTCTGCTTCCGTTAGTAGTCAGGTCACGGCGTGGTTTTGGGCTGCTTAAACATACAGAATTCTAGCAGATATCTCTCGAATCTTTTACCATCGAATGCAGTATTGTGTGTGGGAACGTTCATCAGGTTCGCAGCGATCTTTTTTTTATGTTTTCGCAAAATTTGATTGATTTATCCGGTGTTAAAATGTTTCATTTGTTCCCGTCTTCTCGAAGTTTTTCGTTCCGCCATTTTCACATTGGCCACGTTGACGGTAAGTTTTTGTTGCAACTTTTCATCCAACTTTAACTTTTTATGCATCTCGCTTCCGTTATTTTATTTTATTTATGGTTGATTTCTACAGTACCAGTATATTTAAAAATTATTTGGGGACAGAAAAATCCAACTCTCTACCTCCTCGTGGTTGTCCCTGGGCCACTGCTAACAGTGGTGCTGAATGAGAGCTCTGGTGTTCGGAATTTGGATTCTGATTTTTTTATTATTCTCGACAAGTTTGTGTTTGATCATCGCTGATTCTTGAACCTATTGGTTTGACGCTGTCTCCAGTCTCCATTTCACGTTCGTTTCTCCTTTGTGGATTTTTAATGTTTATTTTGGGTCCTGATGAGCCTGGAACACGCGTCGTCTCCGAAGGCCATGTCAAAATCTTCCCTTGGTTCGCATTCGCAGCGATCTTTTGTTTGATGTTATCGCAAAATTTGATCGATTCATCTGTTGTTAAAATGTTTCATTAGTTTCCGTAGTTTTTCGTTCCGCCATTTTTATATTTGTCACGTTGGGGGTAAGTTTTTGTTAAAACTTTTCACCCAACTTTACATTTTTATACTTCTCGTTTCCGTTCTTTTATTTTATTATGGTTGATTTATACAGTACCAGTACCTCCTCGCGGTTGTCCCTGGGCCACTGTTAACGGTGGTGCTGAATGAGAGCTCTGGTGTTCGGAATTTGGATTCTGATTTTATTGTTATTCCAATGCGGATTAATCTTTCAATTTATTCTCGACAACTTTGTGTTTGATCATCGCTGATTCTTGAAACTACTGATTTGACGCTGTCTCCAGTCTCCATTTTACGTTTGTTTCTCTTTTTGTGGATTTTTAATGTTTATTTGACAAATGTTTTGGGTCCTGTAAGACTGCATTCCAATAAATGAGTGTAGCGTTTACCCGTGTGAAATTTTAATGCATAATATGTGGTATTGTAAGACTGCATTCCATTGAATGAGTGTAGCATTTACCAGGCATGCAATTTAATACACATTTGGTATTGTGAGACTGCATTCTATTGAATGAGTCTAAGCATTTATCAGAAATGGTGTTTTATTATGGGTTTCTGGTTAATTTGCATTTTTTATTTTGGATTCATACATTTTGTTAAACATTTCTTATCAATTTGACGTTGTTCCATCGGATTGTGGGATTTCAAGTGACTATTGTTGATGTAACCCATTCACTAAGCATCCTTACTATCAGGTTTACACGCACGCATGCGAGTGTGTCAGTTTTGTTTCTTCAGTCAGAATTTTCTATTTCATATTGCTTTCTGCAATAACTGCATCAAAATTGACAATGAATGTCACTTCACATAAATTGACAGTCTAAAAATGATTTTGTTGCCACCTTTAGATTATGGAAATCAGTGTCAGATTTATAGGCTTTAAAAACTTGTATGCTTTAAACAATGCATATATCCTTTTGGTGGTTTTATCCGAAGTAAAACACTTTCCAACAAGAATTCATCAGTATATCTCATTCCATTTTTTTTCTTTGACTGCAAACATTTTGACATTTTTATCATCATTTCATACACCATCCTTTATTTCTTATGAATTGCTGGTGTACTAGGCTTTGAGGATTGTTTGTAAATTGCTTCTGCATCTCTAATTGCAATTTACTTTTTGGAAAAGGCTGGTAGTGCTAATTTAGTTTGATACACGGCAATAGCATCATGAACATTAAAACCCCTGTCCATTAAAACCAAAGTACCAGGTAACAAATTATTCAAGAAATTACAATTCTGTTATATATATTTATCATTATAAGTTATCATCCCTTGTGGAGAAATGCCAATTAAAATTTTACGCCGTTATAGGTGTTTATAAGAGCTCCATGTTGTTGCATGAGCTGTTTTGTTACTTGGCCTATTGATGATGATGATCTCAAAGCTATCTATTATTACAGACACCTGCTGTTCAAAAGCAGACCGGAAACGAGAAGGCATGATTTTTTTTTGCGATTCCCTGTTGGGCCAGAATATTAGTTGTTTAAGTAATCTTTCATAATGTCTAAAATTACGTAGAAATTTCTTTCTATAGTTCTTGAAACATCAAATCTGTAAGCTAAATCTTTAAATGGACAATTAAGTTATTGATAGCAGCGATGGCGGAGGTGTTATCCATTTAAATTTTGACCACGGAGCCTGACAATTCCCGTGCAAAAGCTGATATGGAGTCTCGTTTTCTAAACTCTTTGTCGGGCACCGATTTCGAATGTAATTCGAACGTTAATTTCTTGGTCCCAATTCTCGTCCGCGTTGTGCTCGGTCTCGAGCATTTCCTCGTCTCCATTATCCTCAGCCATCGCGAGGATCGCGCACACAAGTCGGCCACGATAAAATGTCCTAAAAAGTGCCTCAAAAACTTATAAAAACTTAGTTTAAAATGTGATGACTGTCACGTGCGGAGGTAGCGGGTGAAAATGAGGCAATCGTGGAGGATTCTGGGTAATTTACTCCAGAACCAGGCGTTTAAGACTTGTGCGCAGCAGCCCGTGCGCATGTTACGCTATGGGGCTCCTTTGTCTCTACACCCGTGCGCGATCGCTGCTACGGGGTCTTTTGCACGCGGTATCCGACCCGTGCCGACTATTTTGCTACGGGTCCCGCGTTTCCACGCCATCTTGTGACGTGAATTCGACCGAAATCGCTTGTTGGACTTAGCGAATTTTTCAGAGTCTCGGATTTTGATGGCTAGCGCTGTCGATCGATCAATTTTTGTTTTCAGCGTCGCCATCGACTCGTAACTTCATTTACATTTTTCCTGTGACCTTTCCGCCTTTTATAAACGGATTATTTTTTCGGGGTCGCAGGTGATGGGCTGAGACAGGTACGATATTTTTTGTTTTGCTTGTCTGTACCTCCTCGTGTTTATTTTCTTTTTTATCCATTTGTTTTGTGTTTATTTCAGAAGTTTCTTCTGTTTCCCCCCTCACTAAAATTGGATTCGGAACGGATTCAACGATCTCGTTCGCCGGAGGTGATGGGGCGTCGACGTATTCCTCGTTATCGCTTGGCGGTGATTTTTTCGACTCGCCAGCGAACATGTCGACGATTTGGCCGTCAGTTTTGGACTTGACTTGACTTGACTTGGCCCTTGGCCCACATTTCCTGCGGGAATTCCGGAACGTACGGAGTTAATTCTCGTACTTGGATTGATTTATGCTCGGTATTATCCTCGAGCTTTCGCAATTTATATGCGTTACCGCCATGCTTGTTCTCAAATAATCGTCAAATTCTTTATTCACGTATTCTTTTCCGTTGTCCGATCGAATTGTGATCGAATTGTCTTCACTCGACATCCAGTTTGCTTCTCGCAAAGTCCTGAAAGCTTCGATAACCTCGTTCTTGTGTTTGAGGAAATAAACCTTAAATTATTTATTTTAGGCCATTATAATATAAATAAAACAACAAATATTAATCAATTTATAACTTACCGTGGATCTCTTTTTTGCTGCAAAGTTTTGTCTGTTCAACTTTGCTATCCATTCTTTTTTTGTTTCTTCATTTGTGGGGAATGAATGTACAACCCCAAGCCATAATATTGGAATACTCGGATTTTGTCAGTATTCCATGTTCCTCAAATGGGCTAGAAAGAAAAGTTTCAAAGTTAAACAAATATCCACAAAAATACTTTGAAAACATGTTTAATTGGCTTTATTTTAAGCAAAAAAAATTAAAAAAAGGTGAGATATTTATCCCACTATCCATAAAAACGTCTGTGACAAAACATTAGAATTGCAAAAGTCTTCCAGAAATGCGTATACTGGACTCAGGCAATGTTCATATTCAAGCCACCTGGGTTGACCATCTTGTTTATTAGCCCGGTAATCTAGGGGACCACGATTGCTCGAATCTCTATTTGGTTTTCAAAATTATTTGTTGCTCTAAGTGTTACCTGCACTAATTTTCTCGTGGTTGATTGGATCGTTGTTTCTCCGAATGGCATGATGTTCATTGGTCGTTCACCGATTTCTTGTGCTCCGAGTTCCTTGGCTAATTGTTCTGTTACAAAGGTCCGATGGCTGCCACTGTCGAAAAAGCATTGGACTGTTTTGTGTTTGGTTTTGGATTCAACGTTAACCATCAGGACCTGAAATATAAATCTGGGTGATTATGTTCCACTACCGCGGTGACTTTGGTCTCGTCGTCATCTTCTTCATCGCACAATGCAGTGTTGTGTCGTCTTTTACATTTGTCGCAGCATGTTTTCGACTCGCATTTGTTTGCACGAGTAGAAATAAAATAAAATCGTCACTTTTCGGCAAATTTCCATTAGTTTTTGAGTTTTCTTCAGTTTGCTCACTTTCATGTTTGTGTAATGGGATCAAATTTTCCTAACAACTCCATTAATTCTAAGAAATTCCCATTGTTTTGATCAAACAATTTATCCGAACTTCCTCTAAATGCCAGCAGTTGGGAAGCACATAATTGAACAACAGCAATAATTCTCTTTAAAATATCTCGCCAATGTTGTTGTTCCAGTTGTAAGATTCGCTGTTGTTCTTTGTCAATAGTCTTGCCTATTTTCAATCGAGTGTCTAATTCCATCCACTAGGTTCGTGATGCGAATGCAAATTCGTTTAAAAAACGTGGCCATTGAGAATGAACGTCAGAGTAAATGGCCAACATCATTTTGAGATTACGATTAGCTCGCTCAGTCGGGTTGGCGGCGGCGTGATATGGACTCACGTGAGCGATCTGGATATGGTGTTTCTTGCAGAAGTCGTTAAAAATCGTTGATACGAATTGTTTCCCGTTGTCGCTCAAGATTTTCTTGGGGTAGCCCCAGCAATGAAAAACTTCACTTAATTTGTTTACAATTGACTCGCTTGAGGCGGTAGTTAGTGCGAACACTTCTATCCACTTGGTGCATTGGTCAATGATAACAAGAATTCATTGTAGTTGTGATCGTCCAGCAGGTTTTGGGCCCATTAGATCGATACACACTGTTTGCCAGGGGTTAGTCATGTTGTGAGGTGTGTATGACGCCCTGTGCTTCCTATGTTGCCTGGGTTTGTATTGCTGGCAGCGAGTACAGCTTCGTAAGTAATTCTGTACGTCCCTAATCATTCTTGGCCAGTAATACATGAGTTTGGCTCTCTCAGAGTTTTGCTCATTTCTGGTTCAAAAACTCATTTTTGGACCAAAAATTTACTTAATAAAATATTCTAAAATGTTCTGAGCAGTTATCATTCACCATTTGTAAACGACCAGCTAAAGTTTTGGCAATTTTATCTGGAACAATGGTTATGTCTGGATGCAATCCTTGAGACTCCTTTTGCATGTCTCTAACATGCATTTGAAGCGAGACAGCATCCTCTCCATGCTGGAAATCAATTTTTAGCTAAAAATAAAAAATAAAAAAGGTCATGAATGAAATGTAAAAAATATATTAGATTAGTTTAATCTTTTTACTCAACCGTTTTTCAGAAACAGGTTCAAGTATTATATTGGCAGCACGTTTGATTTTGCCTGCGTACTTCTGCTTCATGACCTGAACTTCAGCAGATGAATTTGTTCTCTTATAATATTTGAATTGGTATCTTAACTGACCTTTCCAATAATTCTTAAAATATACAGTATATGTATGGTTTATTTTAATGTGACAATCTGTCGAAAAACATAAACAACATAAAAGAGTGGTTATTCCCACTAACCATGGTTGATTCGTTGTTCATATTCTGCATATCCTTGTGCTCGTGGGCGCAGAAGTCAACTGTGATGATCTGGTACAGCTATCGGTGGGTTGTGTTGGTTAGTGAAAACCAACTTGAGAAAATAAAGTAACCTCCTTTTGGACCGGCGGGATATTTCTCTGCCCAGGTGCAATGACTCCAGGTCAATGCAATGGCTACATTGATTTTTTGTATTTTGGCTGTGGAATAAAAAGACTGCAGCAAATATTTAAAAAAAATACAATGAAACAGTATACTTACAAACAAATGTCCAATACGGCATGTTTGGGGGAGCCATGTCGTTGAATGTGCGATGAAAATTTTCCTGTAAATTGTTGGTCCTGTCTTTTTGTTTGTAGACACTGATCCGGGCCGGTCCAATTTGGTTAATGCAGTAATTGGTGAAATACTGGAAGAAGTCATCCATTTCTTGCTGAATAGCTCTAGTGTAATTGACGGCTCTGGGTGCAAATGCAGTCTGTGTAGAAAATAAAATACTGTAATCAAAACAATCAAATACCATAGGAGATCTAACTTTAATTTCATCCAGTCCAATAGCAATTTTCTCTTGGGGGAGCAATGCCAATTTAACCTTATGTTCATCATGCAACCAGTTCAATCCTTGAACAATTATATCCGCTTCCATTCCAGTTGACGTCCCGTGCCAATTGCGATTGCAAATATGCTCTCTGGGTTCAACATTTGTTTCACTGGACTTACAAATCACACAGTGTTTGTTTCTAATACCAGCAAATATAACTTTTTTAATGTGATTTCCAATAATAACAGCAGTACCACTGTTACATTGTAGCCATGTCCATACGAACCCTTACTTCAGCTGCCATCAATAATTGCTGCAAAAACTTGTTAATCCACGTGCGATCGAATGCGGGTAAGAAGTGCGGCATTCTATGCACTTTTTAGCACTTTTTACCGGCAAAAATTCAATCAAATTTTTGGAAGCAAAATAAAAAAAAATTTACTTTCTAACTTTAACTGGGCTGCTATCAATGCCCATCGATTTTCTTTAAGGCCTACGTCCTTATATCGATTATCCCTTGTATCATACAAGAATGGAAAATCTCTCGCCACTTCTATCAACAATTCATTGTTGACTTTAGATCGGGTACGGGGAGCCATTTTGCCTAAATTTTGCAGATTGCAGAAGTGACCAAAGGTCAATATGACGTCACTTTCTACAACATCACAAACTTTGCCAATATCACAACAAGAAGTAATTTCTTCGGGAATACAATCAGAACTCTTTACAATGTCAATTTCATTCAAGGGAATTATATTTTTGTTAACAGTTTTTTGTGTTATCAAACAATTTGGACAAGCATACGTGCTCAGTAACAATACTTGAATAAATGATCTGTTTTCATTAATTTAATACACCATAAATGAAACCAGTTACAGCAAAAATCACATTTAATCATATTATTTCCTCTGGTGAAAACTTGCTGACAAGCAAAGCATATTCTACTACCAGCACCTTCTTCAACATATTCATTCACTGAATGAAGAAAAAATGGCTCTGTTTCCACAAATTTCATATTAACCACATCCTTCAAACCTTTAATGTTTTTCTTATATGTAGAATAAAGCCACAATTGAGTGCTTTTGTTTACTGAAAAACCAAAATTTTTCAAAGCAATGTTTACATTTAACCAAACAGGACTATTAGATTTGGAAAATTCACATCTGTTTCTTTCATTTTCAACAATTATGTTAGCTAATTGCTCTGGTGAAATTTTTGACCACCTTGCTTTTGAAACACCTCCTTCTTTAGACATTTAGAATTAATAGAATTATTAAAATCAAATGGGGTAACTCAAATCAAATGGGATTATTCGAACCAAATAGAACCAAACGAACCAAACGAACCAAGCTACAGTACAAGTACAGTAAGTACAAGGCAGCTATAATCTGTTCTCTGGCAAAGCAAATCCAAACAACACCAAATTCAAATGAAAAGGAAAAGCAGCCAGATAGCAAGCTAATTATCTGATACAGAAAGTACAAGGCAGCTATACTCTTTTCTCTGGCAAAGCAAATCCAAGAAACAGACGTAATAATGCCAAGAGCTTGCAAACGGTGCAACTCTTTCTCGAGATCAGGCTTGACCGACAATGGCACTGGATACGCCTTGAAGAAAATTGGTTTAAATGTTTTGTCAATGTCTATACTGACTTACAGTAAGTTGCAATCATGTGATCCACAGTATCTACACCGCCCATTGTCGAATTATACGTAAGAATGATATCAGGTTTTTTTGTCATCCCTGTTAGAAATAATGTCGTCGTGATGTTCGGATGAAATTAACAAAACACATTTTTTTTTCTGGGGAATGTAAGAAACGAGTGTCATGTTTGGTGCAAATGCAAATATCGATGAGAATATTTCACGACCCTTTACATTGGTTAAGACAGGTGGTAATTCCCTTTTGTTCTTGCGAATAGTGCCCAAATACGTCAAATTATGCAGCAATAACTCCTCGATTAAAGCCTTACTCAAAAAAAAATTATCTGCCGTCACTCCCCTTCCAGAACCAAAATATGGCTTGACCATGTCCAGGACAACTCTTTTTCCCTGATTCATTTTTCGCTGAGGCTTTTGGTCTTCCTTGCGCATTTCTTTTCCCGTGTATATTTGCAGATTGCATGTACAATTTGTTTTAGAACATATACAGGCCCAAGCTTTTATACCGTAACGTCCAGGCTTCGATTTTATGTATTGCCTAAAACAACAATTTCCCCGAAATTTGATTAGCTGCTCATCCACTGACAGGTGGGAATGGGGTTTGAATAACGTGGACAAAATCGACACAAATTCCTCGAACAGGTCTTTCATCGGCGACAACTTTTCCGGTCACTCGGTATCGTGTCTTGTCATCGTATCATCAAATCGCAAAAAGTGTAGGAGAGACTTGGAATCAATTGGGCTATATAGTGATTCGTATATCCACCGTTTGGAATTGCTATTCATTTTATTCATTTTATTCATTGTATACTCAGTTCTTTTGACATGAGTAAGCTGATCGATATTCAAATCAAATTTAATTCCGGAGAAGGCGGGGCGGATAAAACGAAAGGATTCGAAGTAATTTTACGCCAAGCAGGCAAATAGTTTCGTAAAAGGATAGATACGTTTTTGATTTATCACAGAACAGTTCTTTATTTCTTACATTAGCTGCTGTTACAGCTAGACTCGAGTTTATTTCTTCTGTGGTTTGCCGCATTGTTTCTCGGTATTAGAATTATCAAATTCAACAATTGAACACACAATGTTCGTACAGCGATTATTATCGTACCTATTGTAAGGTTGGTAACGACGGAAGCCTTTGTCCTTGTCTTTCCGCGACTCAGACTTATCGTAAGTCGCCTTACTCGTTATTTTCTTCATTTCATCGTATTCTTTTATGTGTTTGCTCAGGTCCGGCCCGAACAATTCGAAAGGAAAAATGATCTTTCCTTTTGCAAACTGTTTATATTTTGGTGCAAGGTAATCGGCAAAATCTGTTCGTCGGCGCAACGTTGCTGCCATGTTCATAGAACCTAACAAGGTCATGGCTTCGGCCAAGTGACGGGGTCAAGATTCCTGGCCACGATGTCCTTCATCGCCGATGCAAGTGGAATAAACGTATTTCCAGCTAGTTCTTCATTTTTTCTGCCATACTTAATGGCAGGTAGATAACTAAGATCTGTTCCATACAGCAGAGTTTTCAACAAACTTAGTGGTTTCATGCATTTTATCATTTCTCCAAATTTGGAGGATGATAATTTGTCCTTCCTTCTTTCTAACCACACATTGTTATTACTCTGCCCTCTGGTTTCAACTTCAGTGGATTGAATTTCTTCTTCTGTTAGTTGAGGATAATTATCTGATATATATGTACTAACAAGTACCTGAAACTCAGCAGAAATAATATAATTGGGTATTCCTGTAACATAAAATAGTGTGCTTATAAATAAAGCTTACGTACAAGTTAGAATGCATAATTACTCTACCTAATGTATTATCACAGCAAGTAGATTCCAGTTGACTTATTAGAATAATGTTATTTTCTATAAATTTTATAAAATTATTATTGTTTTGAGTTATCAGTTATACGGAAAAAAAATAATTTACCAGTACTCTGATTAATATCGCTGTCGGACTTTTCATTTAATTCTTCTGTGTTGACATTGTTGTCATTAACAATACTTGTACACAATGTTTGTTCTACATTAGGGTTTCAAAAAATATATTATTGATAAATTAATTTTTTTAAATAGCAAACATAAATCGTAATAATGCTGAACAAAAGCACTTGTTGGTTAGCAATATTGAAATAATTTAAAACGTGCTTCTGCATCAATATCCCGGTGTTGCGGTGCTCTGGGATCATAGCAGTCTGTTGTAGGCTTTTTTGTTTTAGCACGTTTAACCTGACCCTATAATAACAGGTAATATTAATATTATTGAAAAATAATTTGTAAGTAATTACAAAAGTAGAAAAGTAAATCAAACCTGGTCAAGTCTTTGAATTGTAAGTTCACTTATCCTCTTCCCAGTGCCAATCCCTGTTGGTGTGCAACCCACTTACATCAAAGCTCTGTGCAGCTTTTATCATCAGGAATATTTTCGATTTTTTTTTCTAAAAGGAATACTAAAACTTCCAGTAATCCTCCAATGTGATGGCAAGATCCTGATAAACTTTTGAAAAAAATACACCAAGTTATTAAAATTATAATTGGAGAAAAAAGTAGCTTAACAAATTTACCCAGCTGGACAAGAACAGTGTGCATCTAAAAATTTTTAAAGACGCACATACACTGTGGGGATGTGGTCTTTGAGATGGCAGGACATCACATTTAACTATCGCATTTATTTGTTCATGTGGATTGTGCAAAATTTAATTTGTTTTTACATATCCACCATATGCATATTTATATCTCTTATCTGAATTAATGGGTAGAAATGTTTAACTCAAACCTGAAATTTTGTGACCTTCATCTGTTTCTCTGGACAGCAACTTGTTATTTTTTGTGTCTGTGTGAAATTTTGTAAAGGTTGAATTTCTTCTTTCCAAGAATCTAAGTAAACTAAAAAATGATTTTTCAACCACTGAAACAAAAAGTAGATTATTTTATGAAGAAAAATATTAACTGCACAACTTACTAGCAACCTTTCATCAGTAGGGGATGTGTATGGCACTAGATTTACATTTCTTTTTCTGGTTCCAGCAAGTGCACTACGCACATTTACGCAATCGAACTATTTATTCATAAGTCGTACAGTTTCTGTTGCTTCTTCACCCATCAATTCTTCCACTGCAGCAGCAGTTCTGGCACTTAACACTTGGCTTGCCAGCCTCGCATTCATTTTTAAGCAGCCTTGGCTTGCATTGGATGCTGCTGTTTGCAAAGCAGTTGTGGGTTGTTTTTAAAAGGTGTGGGCAATCACAAATGAACCAAAGAGGTCGTTCTGGAGCATATATATTTTTAGATTAATATGGCAGATCATCAGTTGAATTTCGTTTAAAAAGTTTCCTGTTGACACTTGCACAATCGGCAACAACAGCTATAACTTTTAAATCCAGCTACTTCAAGATGTTCAATTCCTTCCCACATGATTTTATGCAACTGTTCTTTCTTAAGGCTGTGTGTGGGAAAATGTGCATAGGTATACTTGAATCCTGTAACAGCTCCGCGGACGAAAAGTGCTAACATGTGACTCGCGACTTCTGGTGACTGCCAGTGACTTAATTTTTATCATAACCAGGAACATATCTTCTGTTGTGGCCAAATAAGAAGGAAAAAAGTCATTCTCTTCGCACAAAATTTGAACTCCATCGACATAAAGCTTGTAGAGTCCCGTATTTAAATCAACTTGCAGTTCCTTTAAACCCTGATGTTCTTTACGGAAATTGCATGATAGGATTGACTCAGTGTGGTAACCAATATGCCAACCTTCTTTTAACATGTTACGAGTTTGTTCAGGTAAACAAAAATCTAATCTTTTGCGTGGATTTGCAAATTTTTTTTTGCTAAGAATTGTAATAGAAATATGTTAAAGCAATATCAAATCAATCATGGAGTGACAATAATATTTAACAACAGTTTATTAGCAATGATTAATTGCGATGTGCGAGGCTCATTACTACGGTAGTAAATCGCAACCAAATATGCGAGATCCCAAAATTGCAATGTGAAAAAATATTTTAATTTAAAATAATTGAAAAAAAAAGTTGGAAAAAAAATTGAGAAAAACATTGGAATTAAAATTAAAACCAATCGGAACGGGCTATTCCACAAGTCATGTGGAATATTACTTTGTTGACCCCGACTTGTCAATGCAGTCTTGTTGACCAGTGTACGGCATATCCAATGTTCTTTTAGTCTTTGTTCGCTGCCCTTTGCCCTCAATTCTTGGCACTTTGGAATTAAAGGATATTTTGGCAGCTTTTTGAGATCTCACTTTGCAACTTTTTTGTAATTCTTTTTGTTTTCCTATATTAATAAGCAATATAAATAAAGTAATGTAACATATAATAATAAATGTATAAATATCGGAATTCCACTGTGTTCTTACCAAATTCTATAACTTTGCCAGGTGTGGAGTGAGCCTTCCAATTTAAATTTACTGTTTTTCCAATAAGTAAATCTGTGGCCAGAGCATGCTCATTTTCTTTGAATATGATATCGCTGGTTTTCATGCCACTAAACACTTCTCCTTCTTCAATCCATTGCACAAGTATGAAATCTGCCATTTCTTATGCTACAACCCACCTGTTGAATTTGTCGAAATGCCAACCTTCCTCAAGCACACTTGAGCATGGCTCGCAGCAATGCACGTGCTTGCACGGAAGAAAAAGGACATTGGTCGTCTGTTGTGGCACACAACACACATTGCCGGCTGTGGCTCAGGCTGTGGTGCTGCAATCGGCTCATTCGAAGCCCAACCACGTCCGCTTCCATGCCAGCGTCCTCGTCCTCGTCCTGGCTGCGGAACCGTCGCGTCTGGATTTGCCAAAGCCAGATTCCGAACACGCTGCGACATGCTTAAAGCTGGTGGCAGTGAATCGGGCGGTGTAATTGGACGTAGAATCGGCACATTGTTTTGAAAGTGTAGATCACTGTCGTCACCCTCGTCATCACTAATAGTATGAGGCAAAGGTAGATCTTCCACATTGTGTGCTACTTATGACAAATATTCGGCCAAAGTAATGATGTTGCGTGGACATGATTCTTCTATTGTTTAGTGTGTATTTTTTTTTCTTGATCGACTGACCTGTAGTCTCGCAGATGTGCGTTGATAATCTTGACGTGTTGATAATTCCACAGATCGCAGCTTCTCCATGAACTCCCATATACTTGGATGTGCAAGTCCGATACAAAGGTCAAACACCGGGTTATCCGAGAAGTCCACGGGCAGTGACCAAAGGTCAATTGCACGTGGCGCCAAAAGTTGCTAGTGGACTGAAAGGTTTACACGCCCCCCCCCCCCTCAGCAAAGAGCAATCGTCCCCCCGATCATCATCAGCAGTATCCTCTTCATTCAAAGATGTGTCTCTAATAACAGGTGATAATCGAACAGATGAGTGGAGATCACCAGTTTCCACCTCATTTTCTACAATCAGCAACGATGAGTTTGATCTAGATCAAAAATACTTAATTATTACGGAGTATTTCAATTTATAATTTTTTTAAAATAAATTCAACTCGCATTCTTGTTGCATTTTCCTCAACTATAAATTTGTAATGTTCCCATAATTCACATTGGGATGCTAAAGCATTTTCCTGTGTTTCAGGATCACTGTGATTGTGATCGGCATCCGGATCTTCGCCGCTGTCGCCTGAAACTTTTCGTTTGTTGTTTTTGCCAACAATATACCGTAGCTGCTCGCGGAAAGAAGCCCAATAAGCCTTCACATCTTTCACTGCAAGCAAATTGTGTCATAATGATGTACCCTGCAGATATTTTTCGATCATTTCATTATTTTCAATTTTTGAAATTCCAGTTAAAGTGTAATATTCTGCAGCTTTCAAGCAGGCTTGGATCACTAGCGAAATGTCATTCTCCGTTGCGAATTGCCAATCCGCTGATAACCGTGGTGTCCACAGTGAATCACTAACTTTAAAAATGTTTATAATGTGATCACTTGTGAGTGAGGTATCATACACCATAAAGCAGATAATGAAGTGGAATGGTGTAACAAATGTGTGTGTCTATTTCCACTGTCATTTAATTCTTCCTCAAATGTGGAGCAAAAGTAGATTAGCATCACACTGCCATTTTATTCTCGTTCATCCAGGCTAAACCTCCTGATAGCATTTAACCAATGTTTATCAGTGATTCGTTCTTGTAGAATTTTGCTACATTCCGTGTCTTTTAACTGGGCATCGATTATTTCGTGTCTAGTAGGGGGAACTTTATTTAAAACCAATGGTACGAAGTCGTCCGAGGCAACAATTTACTTTAAGTTCTTCATTTAAACGTTCAATTCTGTTATTAGTATAAAAAAGATCAAGTCATACGGTTTTAATGCATGCGCCTCTTGATTTCCGGTAGCCAAGTTACTTCAAAGTAGTTTTTCAGCAAAGAATTATTATAATGCAGCCACGATTTTAACTTGCTTAACTCGTTTTGCATTTCATTTTCAGAACACTCATTTGCAACTGAGCGGAGGTTAAAGAGTGTTTCGTCCTTGTGTTGATGATCATTTTTATTGCACCATCTTGTCCAAGCTTGTTCCCGGTGGAAGGTACGGATGAAAACATTGATGCTTGGATATACTGCCTGCAAAATCAACTATAGCATATTTTGGCTCCACATCTGGATTACCTTCTGTACGTGTTTCTGTTGTTTCGTATTGTGATATAATTACAGCCACCACTTGATAATTTATATTTGTTTTGACCACTATCTTTCACGTGCAGTCCTGCTTCTTACTTGAAAATCCATGGCCTGCATGTCATTGCCTATATTTATGATTTCCAAAATTGCCATGGATTGTGATTTAGAACCGACTAGGGTTTAAGCGAATATGCTTTTTATTTCTGGAAATGGTCATAATATAACTGGGTGGACGAGGGCTGCTCGTCGGAAGTGCGCCTCCGGTGAACTGGGTCTTGGGTGCAGTAGTCGAGATGTTGAGGCCATGTAAGTTTTCGATTACTTTCTCAAGTGATAGGGTGTGATATTGTTGTGCTACGTATTCCAAAATTCTAAAATTTGGTGGTTGTCATTTTTATCATCTCCGCATCGGTGATAGGAAAATTGCGTTTTGTTGTGTGGATCAGAGCAAATTTTGCGGGTGTATTTGGCAAGAGATTCGTCGCGCGACTACACACGAGCGGCCATGTTGGTGTTCCAGTCCGTCCAGCTTTCGTTGTTTTCCATAAACCTAGTTATGGAGGCCATCCATTCCTTTCAGATTTGCAGCTTGGATCCGTGAACATGCTGCCAATCTCGTGCGTGACCTTGCAGTAGCTCGTTGGCATGCATGAGATTGGTTTGGTCCCACCAGTTTCCAGGAGCAGCGGAGGTGTCCACTTGGTCGATGAATTTCCAAATGTCGTCCGTCTTCTTTTTTTGTGAAAAGGCGACATATTTGGTAGTGTCGACCTCATAACGGACGCAAGGAATGGGATTTTTCCAAGTTTAAAACATGTGCTTGCGATTGGTTCCCATTCGCCGCTGGTATCGCAGGCGGACCAGAAAAATTTCCACTTACTGGATTTTGGCATTTTAACAGCATAGACTTGATTTCTGCTAATTCTTTTGACAAATTTGGTGAAAAGCTTTTTCGACATCCCCTGTGGCTGCAAATATGAAAGCTCTAAAATTAATCAATACATTAATTGGGTCCCGTAAAAAGACAATCATTTAGTGATTTGCTGCGAGCACCGTAAGATGAAGCGTCGCAAACCACACGTAATTTTGTAGTTTCGCGGTTTTCTTTTATGACGGGAGTATGAGGCAAATAATAACAGTTTTTTCCTTTTTCATCTTCAATTGGAATTTCTTCCAAGATTCCCTCGGCGAGTTGGGTTTCAATCACTGCTTTATACTGTTCATACATTCTTGAGTCCTGCTTGAATTTCCGCACTAAATTCCAAAATTGTCGTAAGGCCACCGTGTAGTTATCGTCAATTTCATTTTTGTTGATGAGCCACGGCAGCTTCACTTCGTAACGCGTCCCGTTCCAATTTAACGATTTGCAAAACTTGCAAGCGCTTGCATCTCTTCATCACATTTATTACTGTTGGACTCATGTTTTATCTCGATGGCATCCAATTCCCAAAATAATTGCAATTGTCTATCTAGCCTTTCCTCATAATTAACCAAATTGACCGGAACTATTAAATCTTTGGTGTTTGCAGCCCGAAATCCGCTTGACCCATGTATCGTCTACCCGAACAGTGTGTCCAAACCCACCAAACCGGACCCCAGTCGCTCAATTCGTCCACTAACTATCTGCCAAAAATAGTCCGTGCCCACCAAAATCGATACTGCACCGCATTGTCGCTGATCCATATTTTCGTCGAGCTGAATTCCGCGCTCTTTCAATATGGCTATCTGTTTGCTAAGTGTTTGAGCGACTGCTCTAGCTAAGCAAGAAACAGCTACACGCATTGAGATGGTCACTGATTACTCAGTGCCAAGTATCTACATGTAACATTCTTTTAGAGTCGGATTGTTGACACATTGAGATACAAGTCGATTGCTCGAAGTGAAGTACTATGTCAAACAATAACCAGAAATAAAAGGTAAGGGGAGTTCATATCAAAGGATATGGAGTCCAATGAAACATAGTCAGAGAAATGATTAGCTAACAATTGACTTTGAATGAAATAACTAGGGCCAAACAACATACTAACTTAGTTTAAACACCATTGAGGGCTTTTAGTGGGAAACCACTAAAAGTCTTTCTAATGAATAATCTAAGCAAATAAATGCAGTTTTGGCTTACCTAGTATTTGAATTCCACGGTCAAGGGTCATTGAGTCCAGTTCAACATGGCAAGTTGGAGTGAAGCAACAAAACCTATCTTTTCACCTCCAGTGCCATCCTACTTCTCATGGGTCTTTGCCACAAGAGGTTTTACATGTTCCCCCAGTAATTTAATACCATATAGGTTTCCATGTTGGTCGTAGGGCACAACAACTAAACCGTGATAGTGCGTCAAATCTTGACGCACAATATAAAGTCAAACCAAAGGCAAGAACAAAATATGTATAAGTCAAAAATATGGGCAAAATCACTGAGGAAGCTCTGAACAGAGCTTATATAGACAAATTGACAATACCTCATTGGAATGGAACCAATGGGGTAAACAAACCAATACAAACAGGAGTCGCCTCATTAGTATGAAGCGGGAAACTTTAGCACAAATGGTGGTGGCTCAATATGTTTCGGAGTTAACTTTGGTGCCATTTGCACAAGCAAACTCTGATCATATGCAAAAAAGGACTTCAAATGGTCCCAAGATGCCGTCTTGTTTCCATCAAAAAATATATTATTTGCTGACAATACGTTTCGTACATTTTTTAATAGATGTGGAACATCATAAAAACAAAAAATGTTTTGACTGCTTTTATAATCTTTATTAAACCTTTTTCCACAGCCTCCTTTGCTTCTCTTCTCAAAGCCTTTTTCTTTTTTGTTCGTCATCTTTATCTAGTAGTTTTAATTAGATGTGGTACATCAGACATAAAAAACAAGAGCCCATCTTCGATGATCATGTCCTTCAATTTATTTTCTAAACTGACATTTCTTAGTTTTTCTCGGTTTAAATCTTTTGACACTGTTCTTAGTTTTAGCTGTATTTCCTCGTAATTTAAAAATCTGTTGTTGATGAACAAGCTGGGCATTTTCACACCAAAACATTTCCTTTTGCTTCTTCAACCATCTCACAGCTAGCAGAAGGTTTCCGATGTTTAAATTTTGCAAAAATTGGCTCAACTCTTTTTTTGGATAAAATTTCATTAAGTCATTTAATTTAACATGCAATGAATCAATTTTGTTTTGAAAGAAATTGCTTGGTTCTCACTAGGAGTCGCCACAGATTTACCCGTTGAAGGCTTCAGCCAACTCCGCGTTCTATCTCCGCTCTTTAAATCTGCCAACTTTGGTTGCGTTGAGGTTTGTGGTGCGTGCCAGTGGGGTATGATCACACTGGTCGGGGTCTCTAAACCTTTCCATGGCCAAAGCTGCGGGTGCGAAACGTGCACATGAGCGCTTCAGACCCAGCCAGGAGTGATCCCAAGCCAAGGTATTCGCCGCCATGTTGCACGTCTCTTTCGTCATAGCTGCTAAAGCATAATTTATTTTATATTTGTCAGCTATAGGTACCTGCATTTGATTAAACAGTGCGTCCAAATTCGTCCAGATTTGTAGCGCTTTTACATTCTTCGCCTGCTCGAGCGCTAGGTTGCACGTAACATCGGGGTCGGGGCATACCGCGTCCAGCATTGCATCAGTAATGGGAACGATAATTTTCAGCAAGCTCTTCTGTAGCTTGATTGCGGCATTGTCCTTAGCCTTGACCAGAGGCTGCAAATCGGACAGAACCGTGCCTTTGACCTTCGGTGGGTCCAAATATTTGGCGTTCTCGGGAATCAGAATTCTCTCCAGGCGTGGACACAAGTTCTAGACAAGTTATCGGATGTTAAGAGTATTAATTTAGTATATGTATTTTCTAGTAATATGTTGGTAGGACATCAGCCCAGTATATTACGTTTGTTGGATCGCTATTATCAGATCCACAACGACGCACGTTCGAGCGACGTTACAAATATGGCGTCGCTATTCCGTAACGTCGATCTTACGTGTGACGCACTTCCACGGCGTCGCTCTTACGTGCGACGCACTTCTACGGCGTCGCTTATTTCAGCGACGCTAAAACAAAGCGAAATTGCGCTTGAAAAGAGCGACGTCGCTCTTTTCAGCGTCGCTATTCTGGTGTTTTCCTTGGATTTTCTAGTAATAAAAATAATACGTTTTTGTCCCAGGTTTGTTCCTTATATAATTATGCAAAACAATACAGGCCTTGATAGCTTCTGTTGCATTGTGATAATCCATGGAAATGGTTTTCGCAACCATACGCCATCTGACAGCCAAAATTCCAAAAGTATTTTCGATTACCCTTCTAGCTCGGCTGAGTCTGTAAAAAAATTAACCATTAACAAACAAAACCTAACAACCTAATTTATTAATTTAACCTATAATTGAAAATCCGTTGTTGTATTGTTAAGTTATCACCCGGAAAAGGTCGCATTAAATGTTTCTGGAGAGGGAACGCTTCATCTCCTATAATAACACATGGCATGCTTGGTATAGAGTTGCTCGATTTCCTGGATTTAGGTAGATTCATTGTTTAACTATAAAAATAAAATATAATGTATTAATTTTTTTTTTAAATTTTAACTATATTTACATTTTTTCCTAAGTTACTGCGGCCAAAAATGCCAGCATCACTTTCAGATCCTGCAGAACCAATAGTGTTTTATTTATTTATATACCCAGATATTAATTTTAATTGACATATGATAAAAATAAATTTATTTTCATATCATTTACCTTTTTGGGAGTTGATATCCCGATTTCATCTTCATTTTCTGAACTCTATAAAAAGAATAAATATAAACATTAGAACTTCTTTCACTAATACGGAGTAATTCGAAATAATTTTAAAATTACCTCAGCTGAAAGGTTAACAATATCAGGCTCCAGGACAGCCATGGGGACTATTATTATTGATCACTTGTGTTTGGGTTTCAAGCTACATGAAGGGTAGTTGGAAAATGTGAGACAGACAGTAACACAAATGAAATTTTTGGTTTCTTTGAATGAAAACATTTGAAATTTTTATTTTTTTTTAGAGAACAAGAAAATTTTTACATAATAATTATTACATTTATGACTATTTGTTTATTTTTAGGACTTTGGGGTATACCCCATGGGGTACCCCATTTGGGATGTACCCCGTGTTTTGTAGTGACCCAACCAATCCCAACACTTTGGTCGAAGTCTTGTTTCTATTTGTGTCGTCGGCCATTGTTGTCTGCACGAGTCGCGAGTTCGAAATCCACTTCGTCAGTCGCATGTTAGCCTCTCCCAACATCAACATAAATTTTATTCAACACCAACTCTATCGTTGTCCTGAATCGATCTAAGTATTTTTTCAAATGTTCTCTGATGGTAGCGTGGAGGAGAAAGGGGCTGGGTGTCGCACCGAAAAGCACGCGAGTGTATCTCAATATGCGCAATTGAATTGGCCCTTTTCCGTCCCATCCTTCTTGCACCGAGCTGAAGTTGGCAGACCATTCGATTCGCCCATCTAGGGGCAGGACTATACCCAATGTTAAAACTTAAAAATATTTCCCAAACGTAAAATATTCACTGGCACAGCACCATTCATGGTGCATAGGGTCAATAACTCCCAAATCTACCGAATTTCCAAGTTTCAGGTCGATCTGATCGGCCAGTTTTGAGATATTGCCATTTTTAGGCCAGCAGACTATTCAAAAAATGCCTAAAAGTGTCACCAACAAATAAATATTCACTGGCACAGCACCATTCACGCTGCGTAGGGTAAATAAACCTCGAATCGAACGAATTCCCAAGTTTCAGACCGATCTGATCGGCCAGTTTCGAGATATCGGTGTTTTTTGGCCAGCAGACTATTCGAAAATGTTTAAAAGTGTAAGTAAGTTTCAAATCGATCCAAGAATTCGTTTTGGAGATAATATTGACTTTATTGATTACAAGTAATTTATTTTAGTTTTATTATTTTATTAAAAATACATGATGAATTCAATTATTTAAGGAGAAAAACTGTTTCTGTTTAGGTTTTTTTTGTTTGGGGGTTTAAATTGATTCCAGTTCCGTCCTCTTTTGCATTTTTGCATCTATGACGATTTTTTGGACACTTGAGTTATCCTACTAGTACATGCCCAGATTGAACATTCAAAATTCATTTGAGGTTCAAAAACTCATTTTAGGACCAAAAATTTACTTTATAAAATATTCTAAAATTTATTAATAATTTATTTTACATCAGGTTACCTGGTTATAGTTTTTCAGGAAAGGGTACTCAATTAAAATTTCTTTAACTGAGCAGTTATCATTTACCATTTGTAAACAACCAGCTAAAGTTTTGGCAATTTTATCGGAAACAATAGTTACGTCTGGATGTAATCTTTGAGACTCCTTTTGCATGTCTCTAACATGCATTTGAAGCGAAACAGCATCCTCTCTATGCTGGAAATCAATTTTTAGCTAAAAATAAAAAATAAAAATGGTCATGAATGAAATGTATAAAATATCTTAGATTAGTTTAACCTTTTTACTCAACCATTTTTGTCTGCGTACTTCTACTTCATGACCTGAACTACATACATACGGGTCGTTCGGGGTTTTTTCAAACTTTACGCCTTTTAATACGGAGTCCAGTTTTTCGTACCAACACCTCTCTGACTGCTTGAGTCCGTAGATGCTTTTGTGTAATTCGCATACGTTGTTGGTTCCGTCGTCTATTCCTTCTGGCTGTTCCATATATATCTCCTCTTCTAGTTCCCCGTGCAAGTGGGCGCGGCGATCCTTCAGTTAAGCTGTGTTGTGAATCGTCATTCACAATAACTTTGTTGTCACTACAAATTGTTTCTAAAAATTCAAGAATAAGTGGTACGATAAATTCAAATAAAATAAATGTGATAACTCAATCAATAAGTAATAAGTAATACCTTCTATATCCATTATTGCTTGATGTCCCGCTTGATGTGGAAGTTTAATGACAACTTCTTGATCAATACCGGTATGGTCTGTAGATCCATCTATACTGTATAATGCAGGTCTATGGTTGATCCTCCTATAATGGGTTAAATTTATTAGTGTTTCTCCATAATAAATAAATAAACTGCTTTAATACGTACCACCAATTTGTATTTGAGGTTGTGGGCTGGTATGTGTTGTTTGCTTCATCTTTTTCTTATCTAAAAGTGAGCATATTTTGATGAAATGCCGTGTGTAATTTGAGATAACAAATTTGCCTTTTGATTTAGTTAGCACATATTTTTTACGACATACCAGACACTTTATAGCACCCATTTTCTCTGTAAAATGAAGGGAATAGTGCAATTCTTCTTTTAAATCAATTAATGAGTTAGATTGCTGATTGCTCCACTTGTCAATGTTGGCTTTAATTCTTGTATAAATTTTTGTCAAATTCGTTTTGCTGTCTTCATTTTCATCCTCGTTGTTTACATCCTCGTTTCCAAGAATGTAAGATATAACTGTTAAAAGCACCTAAATCAGTATTTAAGTTGCTGTTATTATTAGTATCATCACTTGACTCGCTAATTGCATTGCTACTTATGGTATCATTTTCAGAACATATCAATGGATCAATGTGTTGACATATATTGTAATCATCTACATGACCATCAGTACATTTTAATGAATTTTCAGCCTGCTCTGTGATCTGATTCAAAGTTTCTAAAGGAGAACAACTTGAATTAGTATTTGGATCAACAGGTTCAGAGAATTTATCATCACAGAAAGAACAAATGTATGTACTGATTAATTGAACTTGAGTAACAGATCTGTTTTCATTAACACATTTAAAATGGAACCAACTTAAACAATAATCACAATGAACCATTTTACTTCCCCTTACACTTAAAGTGTTACACACAAAACACATTCTGCTATCAGCACCATCTTCAGTTTGTGAGTGCACAGAATTAAGAAAAAATGGAACAATTAATTTTTCATGTTCTTTCAGCTTTTCATTATGACTATTATCAAGCAAAATCAAATATTTTTTTATGTAATTTTCATTAACTTCTGCTTTTAAACTAAAAGTATTCGTTTTATATGCAATGTATAACCACTTTTCATTTTTTTTGTTACAAGAAAATTTATACTCTGCTAGATCAACATTTACTTTTTTCCAAAGAACACTACCAGATTGAAAATCATTATCACAAGTAGCATGTTTTACAATAATTAATGGTAGATTCTGTGGAGAGATTTTATCTTATTTCCCCTTAGTAGTTGTTGAATCTCTACCCATTATATATAAATTGTTGATAAAAATTCTAAATATATATATGGTTCAGAACCAGGATTACTAAGAAAACAACCAGAAAAAACAAACCAAATGCTTAAAATGAAAACAAATGATTTAAATTAAACCAAATGATTAAAATCGAATAAATGGAATTATTCGAAGCCAAATTGAATTAACAAAATGGGCTAATAATCGAACCAGATGACTAAAATCGAATAAATGGAATTATTCGAAGCCAAATTGAATTAACAAAATGGGCTAATAATCGAACCAGATGACTAAAATCGAATAAATGGAATGAATTCGAAGCCAAATTGAATTAACAAAATGGGCTAATAATCGAACCAGATGACTAAAATCGAATAAATGGAATTATTCGAAGCCAAATTGAATTAACAAAATGGGCTAATAATCGAACCAGATGACTAAAATCGAATAAATGGAATGAATTCGAAGCCAAATTGAATTAACAAAATGGGCTAATAATCGAACCAGATGACTAAAATCGAATAAATGGAATGAATTCGAAGCCAAATTGAATTAACAAAATGGGCTAATAGTCGAACCTGTGAGGAAATATGAATAAATGGTCCGGTTTGATGGTTAACAAATACATACGTTTTTAATTCTCTCTCTCCGCCATTACGATACAATCATGTGTGTGTTGCTATATCAACCAATACAATTAACAATTTACTTAACAATAACGCTTGTGCTTTTTCTTTTAGTGCGCACATTCTCACAAATCCCCTCTTCGCACGAAAGAAAAGAAACATTCTTGCTTGCTTCGCAACGCTCATTTTTTCCTGTCAAACTTCAACTCCTTTGCGAAATCCTTCAACTTTTCGCCTGACCACGGCTTAGTTAATGGGTCCGCCCACATGTCTCCAGTCGGTACAAAATTTATTCGCACGTTTCCAATGTCCACCTCGTCCTTAATGAACATGTGTTTCCGTAGAATGTGTTTAGTACGCTCGCTTTGCTGAACGTCCCCCGCGAAATCAATCGCCGGTCTGCTGTCGCAGAATACATCCAGCCCCACTTGTATTGTCTCTACCTGCAGCTCTGATGTCAGGTTCCTCAACCACTTCAGCTCCTTGATCCCCTCTGACATGGCCACGATTTCTGCCTCGCAAGACGATAGTGTGACCAACCGCTGCTTTTTCGTCTTCCAACTCACCAATGAGCCTCCATAGGTTACGATGTAGCCGCTGTATGACTTTGCATCTGGTCCCACACTCCAGCTGGCATCTGTCGCTAGTTCAAGCGGCTTGCGCACCCGATCATAGAAAATCCCGTAGTCTCGCGTTCCTTTGGCGTACAACAGCACTCTTTTTAATGCCTTCATATGCATCTCGGTCGGGCATGTTGCGTACGTCGACAAACGGCTAACTGCATACGCCAAATCCGGCCTCGTGCCCAACATGAGATACATAATTGATCCCAACATTTCTTGGTAAGCTGTCCGGTCCACCTTCTTGGACTCCTTGCATTTGTCTAGATCTTGATCTGTCGCGATCGGACTTTTCTTTGCTGCAGCCTTTTCCATCCCATATCGCTTCACGATTTTATCGACATAGTCCCGTTGAGTAAGCACGATTCCTTTCTTGTTCACAATGATTTTCATGCCTAACACCTGGTCTGGTACTCCCATGTCATCCAACTTGTATAGCTTTCCTAGCATACTCATTTTCTCGTCTATCAATTCGTCTGTACTGCCTATAGCTATGATGTCGTCCACGAATATTCCCACTGCAAAATACTCGTCTTCCGTAATGTAGACATACACGCATGGATCAGCTTTCAGTCTCTCAAGCCCAATTCTCTTTAATCCTTTGTCGAATTCCTTATTCCAACATCTTCCTGATTGTTTCAATCCATAAAGGCTTCTTAACAATTCACAAATCTCATCTTCCGCCCCCTCTTGTTTGAAGCCTTTTGGTTGCTCCATGTGAATTTTTTCCTTAAGTTTTGCATAAAGATAAGCAGTTTCGACATCATACTGTCTTATCTTGAGTCGTCGTTTTGCCGCAATGGCCAATAATAGTCGTAGTGATTGTAGCTTCATTACAGGTGCAAATGTCTTGTCGTAGTCCTCGCCGGGTTTTTGACTGCGTCCGTCTGCAACCAGTCGTGCCTTGTACTTCTTTATTGAACCGTCGAGGTTCGGCTTAATCTTGTATACCCATATGCATTTGATTGGCTTCTTGTCTGTGGTTCGCGGTCCCAACTTCCAAACTTTGTGCATTCTCAAGGATCCCATCTCCTTTTCCATGGCTTTCATCCAATGCTCGCGATCTGGGCAGTTCATTGCTTCTTCGTACGTTTTTGGCGTGAAAAGAACATTTTTTGCCATTCTTGCGTTGTTTTTATCCCGGATTCTTTCCGACCGTTTGACCCCTTGGTCTCGCAATCGCTGCTCCCGCTCGGCTAGCTGTTCCGCATGCTCAACCCGTCGTTGTAAAGCTTCATCGCGCGTTGGCCGCCCTCGGCGTCTACCCCCCCCCCCTCTTTGGTGGTGTCACCTGGATATGGGCTTGTGCCTCCTCTTCCGCCAAGTCCTCCTCAGATCCCGACTGAGCGTCTTGTTCGCGCTCTTCCTCCTGTCCCTGTTGTTCTTCGGCATCTCCGTCCGCTGAATTTGCATCTGAAAACACATCGCTCGTGCAATCGTCATCAAATAATCTGCCGAAAACGTCACCGAATGTTTGCTCCCCAGTAACCCGATTTTGCCTTGACTTGGATAATGATGGCATTGTGTCTTCTTCGAAATAGACATCCCGAGCGTCAATGACTCGCTCTTCGTTAATGTCGAAAATTCGATAAGCCCGCCTGTTTCTTGCGTATCCCACCATAATCCCTTCTTTTGTGACTGCGTCTAACTTCTTCTGTTGCTGCTTCGGTATGTGGCGATGCGCTGCGCACCCGAAAACTCTTAAATGTACTCCTACCGGTTTCCGTCCAAATCTCAATTCATACGGTGTGGTCTTTGGCCTTGTCACTGTCGGCGTCCTGTTTAATGTGTAAACCGCCGTTGCCATTGCTTCAGCCCAAAAACGATCCGGTAAATGAGACCATTTCAACAGTGTCCGCGCCTTTTCCGTCACTGTCCGATTACAGCGTTCGACAACTCCGTTGCTCTGGGCTGTATAAGGAGTGGTCCGCTGGTGTCTCACCCCGCAACTCTCCTATACCGTCCTTGATCGGTCGTTACAGAATTCTGTCCCGTTGTCTGTCCGAATGCTGACTAATTTAAGTCCCGTCGCGCGTTCCTCCCGTAAACGATGTCTTTCAATTGCCTCAAAAGCTTGGCTTTTATTCGCCAATCCCGTGAAATAAATATAACGCGTATAGTCGTCAATAATTATTAAAGCATAGTGACTTCCATCTAGTGCTTCAGGTAATGGCCCCATTAAATCAGCGTGCCACAACTCGAGTGGTTTCTTTGTCCTGTTACCCCCTTTGATTCGCTTGAACGCCCCCCTCGGTTGTCTTCCCTGTACGCACGCCTTGCAAAAAGGTAATGGACCATTTCCATAAATCGCCCCCACAACCAGCTTTTGGCTTTTGACCACTGCCATCTTCTTGTCGCTCATATGGCCTAAACGTTGATGCCATAACATCTTTTGATGTTCCGCCCTGTCTGTGGCTACATGCGCACGATCCATTTTCTCAGTTGGCTTCTCTGCCACACTTACGCTTCCATCTTGTATGACTGTCGTTACGTCCAGAAAATATGACTGTCCACGTCTGGTGGCTGTCATGATCAACTGTCCTTCACTGCCAATAATCTCTGCCTGTTCCCGGCCAAAATGAACTTCTATTCCCTTTTGCGTCAGTTCATAAACTGAAATCAGATTTCCCCTTAATCTCGGTACATATACCACATTGGTCAAATTAATTCCCACATATTCGGTCTCTAGCTCTGTTGTTATTCTAACTGTTCCACATCCCAACGATTTCATCACTACATCTTCCTCGGCAATGTGAACTTTCCCTTCGTGTTCTTCAAAATCCTTTAGAAAATTGCGCTGCGACGTCATGTGCGTCGTCGCTCCCGAATCTAGAAGCCATTCCCCTCGTGCTTCATCATCCGAATTCACACTTGCTCGAAAAGTGTACTCTTGTTTACTCTTGGCTTTTATACTCTCGGATGCCCTGGCTAAACGTGCCGTTGTCTGCCCTCGTTGCGTCGTCGTCTTGTCCGCTCGTTTCGCGCGACAATCCCGCGCAAAATGCCCTCTTTTGCCGCAATTGTAGCAAGCGCCATCTGTCCCTTTGTCCGTGCCGTCCTTGTCACGACGTTGCCGACAATCGCGCGCAAAATGACCTGGCTTTCCACATTCAAAACAATTTCCCTTCAGAATCGATCCACCTTTTCCACCTTTCGCTCTGGCCTTATATGCTCCCTCTTGTGACAAACGTGTCTCACGTTTTGCCTTCATCCGGCGCAAAAATTCGTCCTCTAACCGCAAAGCGCTTCTCAGTTCTGCCAGTGTTGCATCTCGTCTCCCGTTAAAAGTACGCGCCACATTCATGTACTCGTCCTCCAGTCCACGGATGAGGTAATACACTAGCTCGCTTTCCTCGATTACTCTCCCTGCTGCCGCCGAACGTCTCCCTATCGTCATGATACGATTAACATATTGTTCGACTGTTTCATCTTTGCTCATGATTGCGGCGGTCAACTCCCGTCCGATATCCATCTGTCGGTCCGGTAAATTCCCAGCGTGATGATTGGCTAAATCATTCCACATCGTTTTGGCATCCTCCACTCCAACTTGGGTTCCCGCTTGTTCCACGCTCAGCGTCGTCACAATCAATCCCAAAGCAGTGCTATTCTGGCGCCTCCACTTGTTCCATGCCACTCCATGTCGTGGCTGTGGCTCGTTTCCTACTATCACGGTGTGCCAAAGTCCCTTGGAATCCAACACAGCTTTTAACATCATACTCCATATTGGGTAGTTGCTCTGGTCAAGTAGTGGCACTCTGTTAACGCTCGCTCCCTTTGGTTCGTCCGCCATTTTGATTTTGACTTTTCTGGCAACTCGTTAGAAAAACATGAGAAGTTTTGCCCAAAATTTCTTAATTGCAACGATACGTACTCACGATTGACCTCTCGCTTGTTGCGTCGTACTTGTGTCGCAATTTGGACAAATTTCAGCACACTCAATCGGTCGCCATCTTGATTAGGCCAAAAAAAAACTTGCTTTTCCTTCCGTTTTTCACCAGCCACTCTTTTGAAATTGCCGCTCTTCACCGCACGCTTGTCAACCGCTAACCGTCTTATTTTGCGTCGTCTGCTACGGCACCGGGCGTCACTCCCGATCTTCGATTCACGGATTAATCGCCCAACCCCAACACCAATGCGCCAACTCCCACCTTGTCAACCAAAAAACACCCAAAACCAACCGTCATCTGCTACCACTTGTGAGGAAATATGAATAAATGGTCCGGTTTGATGGTTAACAAATACATACGTTTTTAATTCTCTCTCTCCGCCATTACGATACATCATGTGTGTGTTGCTATATCAACCAATACAATTAACAATTTACTTAACAATAACGCTTGTGCCTTTTCTTTTAGTGCGCACATTCTCACAGAACCAGATGACTAAAATCGAATAAATGAAAAATGTCCAACACCAAATGGAAAATTTTCAGTGTGAGAGACTGACTGATTGTGGTGAATGCTCAGTGCAGACTAAATATGCTTTATTGCAAGGGTACTTATATACCAAGTGGGGTAGAAATAGGGATTTGGGTCACAAGACTTGACAGGAAAGTGCAATATCCTTATTGCACCTGTATTAATTTTCTCCTCTTCTAAAGACGAAAAGAATTTCCTCATTCCAACAAAAATATCAAACCAAATTGGATTCCTCAAATCAAATAAAATTATATAAACCAAATGAAATAAATTAAAACTAACGAAAAATATTAAAAACCAAATGAAAAATATCAAACAGTAAAAGGTTTTGTTGCGAAATATTGAAACGGTCACCGCTCAAAAACTAAGAGGGCTTTTCAGGATTTGTAGAGGAGAATGTCCTCTTTCATTTGCTTTTTTAAAAAAAGAAATCCGTTGTCAGGTATTCGAAATATTTTAATTTGAAGTTGTGGCACCACATTCGGAAATTTAGGACAAGTCTTTTTTTGCGCCATATTGAAACGGTCGCCGCTCGATAACCAAGAGGGGTAGAGAGTTGTGCTTTTCTGGGTTTGTTAAGGAGAAAGTCCTCTATTTTTTGGTGTAAAAATCATTGAAATCCGTGGTAAAAAAAAAATTGGGATTTGTTCTATCTGTAGTTTGGGTGAATGTGAATGTGGTGCCAACTTCAGCCCGGTCATCGAAACAAAGTTCCCATAGCCCCTTTATTCTTGAGGCGAATGTTGTGGCAGACTCCCCCTTCTTCTGGGTAGCCTGGCTAAACTTGTCAAATTTGGCATGCCTCGTTTCTCTGATCCCGAACCTTGCAATCAGCATCTTCTCAAAATCTGCCACCACATCGCAGTCCATAGCCAATGAATGGTCGTCAACCCAAGTAAACCAGTGTAGTGAATTGCCAACATAAAGAATATTGAATTTTTTTTCGAGTCATACAGTTTGAATTTAGCATTAACATCGCGGGGCTCAACTAACACATCGTTCTCAATTCCTTGTTTAAAACCGTTGAACTAAAATTCCTTATCATGCTAGACAGTTCACTTTCATTGTTGTCATTTATCACATGCTGCTGAATTTGTTCACTATCCTGATAGGCCGAGCACATTATTGAAAAAATGGAATGAAAAGAGCAAGAGAGTTAATGCTAAAAGAACATTTCTTTATCTTGATGGGATTCAAAACACTTCGAGACAGTGGGTCGGCTCGTCGTTTACTTTTCTCAATTCGTCGACGACGACCGAGGACATCGATGTGGTACAGCTGCCACATCTCTGGCACATCACTGGCACCGATGCACGCTGGCACAGATGCAGCATATTCGAAGCTAATGCGACGAAAACGGTCGAGTCGGAGCACGAGGCGAGAGTCGTTATGGCGAAGTATCTGTTGGCGAAGTATCTGTTGAATCACGCGGAGAGTCTGCGTTTGGAGCACGAGGCGGTGGAGAAAGTGAGAAAGAGGATCGAGCAGAAGGTGATGAAGAAGGAAGCGACGTGGATTGACTGGCAGTATTTGTTTGATGCGGCTACGGTGCTCGCTAAGTGTCGTCACACGTTGCGGTACACTTATTCGTTGGTTTATTTTATGGAGGATGGGACGAAGAAAGAGTTGTTTGAATATCAGCAAGCGCAACTTGAGTCTGCCATTGAGACGTTGTCGTTGAAGATTGAGAATGTTGAAAGTACGGGGAGAGAAAATGTGGTTAGTCAAATGACTGCTTAAATTAATTAAATTGAACACCTAAAGAGAAAATCTGGACCGATGAAAGGGACAAATTTGTCTGAGGTGAATAAAGAATAAGAAATAAAACTCTTGACGGCGATAATGTTCCAACTCATCATTAGGGATATGCCCATTATAAATAGTGCAAATAAATATTGGCAGAATCCTCTTTCTCTTGTGCATTGATAGCGAGTACTGATCGTGTTAGCGATTGCTGTAGATCGAGACATCATCAAATCCTCCTTAGCAGTATGGGCTTCACCTGGGTACTCCTCAAAATCGGCCAAAAACTCACGATGTGACGTCATGTGTGAGTCGTTGCCCCGGAGTCTAGCAGCCATTCCGTCGGTCTTTGGTCGTCCAATGATTCCCCCGCCCGAAAGGTGTACATTCGGTGACTCTTGGCCATTGAAAACGTACATTGGTTGTTTGTGATCGGCCCATTTAACACAGTGTTATTTAAGCTAGTGGACGGTGGTCAATGCTTATGGCACACACACGCGCATTCCTTTCGGACAATCCTGAATGAAATTGGGGTCAGCATCGGTGTGACCTAGCAGCTGTTCCCCAATGAAGCATTGAGTTGCGCCTGAATCCATCAGTGCATTGTAATTTAAATTACCAATGGTGATTTTCATTCGAGGATCGTCAGTTTTATTACCACTCAATTTACTTATAAATTCAGTGATATCGTTTGGGTTTAATCGGCGGAGTCGTTTGTCTCTTATTTTTATAGACTTCTTACTGTGTACTTTATTCCATTTTCCTTGGAAAATGGTCAAGTTTTCGACGCGACAGACGGAATGTTGAGTATGATCCACATCCGCTGTCTGATCAGTGCCACGGCTCTAGTCGTCCGGATGTCGC
Organism: Strigamia acuminata; assembly: GCA_949358305.1. NCBI lineage: Eukaryota > Metazoa > Arthropoda > Chilopoda > Geophilomorpha > Linotaeniidae > Strigamia > Strigamia acuminata. Next base: position 36,677,498 of record OX442314.1, read on the forward strand.
TACCGATTGCGTCCACGAAGCGCAGGTGGAGTTCCCTCCACCGTTTCGCCTCGTCGACCCAGAGCGCCACCGTCTGAGCGTGCGCATGCCTGAGGCGGGGAATGCCTCGCTGAACAAGCTCCGTACAGACAACTGGAGCTCCGGGTGGCAAATCGGCGATTTCGAGCGGTGTCGGGCCCTCGACGGGCTCTAAAAACTCAGCTCGTCCGTGCTGCCCTGGGGGGTGTGGTTCCTGGGAAGGTCCTTCACTCTCCAGAGCAGCTTCCAATCCCGCATCAACTGTCTCGGGGCCGCTGCATCGCAGCAGTTGCGCTTCGAGAGACATATCCTCCAAAACGGACAACTGCAGCAGGTCATCCTCCGTGACGGATAGCTGCATCACGTCATCTTCCGACGTGGATGACTGGGACTGCTCCATTGGCAGTTCGGCGCAGGCGCCGTCCTGCCTCTGGGATATCAAACATTCATCTCGTGGTGAGGATGGGTTCGACTGTGCCGCGAGTGACATGAGGCTCCCCCAGGTGCGGTTTGGCAGTCTGCCCGACCCGTCGAAAGGTGCCACGGGGATTCTAAGAGTGAAAAACGCGCAAGCGATTGCCTGCTCACTACAACTGGCTTCCACCGAACGCATCTCAACCACCTGTTCGCCAGACACTGCGGGAAGGTCCGAAGCGGGGGACACGGCCGCGTTGGCCTGTTCCTCGTCTCCGACCACCCTCGACTGCTGTTCAACCTACAAACACATTTCCCGTCAAAAGAAACACACTTGGAAAAAGTACCAAATCGCCCGACCCAGAGAGAGAAATAAAAGAACTTAATCTACCAATTGATTGGTGTGGTGCCGACCCTCTAAGACACTCATTATGTCTGCATAACCTCAGGAATCTTATGAGTAGCACGTTGCTGGTTCATTCGAACCTAACCTCTACACACCCCACCTTCAATATGTGTGTGAAATGATGAAATGGATCCACTTCAACATCCCAAACCACAAAATCTGAGCACCTACAAAAGGTTTCCTTCTCTATCAGTTGCACACCAAGAAAAGAAAAATCATAAAATCAAAATAAGGGAGTGCTAGGCCCATGTGCCGGCTGACCCTTGTCCCCCCTGGCTAATTAAAGGAACCAACAAGGTCAGACTCAAGCCAAACCAACACACAAGAAAAACACCAAAAAAAAAACCAAATTAACTTGGCAATTGAACCAATGTGCTGACTGGACATTGTCATCATGAGATGAATTAAAAAAAAAAAAAAAACTCAATCAGATCCTAACCAGACCAACCACAATAGAAAAATAAACCAAAAAATGATACAAAATTGCACAAATCAACCCAAACCTGAGCATTACCCAGCACCCGTTTCTGGAATCCCCGATGCTTCGTCAATGTGACAATCTGTCGAGAAACATAAACAACATAAACGAGCAGTTATTCCCACTACTTGTGTTGTCTCACCATGGTGGATCCGTTGTTCATGTTCTGCATGTCCTTGTGCTCATGGGCGCAGAAGTCAACTGTGATGATCTGGTACTGCTATAAGTGGGTTGTGTTGGTTAGTGAAAACCAACTTGAAAAAATAAAGTAACCTCTTTTTGGGCATAAAATATTAGATGGTCTTTACTCGATTAAAAAAAGTCGCAATATATACAAGCATAAAGTTTGGATTTAAAAAGTAAACTAACATAACAAGAGAACAATAGAATGACATAACTATGACACAGTAATCATACACTTGACATAATATTTTAAACTAAAAATAAACACTGCAAAAGACTTAAATTTAACACACCCATATATTATGGCAAACAATATTACATAAAAACAATGCTGATTAATGAGTTGAATTAGTTCGGAGTTGGGGTCGTGCATTGTTTGAAAATGGCTGCAATTAGGTCAGCCTGCGTATAAATCTTCTGCGACGGAATCTCCTCCTCGGCCATCATTGGTTCATCTTTTTTCGGTGGTTCAGTCTCTTCCACTACGTGGACTCTTTTCGCCGCCCATTCCTTCGGCCAATCTTCGCGCACTACTTTTTATAGACCAAAAAATGCATTTTTAAAGCAAATATAAACTTTTAAAGACCAAAAAATGCATTTTAAAACCAAAAAAAAGATCCTTATAGACCAAGAAAGCATTTTTTTGTGTAGAAATATACTTATAAAACGCAATGTCAATTTTGCTCATTCGTTGGCCAAAGGTTTGTTGTATTTCTTTGCTAACGTTTCGGCAACGTCAGAATTTATCACACACCATGCAAAACTTCCTGTAACTAAACAGCAAAAACAATAAATGTATCCAAATTTATCACCCACCATGCAAAACTTCCTGTAACTCAACTGCAAATTCGAAAAATGCATCCAAACTATTTTACATTTTTAATCAGGAATAAATAGATCATGACACGGGATTTTTTCAGTTACAGAAAAATATTTTTTAGTCACAAAATCAACCGGGGTGGACCTGGTATTATTTGCATCAGCATAATAAACTAGAAATAAAAAAATAAAAAATAAATACCAGTAGATAAATAAAGAAAAATAAATTAAACTTGCTTCTTAAGCCAAATCCAGTAAAGAAAAAAATCGTAGCTATTAATATCAGCTTAACCAACCAGTTGGTTATCAAAATTATTTTACATATCTAAGAGAAAATAACTTTATTTTTATTTTTATTTTTTTTTTTTTTTCATCTAAGAATTTAAAATTTTTAAAAAAAATAAAAAACTTTACCATAATTGCCTTGAGAACCAAAGTTGGGGTTTCCAATTTGCTAACACCATCTTCATTTTCGATATTTATAACCACGTCTGTCATTTTTTGGGTTCAAAACAGAAAAAATAAAGAGAAGGAGTGAATATGAAAATGTTTGTTTTCAACAAGCAGGAAACTGAAACGAGGAAATAAAGGTATCGTAACAGAAGAGAAGGGGAGAAAAACCCATACTATTCCCACCTAAGACACATTCATTTCAACCAATGGAAATCAGAGAAACCTTTTTTAATTTTTTAATTTTTTTAATTTTTTTTTTTTTTTTAAATTTTTAAAAAGTACACGGCAAACCTCAATCTGCTCCACTGAAAGAAACGAAGCAAGTTACACCGAAATTTGACTTTGAATTTGAAGCTGTCTCGTTCCCGCCATTGCTCGAGATGGGTTTTTCCACCGTATTTGTTTTGTTTGGGGTGGTGGTTTCTGTGTGACAATAATGTTGGTTGCGGTTTGTTGAAGATTTGTTGAATTTGGTTGTGATTTGTTAAATTTTAGTCTGATTTCGTTAAAAAGTAGTCAAATGTGATCGGAGTTCGTTAGAAAGAAGTCAAATTTGATTGCAATTTGACAAAGTGGAGAAATTACTGAACGAGTGCGCCGAGGCGTTTGCTAAGAAAATCCACGTCGCGTCGCCCATCGCTAAGATTCTACACCGCACTCGCAAATGGGCCGTCGGAGATGTCGTACAAGATGTAGACGCTTTATTAATCGATGCCCGAATCAAACCTTCACCCACGGATCCCAATTCGCACGTATCGACTCCCGGCGAGCGTCCTGTGGGCTTCGAACCGTTCGCGGCACCCGAATTCCCACGCTTTCAGTGCGGACAATCGTTTTGCATCTCGTGCTGTCTCGAAGGCGTTTCGACCGAAACCGAATGCATGCACACGAATTGCAAGATCCTCGTGCCCCTAGATTTCGGATTAGACGTTTTGCGAAAATCGAATCTCCGATATATACGCAACTATTTCGCGTCGCCCATCGACAAAATTCAACTCCGCTATCGCAATCGCCATTGGGCCAATCGCAATTGGACCGTCGGAGATGTCGACCAAGATGTAGACAATTTATTAATCGATTCCCGAATCGAACTTTCACCCACGAAACCCGATTGGCACGTATCGACGCCCGACGAGCGTCCGGTGTGCTTCGAATCGTTCGCGGCACCCGAATTCCCACGCTTGCAGTGCGAACATTCGGTTTGCATCTCGTGCTGTCTCGAAATGCAAACGAAAATTAGAATGTTACCGGTACTGTTCAAAAACGTAGTGAGTTTTATTTAATTTTTTTGCGATTTAATTAGAATATTTGTTACTAGTTATTATTGTATTTTCAATTTGGCTTTTCATAAAAATAAAAGAATGAAAAAAATAAATTTGATTCTTCTTTGGTTATTGATGGTACCAACGGCCCAACACAGCCAAACGGTTAAGAAATTGTCGAGTATTAAGTCAAATATTAGAAATTAAAAGATAAAACAGTTTGAATCACTAAATTGTCATAGTTTGTAAGGTATAATAATAAGGAAAGTTCAAGGGAAACTAGCCAAAGAAAATGGATCGAATTACACCATGGGAGCCATTCGAAGACCTACGACAAACAGGGAGGAAAAGTTTCTGGTTGACCCTCTTTCATCAATCAAAAGTCCAGTACTTTATTTATCAATCAACACAGTATTTAACATTTTAAATTTCCTGGTACTAGGGGGAGTTGCAGCTACGCTCTGGTGGGAACAACTGTCATTAACGATCTGACGTTGATTCCAACCAATAGTGATGCTTTATCGTTGGCACAGCAACAGTCACGAGTGTGCTCTTCATTCCATATTCCATTTCGCGAGCGTTGTCGGATTCGGTTCGGTATTTTTCACAATTTCTTTTTTTTTATTGTGTTTTTGAAGAATTTTATCGACGGTGATGAAGAAACTGGTTTTCGAGTGTGTTTTGAGTCGATGGTTTGGTTTAAGTTGATGTTTGTTGATTTCTTCATGTGTGAAAATATTTGGATTCCATTTTAGGCCTAATAGATAGGAAATACTCTGTAACACTTTTTTCCACTTGTCTGCGTTTGAATTTGTTCAAATAGATAGAGAATTTTATTGAATGATTTATTATGATATGCAAAAGCGGAATGAGAGAAGGCATTTATTTAATTGAAAAAATGATAATTTTTAACTTTGCTCTGGGTACGGAGCAATAGTGCTGGTACCATTGCTTATGGAATCGCCAGAATAGCAAATACTGTATCCTTTCTGAGCTAAATTTAAATGGGACTTTGTTTTCTAAAACCAAATTAAGTTTCCATCATATCTGTAACAAAGCGGCATAGAGCTTAACTAGTCCAATCTGTTTTAAAACATCGACAACTTTGGATGGGTTGCCCAAAACGGTGCAATTAGCCACTAATATTTTGTATATTTCCATATACTGTCGGTAAATCCTTTCTGTCAAGAATTTGTCTGGTCTGGAGGATTGGCAAAATCCTCTACCATGTATTGGACACGTGAGAAGTTATTTCCATTCCATAATCAACTACGGTTAATATATTATCTTGTGAAATCCAAATGAGAAGACCCAAGATCGCTATTTGTAATGGTTTTTCATTGTTCTTTATCCCTTTACTATAAGCTTTTAGTTGCTGAAGTTCCGATGTCAAGCTTATCCACCCTTTGGTGGCTTTTGTGTTTATTGGTTCTGATCATGTTTTCGGAATTGTGTAGGTTCCGCAAACTACTTTCTTCTTCCTACAGCGTCGTCAATGAAAACATTATACTTTGCTCTAGTCACTCTAAGGTTGATCTCTAAGGTTGATCTCTTCCTTCGCTATGGTAGCCAGGGTTGGCTTCAATCAATGTTGGTGCCCTGCTCTGTTTTTGGTGTGGAATGGACAAATCGTCTTTGATGCATTCGTTAGGCATTAGCATGTGACTGGTATGGTCTTCGCTAGTGCAAACAGGGGACTGAAGACACTAGTTTGGGACGCATACTCACGTAAATAACGAGAACTCCCCTAATATTGGTTGTTTGGCCTTTATTAACGTTGTCTAGGGGTATGGGGAATCCCGTTACACGTTGCGGGGGTGCCACGAAGGCACGCCGCACCGGCAACCGACCCGTCACACACTGGGCGCATCCGCTCATGGAGGCTGCACTATGGAATCCGCCATAGTACTGAGGATCAACGTGGTGAATGGTGAGGAGTACAGAGATCAACCCGGGACACGTCTTGTCCCTCACCCACAGAAGGGATGACCTTTGGGGCCGTACGGCGGTGTGTGGCAGTGCCGCTGGCCACTGGGGTGGCCAAGCGGTCACTGGGGTGGCCAAGCGGTCACAAGCACTTGGTCTAATTCAAAGGTGGGAATTGTCGTGTGCGAAATGTCAAAGATTAATATCGTCTTGAAGGGTGTAAAAATGTAAACGTGAATGTAATCTAAATTAAGGAAATTAATTGTTAGAAACATATAAAATATAATGTGCCCACATGGCGGCTGCCTCCACCGGCACTCCGAAGAAAGTGATTCACAGAATAACACAGAATGGCCACTCCGCCCACGGCGTTTGATGTTGACTGAAGTCATTGTTGCGTCACATCGACTGCAGCGCGATCAGTGGCGGCGATGGTGGTTACACGGCAGCAGACAACAAACAAGCAGGGAATGGCTTTAAATTTTTGTTTGGAAGTTTCAAATGGAGTTCAAAACATAATTACTCGAAGATATGTTTGCTAAACTATATATTTATTCACTGACTAGTAGTTTATCAATATTTTCTTTACTTATTTGAGACATTTCTCATTCCTCAAAATTCGTTTCGCAGAGATCCAATGTGCTTCACGGGGTTGGTTGAGCCATTGAGACAAGAAGGAAACGGGAATTGCAATGTTGGGTCTAGTTCCTTGACCTAAATAGAGTAATGCTCCTATCAGTTCCCGATAAGGTTTATCTTTGGCATCTGGTCCCAATGGATAACCCGGAACCGGAAGTTCTAATCTCTGAGATGGGTCCATAGGTGTATTAAATGTTCTCGACCCAGTAAGTCCAAAGCGTTCGCCCAACTCTCTAATATACTTGGTTTGGTCCAGTGTAATTGTACTTTTATTTAAGTCTTGATCAATACGGATGCCTAATAAGGTTTCAATCTTCCCCAGATCAATGACTCGGATACGCTGACGAATCTTTGTCATTAGCTTACTCAACAACTTTGGGTTATTGTCCAACGTTAATAAGTGGTCGACATATGTTGCTAAAATAATTATCGACGTACCCAGAAAATACAAGTATACACATTGTTCGGTTGGATGTTTCACAAATTCTGACTTTAGTAAATCCTTCTCCAGTGTGACGTGCCATGCTCGGCCAGCCTGAGAAAAGCCATATATGGCTTTCTTGAGCTAGCACACTTTGTCCGGACTGAGGTCAATGCCCTCGGGTAACTCCATAAAAACAGTCTCTTGGAGTAGTGCGTGTAAGTATGCTGTTTCTACGTCATGATGTCGCACTCTTAATCCGTGGGCAGCCAATGCCATCAGAATACGTATTGTTGTTAGTTCCAATTCCAAATTAACCCTGATTATGGGAAAGAAATGCAAACGTATTCCATTACGAAAATTCACACAATGAGTATTGTTTTATTTACAACAGTTCAATTTTGTATACACGCATTTCCATAGTTACAAACTAATCAGTTATAAATCAATTAACCAACATAATTGTAACCCGATCGTTTTCTTTTGCTATCTTTGAATTCTTTCTCACTTATTCGCGAAAAAACTGGTTCAAATTAAATCTTGAATTATTAAATTAATTAAATTAAACACCTAAAGAGAAAATCTGGACCGATGAAAGGGACAAATTTGTCTGAGGTGATTTCTTTTAACGAGAAAAAAAAATAGATATAACCTAATGTTTCAGGCGGATATAACATAAGGTTTCACACACAGGTCTAAACTTAAAAATGTTTATTCAGTGCACAATGCTGTTTTTATTAAACAGATAAATTGTCATTACAAAAATTATTAAATACAAAAATACTTGCAACTTACAGCGCCTTAACACTAGGTCTATCCCAGAAATAAAACTCTTGACGACGATAACGTTCCAACTCATCATTAGGAATATGCTCATTATAAATATTTCAAATAAATATTGGCAGAATCCTCTTCATCTTGTGCGTTGATAGCGAGTACTGATCGTGTTAGCGTTTGCTGTAGATCGAGACGTCATCAAATCCTCCTTAGCGGTATGGGCTTCACCTCGGTACTTTTCAAAATCAGCCAAAAACTCACGATGTGACGTCATGTGAGGCGTTGTTCCTGAGTCTAGCAGCCATTCTGTCCGTCCTTGGTCGTCCAATGATTTGACCATTGAAAACATACATTGGTTGTTTGTGAGCCAATGGCTCGCATTTTGGTGGAAAATGTCTCAAGCCACCTCGTCTGGAACAGGGTGTGTCGTAGCTTCGATTAATTTTGAAAACTTGATGTAAGAATTTGTTGACAAGATATAGATTGTGATTAATGTTTAGCAGTGTGTTTAGCAGTTTGAAATTAGCATTAATATCGTACTCTCACAACGTTATCTCGACGTATTTATTGGAGAGTCGATAATAAATGAGCTTGACGAATCGAACGGTGAACGTTTATGTAGTTATCGTTCCAATAACGTTTCCTTGAAGTTGTCGTATAAAAAGAGCAAGAATCACTTATCAAATCATTCGTCTTCAGTATCTTCCGCATCTTCAGTACTGCAATTACTTGCTCTAATATTCGATCGAAATGGCAATTCCTACATGTGAAACTGAATTCCAAGCCGTAAAGCTTCCGTTGATTAGCGAGATTACTTTCAAAATGTTGCAGCGAGAATGTGTAACTTCCGACGAATGGTCGCTTTTATTTCAAATGGTGCACAAAGGTTGTGTGACGTACGATAGAGAAGAATCAATATACGACAGCGCGAAAGAAACCGTTAAAACCACCATTAACCGTACGCTGGAAAAAATCGAAATCCATCACGAAGACGAAGCGTTGATCAAAGCGTACGTCGCCGAATGGGGAAAATTCTTCGAAGATAGTGGAAACCTGTCAAAACCGTTCGAGCCGTTGAAGATTAAGAAATGGGAACACGATGCGAATGACTTCAATGTGCCCAAGTTGATGCTGGAGTCATGGAACAACGATATTTTCATCAAACTTGCGCCCAGCGTGCACGCGAGCGCGATGAATCTAATCGACGCAGAAAGGAACGGCAAAGTGGGCGATCCAATCTTAATAACGAAATTACGCGTGTCCGACATAGACGCGTGCACCGTTGACAGCGACAAGTATTTTAATTACCGAGAAATATTCGTAAAAGCTTATATCGACAGGACGCGGGCGTTTTATCAAAAAAAAGTGGCCGAGGTGTCGATGGCCAGCGGAGTCGTGGATTACATGAAATATGCGGATAGGAGATTTGTCGAAGAAATAAAGCGCGCGGACAAATATTTGAAGTCCGATTGGGATGAGACAACTTCGCTTACGAAAGAGTGCGCCGATCTGTTGGTGGTGCCCGTCCAGGACACGATTTTATCCGAACTCATAGAGATGATAAAGAGGAACGACATCGAGAATCTGCAGCGGATGTTTCGCTTGATGGATCGCACCACCGACGGCATCGCGGCCATGTTGAAGGAACTGGAAAAGTTCACCGTGGACACGTGTTTGGCGGACTTGTTGGTCGCGGCAGAAACGGTCGTCGACAATTCCGACAAGTATGTGCAACGACTCATCGATCTGTTCAACCGGTTCAGCGAATTGATCGAAGCAGCTTTCGAAAACGACGCGCGATTCCTTTCTTCGAGGGACAGGGCGTTCGGAATAATCGTCAACGACACGGCCATCTTTAAATTGGAACTGCGGGTGAGAAACAAAACTTCGGCCGAGTCGAAATGCCCCGAGTTGTTGGCCAACTACTGCGACTTGTTGTTACGGAAGTCGCCAATGAGCAAGAAACTCACTTCGGCGGACGTCGACAGCAAGTTGAAAGACGCCGTTGTGCTGCTCAAATACGTATCGAACAAAGACGTTTACATGATCTATTACAAGTCGCATTTGACGAGGCGTTTGCTCTTGGACACGTCGACTGATCTGGACAAAGAAGGAGAGATGGTCGGCTGGTTGAAAGAGATCGGGATGCCGGCCGAATACGTCTCCAGGGCCTCGAAGATGTTCAACGACATTCAATTGAGCGTCGATTTCAATCGCGACTTCAGAGAATCGAATCCGAAAATCAAAGACTCGATCAACGTCAAGGTTTTCACTTCCACCGCTTTGTCGCGACCGGGAAACAAGATGGCCGTGATGCTGCCGCTCGAATTGGAGGATTACGTGTGCGAGATGGAGAAATTTTACGACACCAAGTTCAGTGGAAGGAAATTAACTTGGGACCATCAATTGTCGACTGCGACGATAACTTTCTTGAATGCGGTTGGTAAGTTCGATCTTGACGTGACGACGTTCCAAATGGAGAGTAGAGAGGCGGAGAACGAAGAGATCGTGCAATTGAGGGAGCTGAGGCTGCAAGAAGCGCTCATCCGTGTTGCGAAGACGAGGAAGACTATTGCGAGCGATCAGTTGCAGATGGAGTTGGTGGTATTGTTGAAAAACATGTTTGTGCCCACCAAGAGGATGATCAAGGAGCAAGTCGAATGGTGCATCGAAAATAATTACTTGGGGAGAGATCCGTCCGATTTCAACACATTATTTTACATTGCTTAAGTTCTCTTTTGTTTGATTTTCACATTTTTGCTACATTTTTTGATTGAATCACATTATAAAAATTAATAAAATTAAAAAAATATATATTTATATACATTTCAAAGTATTGCAAGTTTATTTGAATTGAAACACTTTATTTATTACTTATGGAATTAACAACATTAATGCTAATTAATTTCAACAACATTAATGCTAATTAATTTTAACAACATTTCTCTAAAACATTATATTGCATAAATACATCAAAAAATTAATTTTTACAAAAGTAGTTTGGTAGCAATAAATAAAAATAAAACTTTTGTTATTTCATATTTGATCACTGAATATGTTTTTTGCTGTTTATTACTGAGGGAATTATCCCTCTCGACTACCGTACGTAGTAAAGCTTAAAGAAGAGAACAGTGCCCACAAAATGGCAACTCCCGGTCTGACGTGAGGCCCAACACGGCACTTTAGTGGCCGGCCTGTATATCAAAACGACGAGATTTGAAATGGATATAAATCAATATTTTAAACATATTTTAGGACATTTTATGATATATGACATATGACATATTTTATGACATAATAGCTTGCTATATCTCCAAATAAAGATTATCTTTAATCAGTATTTTATCTTTAATAATACAAAAAAAAAACTAAGGAAATAACTTTAAAAAGTCAATACAACAAAACAAACTTGTTTGGAATACAGGGCCAAGAATTTTTAATTATAAAACTGAATCCAAGGAATCCGTTAAATTATGATTACGTCAGTACAACGTTATAAAACGAAGTTTTTCTTGTCATCATTGACTGGATAATAAATACCGGTAGTTATGATTGTATTTACGCTTTTGCTTTTCATAGAAATAAAAGAGGACTTATGAAAAAAATAAATGTGGTTGTTCTTTGGTTATTGAAACATGATGGTCAACCAAACGATCCAACACAGCCAAACGGTTAAGAAATTGTCAAATATTCCAAACATTAGAAATTAAATGATAAAAAACAGTTAAAATCACTAAATTCTCATAGTTTGTAAGGTATAATAATAAGGAAAGTTCAAGGGAAACTGCTCAAAGAAAATGTGGTTTGGCGCCGCTGGATCGAGTTACACCGTGCGGACCTACGACAAACAGGGAGGAAAAGTCTATAGCGTCTCACTTGTGCCATACACTGTAATGTTCATGTAAATAATTAGGAGAATGACCACTGGAGGGCGCTGGGCGCAGGTCACGTGGTCATTAAGAATAAAGAGTCAGTTGGGTTTTAACCACCAAACCGTGTGCATCTTTCCGACGTTAAATTGGCGACGAGTAAAATAATGACAGTTGTGAGTGTATAAAGGACAAATTGTGCGAACTAACGTGGATTACGACGGAACGTGTGGGACTGAATGAACGTGAGTGGACATAAATATGAGCGAGACAGAGAAAGTGGCGGAGACGACTAGTGAACTCAAGGTCGTAATGGCGGCGCCCAGTGCGACGGGCGCGTCAAATTTCCTGCAGGCAACGATCTCGCCTTTCGACGTACATGGGGACGTTAACACGCAGAGTCAAAGGTGGACGAGATGGATTGGGCGTCTTGAGATCTACATGATAGCGGCAGGGATCACCGATGACACGAGGAAAATGGCGACGTTATTGCACTGCGCCGGGGAGGAGGTCTATGCGATTCACGAGACGGTCCGGAAGACGGGGCAGGATAGCTATGCAGACATTAAAGACGCGTTGACAACTTATTTCATTCCGCGCAAAAATTTAGAATTTTGTGTTTATAATTTCCGTATTTCAAGGCAGGAGGAAGGAGAGACGATCGATCAATACCACGTACGCTTGCGACATCTGGCGGTGGGATGCGACTTCAACTCAATAGACAGAGAGGTGAAACATCAATTAATTTTGGGAACTACGATGGATCGGCTACGACGCCAGGGGTTGCGAGATGCCACATCGACACTGAAAGAGTTTCTGGATTTGGGCAGAGGCTATGAAGCCTCAGATTGGCAGGCGAAGCAAATGGAGGGGACGGTGAAGGCGGATGGAGAAGTCAATTTGGTACGAACAGGAAGCGTCGGTCGAAGGGAGGACGACACGAAGCCGGGACGTAGAAGGACGGTGACTGAGCGAGGCGGGACGGGCGCCGCGAGGAACGTAGAGGCGACGCGAGAGGGAGGAAGGAAGTGCTTCAATTGCGGGCGCGCCTGGCCGCATCCGACGCCACAGGATTGCCCGGCGAAAAATGTGACTTGTCGGGGTTGTGGAAAGACTGGCCATTTCGTGCGATTTTATAGGGGAGCTAAGAGGACTAGCCGACCGGAACCGGTGCAGAGGCTTAGCCTTTTCGAGGAAGACGATGATGATGAGGAAATCTTCGTGGTCGGGATGTGCGCGACTGGTGTTGAGAGTAAGAAAAAGATGCCGGAGGTATTGTTGACGATGAAAGGAGAGGAAATAAAATTTATTATAGACTCTGGGACATCGGTGGACGTTCTGGGTAGGGAAGTTTATTTGGCGTTGAAGGCGAAACCTCAATTGGAGAAGAGCACGGCGAGGTTGATGACGTACGGCGCGGAGGTCCCGTTGCCGCTGATGGGACGCATGCATGTCAATTTGGGCTATGGTAAGAAGACGGTGGAGGCGAGGTTGTACGTTGTGGATCGTCCGGGCGAGTCCCTCTTGAGTTACGAGACGGCCGAGCGCTTGGGAATAGTGAAAACCGTGAACGCCATCAAAGGAGATAGATTCGAGGACCTTATCGAGAGACAATATCCGGAGCTATTCAAGGGGATAGGCAAGTTGAAAGATTGCCAGGTCCATTTGCACGTCGACGAAGGCGTAGTGCCGGTCGCGCAGCGTTACCGGCCACTGCCTTTTAAAATCAGGAAGAAGGTTGAGAAGGAGTTGCAGCGAATGGTCGACATGGATATTATCGAACGAATTACGGAGGACATGGGGCCCACTCCATGGGTCTCACCAATCCATTGCGTCGATAAACCGAAGGACGCCGACCCCGACGCGATCCGACTATGCGTTGACGCGCGCGAGGTGAATAGAGCGATAAAAAGGGTACGACACACATCACCGCGACTCGAGGATTTGATCACGTTGGCCGAGGGCGCGACGGTTTTTTCGAAGCTCGACCTGGTCCATGGCTTCAACTAGGTCGAGCTGGACAAGGAGTCGAGGAAGTATACAGTTTTCGCCACGCACATCGGTTTATTCCGATTTAAGCGCCTTTTCTTTGGGGTGAACTCAGCGTCCGAGGTCTTCCAGGATGAGATACGACAGGTTATTGAAGGAATACCAAAATGCATAAATATAGTGGACGACATTTTCATAGTAGGAAGTTCGGTGAAAGCACACGACGAGACACTACATCGGGTGCTGCGGCGATTGAGTGAGAGGGGGTTGACATTGAATGGTGCGAAGTGCGAATTGCGGAGGTCGGAGCTGGTTTTTTTCGGACACGTTTTTTCGCATAAGGGAATCTCTGTCGACCCACGGAAGGTAGAGGCAGTAACGAGGATGGAAATCCCGAGGACGGTGTCGGAGGTAAAGAGCTTACTTGGAATGGTGATTTATTGCGGAAGGTTTATTCGAAACATGGCGGATACGTTGAAACCCCTGCGGGAGCTGACAAAGAGATCGAAGTCGACGTTCACCTGGGGCAAGGAACATCAGACGGCCTGGAACCGCGTTAAGGAGCAGTTAGGCGACCGTAGTGTGTTGGCATACTATGATATGAATGCGAAAATACATTTGACAGTAGACGCGGGACCGTATGGCCTAGGCGCCATTTTGGCTCAGGTGAAGACCGGGGAATCGGAGCCGCAGGTAGTGGCGTATGCCAGCAGGGCGTTAACGGACGTCGAGACAAGATATTCACAAATTGAGAAGGAGACGTTGGCGGCCGTGTGGGCAGTAGAACATTTCTATTTGTACCTGTATGGCGTGTTGTTCTTGTTGTTTACGGACCATAAACCTTGGTGGGTATTTTTGGCAATAGAAGGTCGCGACCGTCGGTGCGCATTGAGAGATTGTGCCTAAGGATCCAGCAGTATACATTCGAGGTCAGGCACACGAGAGGAGATACGAATCCGAGCGATTACATGTCGCGGCACCCAGGTGCCTTGTCGAGAGTCAGCCACGAGATGTCGGGCACGGTGGAGCGATACGTGAGGTTCGTGACGAGAACGAGGATACCAGCGACGATGACGCAGGCGGAGGTGATTAGGGAATCGGAGGGAGATGCGGAGATGCGGATGTTGCGGGAGGCACTGCGGCTGTCGGGCGGGGAGCAGGAGAAATGTTGGAGGAGGGAACAGCTAAAGCCGTATGCTATGGTGAGGAACGAATTGTCTTGCGCGGGAAACGGCATGGTGTTGCGGGGCGACAGAATTGTGATCCCGAGGGCCCTACGGGGAAGAGTGGTGGAGTTGGCCCATCGTGGCCATCAAGGCATAGTGAAGACCAAATGCCTACTGAGACAGAAAGTATGGTTCCCGGGGGTGGATGCGCACGTGGAGCGCGTCGTCGCCGGCTGTATTCCGTGCCAGGCCAGTATGAAGACGACAACGAGAACTCCGTTGCAGATGACGGTGATGCCCGATCGGCCGTGGCAGCAACTTGCGCTCGATTTTTTGGGACCTTTCCCCGATGGGAAAATGTTGATGGTGCTGGTCGACGAGTACTCCCGATTTCCGATGATAGACTTTGTGGCGTCCACGCTGGGGGCGAGCGTGATTTCGGTGTTGAGGAAGCGGTTTTCCGAGCAGGGCTTGCCCGAAGTCGTAAAGACCGACAATGGGCCACCTTTCCCTTCGAGAGAATTTGGATTGTTCATGCAAGAAATGGGAATTAGACACCGACGTGTGACGCCGCTGTGGCCCGAGGCCAACGGCGAAGTTGAAAGATTAATGAGGACGCTGAACAAGGCGATTTTGGCGGCCGTGACCGAAGGAAGGGACTGGAAGGAGGAGGTCCATGAGTTTCTCCTCAATTACAGAGCGACGCCCCACTCAACCACCGGGGTGTCTCCGGCGGAGTTGCTGTGCGGACGAACCATAAGGACGAGGTTGCCGCAGATCTTCGCGGACGCGACCGACGTGGACGTGAGGCGGCGTGATGGGGAGCGAAAGGAACAGATGAAGGTCAGGGCGGACCAAACACGGCATGTTCGAGAGCATGGGTTGAAGCCGGGAGATCGGGTTCTCGTTAAAAGACGAAAAATAAGCAAGTTGACGACTCCATACGACCCGATGCCATTCGTCGTGTCGTCAGTGGAGGGATCAAGGATTGCGGCCACAAGGGGCCAGCAAATAATAGTGAGAAACGCGTCCCATTTTAAGGGAATTGGAGAGCAGCAAGTGGGGGAGGAGGAAGGAACGATTGAGGATCCGCTGGCGAGAGAACGAGAGGACGGAGAAATCACAGAGAGGGCGGACACGCAGACAGAGCCTGCACGGGAGGAAGAAGAAGGGCTTCCGGTGAGAGTGGCTATACCAGTTCCAGTGAGGACGACGGTGCCTGACCCGGGGGGAAAAGACCCGCCAAAGGAGCCCCGACGTTCAGCTAGAGTAAATAAGGGACAACCGCCTAAGCGGCATGGTGATTACGTGAAACATTGAGACTTTGGACATTTTGTGGTGAAATGACTTTATTGTGACAAATTGAGATTTTGTGTTTATGAATTTGATTGATGTTTGTGAATTTGATTGGTGTTTTGTTTTTCGATTTTTGACTTAGTTTTGTTTTGATTTGAAATTCCCGCATGGTGGAAGGGATGTAATGTTCATGTAAATAATTAGGAGAATGACCACTGGAGGGCGCTGGGCGCAGGTCACGTGGTCATTAAGAATAAAGAGTCAGTTGGGTTTTAACCACCAAACCGTGTGCATCTTTCCGACGTTACATACACCAGGTGTTGGTTTTTAATTTATCAACTGACCGATTTGAAAAGATTCATTTGCGACTAAAGGAAGATCCTACGTTTGCCTAAATATTCACACGTTCTTAAATTAACTCACAATGTCACATAATTAATTGTGAAGACAAACATATGTTTTGTTACTCATCCATGATTCCCACAAAAAATTTGCAACAACTTAAATTCTGTTGGTAAAGAAGATGGAAATAGTATAAAATTGTAACCACGTTGCCAAGTGCACATTGATGAGTGTTGGCAAAAGTCATGCCATCTGCCTTGAAACTTGTAAAGTTGCTGTGAAAAATGGCTTCTGCTGAAATAAACTATTTATTTAATCTATTATTAATAATAAACTTCTTTTTCCCAGTTTTTTTGTTGTCAATGAAATAGATGTATTGAAATCTAACGTACAAGCTGACACAGATTTAAAAGAAAACATTTTTGGCATTAACAAACGAAAGTAATTCACTCCGAAAAGAAAACGGTTTCTTGAAAGACGTCCATACAACGTTATAAAACGAAGTCCCGACGTGACCATTTGATTGACGTATAAAACCACCATAGATTTTAACAATCATCATCCAGTTCATTTGCTTCGACGTCGATTTACAATTCAATCAACTCAATAATCAGTAATCTAAGAATGTCTTCAGAGAATGAATCCAGCTTGGAAATGCAATCCGACGACGAGTACAGTATGGATGACTTTGACGATTATTACGAATGCGAAATGGAAGTAAATGAGACAAAGAAGGTAGTGGACTTCGAGCATTTTAATTTCGAGTGCCTATCGACGGGCAAAGTGGAAATATTACTGAACGAGAGCGCCGAGGCGTTTGCTAACAAAATCCACGTCGCGCCGCCCATCGCCAAGATTCTACTCCGCACTCTCAAATGGACCGTCGGAGATGTCGTCCAAGATGTAGAAACTTTATTAATCGATTCCCGAATCAAACCTTCACCCACGAAACCCAATTCGCACGTGTCGACGCCCGACGAGTGTCCGGTGTGCTTCGAACCGTTCGCGGCACCCGAATTCCGACGCTTGCAGTGCGGGCATTCGTTTTGCATCTCGTGCTGGCTCGCCCACTTCGAAATGCAGCTCGGCCAGGGCGTTTCGACCGAAATCGAGTGCATGGAGACGGATTGCAAGATCCTCGTGCCGGAAGATTTCGGGTTGGACATTTTGCGAAAATCGGATCTCCGTGAAAAATACAAAAAATTCGCGATGCGTGATTGTGTCAGTTCTCACCCGGAACTGAGATTTTGTACCGGGCCCAACTGCCCCGTGGTGATTCGTGCGGAACAACCGAAAAGCAAGCGCGTCACCTGCAACGAATGCGACAGTTCTTTCTGCTTCAATTGCGGATTGAATTACCACGCGCCGACGGACTGCGCGACCATCAAAAAGTGGCTGGCAAAATGCGATGCGGATTCGGGGAATGCCACTTATTTGCGAAAACACACCAAAGATTGCCCGAAATGCGATTTTGTAATCGAAAAGAACGGCGGGTGTAACCTCATGATGTGCACGCGATGCAAGTTCAGATTCTGCTGGATGTGTTTGGGCGATTTGAAAGAGCACACCGGCAATTACCGTTGCAGCATGTTTGCTACTCCGTCGAAAACAGTCCAGTCTGAGCACGAGGCGAGAGTCGTTATGGCGAAATATCTATTTTATTTCGACAGGTGGTCGAATCACGCCGAGAGTCTGCGTTTGGAGCATAAGACGGTGGAGAAAGTGAGAAAGTGGATCGAGGAGAAGGTGACGAAGAAGGAAGGGACGTGGATTGACTGGCAGTATTTGTTTGATGGGGCTGCGGTGCTTGCTAAGTGTCGTTACACGATGCAGTACACTTATTCGTTCGTTTATTTTATGGAGGATGGAAAGAAGAAAGAGTTGTTTGAATATCAGCAAGCGCAACTTGAGTCTGCGATTGAGACGTTGTCGTGGAAGATTGAGAATGTTGAGGCTACGGGGAAAGGAGATGTTGTTAGTCTAATGACTGCTTGCGAGCGTAGTCGGGCTACTTTGTTGGAGGAATTTGGAGCCGAAAATTAGAATGTTACTGTTCAAAAACGTAGTGAATTTTGTTTAATTTTTGTGCGATTTAATTAGAATGTTTCCATTTGTGCCATTTGCATTCCTATTAATTTCTTATTACTTTTTCTTTTCTTTTTGACTGGTTTCCAACTAGTTATTTTTGTGGTTACGGTTTTGCTTTTAATAAAAATAATAAAAATAATTGCGACCATTGACATATGTTTAAGATGACCCAAGCGAAAACCCTCTTCTTTCTCCATCACTTCGGTGAGCCATTACAATATGTTAATAGAAGAGTCTATTTTTATGTATTCAGGAGAGAAATTGGATTTGCTTATTCTGTTTGAATTGCCAGTGTTTCAATGTAATCCACCGTGTGCACATGTGTTCATTTCTAATCTAGGAAAATCAGTTTACATCCAGTGACATCAAGAATATTACGGTAAGTAAGTTTATTCATATTTCATTATATTCGGAATGACATTATAAAATTTTCCCAATCACACTTTTATGTGTTCAATTTGATCGGTACAAACCGGGCTAAAAAAAATTGGGATTACTTAGACCAAAAAAAAAAAAAGATTTTGGGTTCAGCTCATGTGGTGGCTGATCGAATACTTTTTGCCAGGGGTTGTATATACAGCGTTGACCTTTTAGCTCTGAAGAGGTTTTAATTATTGCACTTGTATTACTAATATGCTGTTTCATGTTCATGTTGTACATGTATTATAAAACGATGGAAAAAATACTCGAGACTCCAGTAACCTCACTGATTGTAATCATGATCTAAGATTTATGTGCCCAACTGGGCTATTGCGTATAGTTTCATGGTTTCGCAAAATACAAGTGAAATGAAATACTTTGAAATTTTATTAGGTTTGGATTCTGATTCAGAAGTTGAGGACATAGCTGTAGATGAGATTTTAATACTAACAAGGGGAGAGCACCAATAAGCTATCACAGATTGTTATAATATTAAACAAGAAGGATTGTTATATCATGCTGAATGAGACCCTAAAATAATTTTATTCCATAGACAGCCAACAATGCAAACAATGAGCTCAAAGTTGGCACTATTTTGTCTGTGTATACATCAAATCTGAGCAATCAGGCCTAGTGTATGAATACTGTAAACAACAGTTGCTAGGTAAAAAATAGTCCCAAGATCCAAGTTCAATTTTATCATTTGAGATTCAATGATGTCATTTCCTCTTTTGATATCACATGACATATGACATCAGAACTTTGTTCAACAACATGACTGTCTTCATGAAGACAATAATAGTTTGTAGTGGTGGTCCAGTGGTTCAGGCAATGGACTAGGAATCTTTCCACACAGGTTCAAATCCTGGTGTGTGTGAAAATTTTTTACTTTTATTTTTTAATTTTTTTTAGCAGTAATTTTAATGTTTGTAATTTTATGTTTGTTAAAAAATTAAAATTAATTAATTAAAGTTTTCTAAAAACAAACATAAAATTACAAACATTAAAATTACTGCTAAAAAAAAATAAAAAATAAAAGTAAAAAATTTTCACACACACCAGGATTTGAACCTGTGTGGAAAGATTCCTAGTCCATTGCCTGAACCACTGGACCACCACTACAAACTATTATTGTCTTCATGAAGACAGTCATGTTGTTGAACAAAGTTCTGATGTCATATGTCATGTGATATCAAAAGAGGAAATGACATCATTGAATCTCAAATGATAAAATTGAACTTGGATCTTGGGACTATTTTTTACCTAGCAACTGTTGTTTACAGTATTCATACACTAGGCCTGATTGCTCAGATTTGATGTATACACAGACAAAATAGTGCCAACTTTGAGCTCATTGTTTGCATTGTTGGCTGTCTATGGAATAAAATTATTTTAGGGTCTCATTCAGCATGATATAACAATCCTTCTTGTTTAATATTATAACAATCTGTGATAGCTTATTGGTGCTCTCCCCTTGTAAGTTGTTTTGCCATTGTTATTGTAAGAAAACTGCTTGTACTTGGTTGTCGTGGCAACTGTTCTTGCTTGTTACGTTGTTTGTTCTCAGTAATGAAAATAATAAACCGTTCTTTCTCGATAAATTACATAAATGTGTGAGTGTTCGGACGGACGCCACGTGGTCTGGGGAGGACCGCGAGGCGCTGGACGCAACACACACGATGATAAAATCCACGAAATACAACAGAGACACAAGTTTAGGTTTTGGTTATTGCTTTATTGTTGTCTAGGGGTATGATATGGTGTCTCAAGGTGTATTTCCCAAATGTAATAGCGGTTTTGCCGCTATTCCTGATTGACCACGTGTCACGGCAATCGGTAGATCGCCATGACACGCGAGATCGGTTATTGCAGTTTGTGCCGCGTCGTCTCAACGTTCTTACGAACATGCGGCGAACACGGCGTGTTGGACGCTCAGGTCCCGACCGGCGACAGCATTGCTGCGTCGGTCCTTCGGGTCTCAACTACGATCGGCATTGCGAAGAAGGTCGGAACACGACCGTTCGCCATGCTGGTCAAGTATCAACTGTCGGGCTACTGCGGGGCCCACCACTTCCGGAAGGGGCACTTCCGGTTCCCAATTGGCCGGAGCCAATGACCAACAGCGGGGGACCGCGCCAGGTCGCGCACGAGAAACACACGAAGTGCGCGAGAGCTGGGAAGCGCCGTGTGCTGCAGTGAAGTGACAGACTGTGTGGGCAGCCGGTCACAAATGGAGTGGAACTTCTTTTCAAAACCCAACAAGTGGTAGCAGTAGGATGGTTACGTGGATAGGGGAAAACATAAGAGCCGGAAAGGAACAAAATCCGCAAGTTTTTTTTATCGAAAAAATGGAGCTGAAACTAACAATAGCCTTTCTTTTTCACGTTTATTGTGAATTTTCGACCAGAGACGGCGGGGGCAGCTGTGAACGTTAACGTCTCATTTATCTCGACGGTGATCGAGAGATTAACGGACAAAAATTACTTCTTATGGAAATTGAGAGTCTGTGCAGTATTGAAGAGTAAAGGCCTATGGAAGACAGCCACTGAGACCGAAGAACCGGAAAAGGGTCGTCACGGACTGGCGAATTATGCACAGATGCGTGCAATATGGGAAGAATGGGAGAAAAGGAATGATGCGGCAATGACCGTCCTTGTGTTGTCGCTCTCAGGGGAGCAAGCGCTGCGATTCATTGCAGAAACCATGGCAAAGAAATTGTGGGAGACAATTGACGCAGAAACCGAGAAACGATTTCGAAAAGGTTAAATGCGGATTGGAGTTGAGTAAACTGAAAATGGGAGACAAAGAAAGTGTCGATGATTATTTGAACCGAGCACAAGCGATAAGCGCCAAAGGGAAAGAATTAGGAAAGATATTTTCGAACCGCGAGTTGGTGAGTGGAATTCGAAAACAATGTAAGAATTTTCGAGGGGCAAAAGAACGATTTGACACGGGGAGAAATGCGACTCGCATTAAGATCGGAAGAGGAAAGGTTGCGAGAAAAGAAGAAAAATTCTCAAGGGAACGAAGGCGCGTGTAGAGCGCGACCGAGAGGAAAAACCAACGTGGAATGCTACAACTGTCACAAAGTGCGGCACTTCGCCAGGGACTGTTGGTCTAAAGGCAAACCAAATGAGACGACAACGGGAAATGCAAATGCACGAGGTCGAAGAATCAACCAGAAAGGTTCAGGGAGAGGTTGCGGAGGAAAGCCAACCGAACACTCAGTACGCCCGCTGTGGAGTGCGCACGTCAGGGAAACCGCGCGAATGTGGTGCATGGGAATTGCTTGCCACAGGGTGGCAAATTTATAGAGGTCCTATTACGAATAAAGATTGGGCATAGTGAGTACTGGTTTTTTAATAGGCTCACAATTGAACGATTGTTTAATGAAATTGCACCCTTTCCGACATTAAAAAATTTAGTATTGGGATTAGAACCACCAGTGATTGGAAAACCAAATACTTTCAAATCTAGGAATTAAATTTTCTTTTTGAAAGAATAGATAGATGTGCTAGCTCCATTTTTGTAGAAAAAATTCAAGTGAGATAACATTGGGCAGAAACAAATGGGCAACAATAAATAGGTGAACAATACGTCAGCAATTTGAGAATAAAAGGACTGTTCATGTTATGTTTTAACCAAACTGGATTTGTTGCATCAACATAGCCCAGAGGAATCTCTTACGGAATCCGGTGCAAGATCCAGGAAACATCGTGCAGATGGTGAAAAGGCTCAAATACTTAATTCAGACCAAAAAGCTACCAAAATTAAAGCTGTTGACCCCAGAAGCGCAAGAGCTAAAATCCAAGAAATTTAAGCGACCGTCATACACTATGAGCACCAATATTAATTCTAGCCTTCTTCAACTCACTTTCCATTTCATTTGGCAAGGCAAATCTCATTTATTTACAGATTTTTCTAAGGTAACCATCTTGGGGTCGTGAAGTAGATTTTGGGCGACCAGACTGTTTCACATTTTTAACTGTTCCTGTGCATCCAAATTTCTTTATTACGTATTGAATGGGTGTTTTACTTATTCTAAGTTGATTTGAAATGGTTTTCTGGGATATTTTGTCCTTGTGCAGCATCATAATTCGGTATTTCAGGTCATCTGAGAGTTCTTTGGTTTTGGCCATGATGGCAGTGAAATAAAGTCATCAAACGATGGTCAGTTATGAATATTGTTGACATCATTCAGATAAGCAATGAAATTTGAATAAAAATTGCATTGTTACATCTCATTGTGACAAACGTGGTCTGGTCTAATATTTTTGTCCAGAGAACAAGGTGTCTAATAATTTTGACCAGAGTGAGATTTTTTCATATCAACTTTTTTGGGGTTTAATTTATTTATTTAATTTATTTAGTTTGTTTTGTAGAGGAAAAACAGGTTTTTTCATTGCATTTTTATTTTTGTATCTATCATTTACCACTCCAAAGTTATTGGATGAAGAATACAATTTTGTGTTGATTTGCTGGTGTGGTCTAATACTTTTGGCCATGGGTTGTATGGAGGATGGAGAGTTGTTTGAATATCAGCAAGCGCAACTTAAGTCTGCGATTGAGATGTTGCTTGCGAGTGTAGTCGGGCTACTTTGTTGGAGGAATTTGGAGCCGTAAATTAGAATGTTAAGAAGAGTTTAAGAAGAGTTTTCCAACGATTTATTTATTTATTTATTTATTTATTGAAAAAGGTAAGACAAGGGAAGATTCCACGTGATTGGTTTACGGTTATGCAAACCAAAACAAAATGTATTTTCATGGTGACCCGAGGTAGATTTCCTCGGTTTCCGGATATCTAACGCGGGTATCGCACCGTTGCAAGCAAAAGTGTTAGCAATAACCGCAGTACCGTCTCCAACTAACGTACACGAACCGAGAGGGTGGTTTGGGCATGGAATAATCTACATGAAGACGCATTTGCTAGGATGAAGTACGCGTTAACCTCACAAAAAAATCCTAATGCCTTTCAACTGGAAATACCAGGTTACTCTGGCCGTTGATGCGTCCACCGTGGGCGTGGGTGCCGTTTTAGCATATCGCATGGACGGACAGGAGCATCCAGTGGCATACGCGTCGCGAACCATCCAGTGGCATACGCGTCGCGAACCATTAGCCAGACCGAGGTCTTTACGAGACAAGAACTATTGTTCATATCTATTGGAAATTTCCTCATCATGTGGGACGAAATAAGAACAGAATCAAGTAACGACGTTTAACATCGCCCGAGCCATCGATATATTGAAGACTGGCGGTGAGGTGTCGGGTATGATGTTAATTTCTGATCAATTGACAATTGAAGGAAGCATATCGGTTAACCGGACAGACCATACCCGAAATCGAGCACAGCAGCATTGTGCCGTCGCCTCCACAAAGAAAATTAGCATCGGACTAGATTTCCGGGGAGATGTCATGATCAACACAACGAAATAAATATTGAATTTGATTATAATTAGGTTTAGCAATGCCACATCAAAGGCGATCAGTGTTTCCTAAAGCACATGTATATAGCAATCAACCCCTAATTTATTACGAACTTTACATCGACGTCGTGGAAGGAGACATTCGAACATTAAGGAGGATAAGGCAGTGCCGAGCTACGAAAAGAGGAGACAAAAAGCGAGTTTGTGAGATTCAACCCAATTTCAATCAAATTGGTAACTGCTACATTCAATGCTGTCTTACAACACCAAATGATTTGTCACCATTTTTCCAGAAATAAACGGACAAACCACGATCAAACCATAACCATTGAATCCAAATCCAATTTCAATTTAATTCCTGCAAAATGGAAGGCAAAATGGAAGGCAAAATGGAAGGCAAAATGGAAGGAAAAATGGAAGGAAAAAACCGTGGACAAGCTCCAAAATCAGCTGCAAATCCTTCAAAAACTGGACTGGAGAAAGATAATCCAATGCAAGAAAAGTAAACTTGCATATCCTGGAGTCCCACCGGGGAGGAGAGTGAGTGGTTCACGAGAGCAAACAAATATGAAGGCAGAAGGAGCACAAAAAACACACTTGGTCTATTTCAAAGCATAGAAAAGTGTGTCGTTTTGGGCCAAAACAAAGCAGAAGCACTTTTATAACAATCAGGAGTGCTCTTTAACAATGAAATAAACAGTAGGAAAAATACACAAGCTCTTCTGAGCTTCCATACATTAGAATACATAACCGAGTCGACCGAGTAAATAGCCAAGTCAGGCTACCGTACGCACACATATATTCCAAAGAGGATATTACAAAAGAAATCACAGATACGATATTATTCAACGCATTAAAAGGACCATAGAAGGTACCTTAGCTTAATATTTTACATCAATATACAGGGTGGTCAGAAAGTCTGGTTCTATTTAAATAATTCCCAAACTGTTCTAGATGTTGATTCAGCAAAATTATTGTAAGGGTAGTAAGTTGGGGGAAATCCAAGCATGACATCCAATTTGACCTCAGAGGTCATCTTTAAGGTCACCCATACTGTAACTCGAGAACCGTGACAGATAGAGCAAAAAAGTGAATTAGAAAGTTGTAGAGCTTCATCCAATTAGGCTAGAAATGTTCTTAAAAAAATTATTTCTTACTGAAAAGTTTTGAGAAAAAAGGTCTGAAACATTAGTCTACTCAGCTTGTAACCTAAAACTTATCATGTTGGAATGTATTTTCAAAATAAATTATTTCTTTTCTTTTGTGTTTCCTCTCTTCCACTTACAAGTATGACCGAATAAAGTGTCCTAATTGAGGATTAGCTTGGTTGCCTCAATAGTTTTAGGTCACAAAGCTGAGTTACAATGCTGAGTAGACTAATGTTTCAGACCTTTTTTCTCAAAACTTTTCAGTAAGAAATAATTTTTTTAAGAACAGTTCTAGACTAATTAGATGCTGCTCTACAACTTTCTAATTTACTTTTTTGCTCTATCTGTCACGGTTCTCGAGTTACAATATGGATGACCTTAAAGATGACCTCTGAGGTTAAGTTGGATGTCATAATTGGATTCCCCCCGACATACTACCCTTAAAATAATTTTGCTGAATCAACATCTAGAACAGTTTGGGAATTATTTACATAGAACCAGACTTTTTGACCACCCTGTATAACAAAAATGTTTTAAGCATTTAAAAAGGCAAAAAGAACTCAAAGTTGGAGCCAGCCAATGAGGAGGCAGCACTCCATTACAAGCGGTACTACACATTAAAATGGTTAGTTAAAATTCAAATAGTAAAATCAAATTACAAGTAATACATTAAAATTCTTAAACATAATAATAAGAACTAACTAGCAAGTCAAAACAACACTAATAACAACATTTCTTATCAGAAAGCAGGAGGCAGGTTGGGGATTTCCAACATGGCACTCATCCTATTCCACCAAAATACAAAAATTGTCTCGAATTGTGTAGGACCTGTACGTTAAAATAGTTTAATTTAATCTTGCCGCAAAAATATTGAAATATTCACTCGTTGCAGTACCGATTTTACGGCGAACCGGTGGTAAAAGCTTGCGTGGAAAATAAAGCTCATCATATCGATGTAATTGACGAACCAGGGGTAAATAAAACAACTTTCATACAAAAACAAACGTAATAAATAATAGTTTTATTTTATTTTTGTTACAGTTTCTTGAAAGAATGATGCTGGTGTTTACGTCATAGGTTCATGCGGCTTCGATAGTATTCTTTGCATAATGGGACTTCAACTTTTGCGTCTGGAATTTTCCAGGCGATTTAATTACCCTACAAAAACAAATCACAAATTATTCAAATCGTCGTTAAATTGGAGGTGATATCGCTCCGATTAAAATAAATGAATCAAAATTATGAAACAATAAAATCACTATTTTTAAATCATTTGTAATTAATATTTAATGAATAAATATGAAATAATTGAAAGGAATTGTACATTCGTGCTTCTAAGTTGTAATCATTGCCGCTAGGTTATTTTAACAATGAAAACAAGATCAGCATCTCGGTATTCAAGAACTGTTAAAAGGAAGAATGTTATTCAGGAAACTAGCGTACGCCGTTTATTGGTATTAAATTATTACATATCGGTGCGGTAAAATAAATATATAACAAAATAGACAAAAAAATTATTAGCTACTATCTTCCAAAATTCGCCCAGAGATGTCGCAACGCACGGATAGGATTTGGTCATAAACTACGTATGTGGAATTTGTTGCTCGCTGGGTCATGTTCATGTTCAATTTGGTTTGTTTTTAAGTTGTCACAGGCCTTGTCGGTGGTATTTTTTCTTCTCGTGACACTTTGACTATGGACGAGGCAATGGCAGAAACGTTTAAATCCGACGAAACACTTCGATATGACTTTGTCATATACGGAGCGTCTGGTTTTACCGGCCAGTTCTGCGTGGAAGAAATGATCAGAAATGCAGAAAAGTCCAAAGTCACTTGGGCCGTGGCTGGAAGAAATTACGATAAGTTGGCGGAGGTTATAAAAAAGGCGTACAGCCTTTTAGGTTTGATTTAATGAAATAACGTACTTTTATCGAAAGAATACAACTTTTTCCCTTCCAAATAGGCAAGCAACAGGACGACATTCCGATTATTTTGGCCGACGTGAGCGATGCCGGGTCCCTCGGCGGAATGTGCAGCAGAGCGAAAATTCTCCTCAACTGCGTCGGACCCGTAAGTGGGAACCAAATACTCGTATAAAGCGAATTTTGACGTTACATTTGTGCGACAGTATCGATTTTTTGGCGAACCTGTTGTGAAAGCATGCGTTGAAAACAAAACTCATCATATTGACATCAGCGGTGAGCCGCAAGTAATTATTTTTTAATTTTTATACATTTTTGTCGATAAATTTACTAATGTTTTGCTTCTAGTTCTTAGAGAGAATACAGTTAGAGTATCACCAGCTCGCCAAAGATGCGGGTGTGTATATAATCGGTTCGTGCGGCTTCGATAGCATTCCTTGCGAAATGGGTATTCAATATCTTCGCCAGAAATTTCCAGGTTCGGACAATTTTCACGTTTATAATATAAATTCGAGTTAATATTAATTTATGTTTACAACAGGCGACATAGCATTCGTCGATGTTTTCGTTAGTTTTGCACACGGACCGAGTGTAAGCGGAAAATGCAAACAAACTGACTCGGGTGTTTATAAACTTTATTTTAACGACTTTTACAGGGAGCATGTGTGCATTTTGGCACGTGGCAGTCGGCTATTTATGGATTTGCTAATTGGAAAGAATTGAAACCGATCAGGGCCAAGCTCTACCCTGAAAAATTACCCAAAAGCAAATATGTGGGTCCGGTTAAAAAAGCAATTTTCTACAGCAATGAAGTCGACGGTTGGTGCGTCCCTTTTCCGGCGTCCGACAAACCCGTTGTCATTCGATCGCAATACCAACTTCTCGAAGACGAAAAACAGAGACCGGTAAGTAAATTAGAAAATATTAATTTAATTTTAATATTAAACTTTTATTATCAGTTCCAGATGGCGGCGTATCTTCGAATGAATTCGCTTTTGATCGCCATTTTGACTGTTTTGGGAGCACTCATATTTGCACTTCTAGCTTCGTTTAGCTTTGGTCGAAAGCTGTTAGAAAAGGTTAACTTTAAAGGGAAAATTTAATGAAAATTTACTAATAATTAACATCTATTTAGTATCCACGCTTCTTTTCGTTCGGCACATTTACCAAGGCCGGTCCGACCAGACAACAAGTAATTAAACTACAAAGACGAGTCAATAAGTCGTTTAAATCAGTGCAAATGACCTCTTTAAATTTGTTTTACACTCGTTTAAATGACTGATAATACAGCGAGTATATTTATTTGTATTTTTCTAATCTTCGTTTACTTTTAGATCAAAGAAGCGTCGTTTACATCTACTATTATTGGAACTGGTTATGAAGATAAATTAGAGAACCCAACGGATGATCACGCAACTCCCCCGAATACTAAACTTGTTGTGAAAGTTAAAGGACCCGGTGATAAAAATTAAATTAGAAAATGAGAGGTTTGTGGAAAAACTTACGCAGTGTCTAAATTTAGAAGCCGGATATGTGACTACACCAATCTGCATGATTCAAGCTGGAATGGTTTTGTTGGAAGAGATGGATAGCCTGCCAGGAAAGTAAGTGCAGAAATATAATTTATTTTTGCGATTTTAACTTTTTTTTTTCTCTCTCGTTGTTTCCTTCAGGGGTGGTGTTTATACGCCAGGTGGTGCGTTTGTTAATACCACAATTGTTGATAGATTATCTGCGAATGGTTTGGATTTCGTTTGTGGAAATCATCTCAAGTTAGACGGAGCGAAATGATAAAATTATTTATTTATTTAATCCGCTAAATGTGCGCGAAAGCTTTACCGTTATCAAAACTTCGATATACGACGCTTTTCTCATTGCAAACGACAAAATTTAAATCAAAATTTTGTTATCAAATTCTATATTATAAAATTTACTAAGACGTAAATTTTTATTTTTATTTTTGAGTATTACAAGAATAAACAGCTTGATCAATAACCGCATTTAATTTAATTCTAGTCACACAGGCGTAACAACCAACCACATTAATAAACAATTTGATTCGTTGTTATGCCGAAGGCACAACACAAGAAACAGATGTAATTAGAGTTGCACCGAATACCAATAAAGCCGAATATTAAAAAAAGAGCAATTTTTAGGGTACAAAGAATCAAATTTTTACCTAAAATATTCAATTCTCATTTAAAATATACAGTTATCTGATAAAATTCCTTTTTTCATGTGTAAATTATCGGCATCCTAAAAATGCGAAACTTAAATTAAAAAATACAAATTCTAATTTTATCAGATGGGTATTCGGTTTTTAGCCGAATAGATCGAATAACCAAATACAAATCGAATATTTGGTGCAACCCTAGATTTTATGAACAAAAATCCTCCAAATAGCACCTAATTTAGTCTCTCTCTAAAAACCGCATAATTGAACGAGTGGATTATTTGAGTCAAAACTTTGTGCAGCTGCAAAAACAAGTTTAAACGTAATAATGTTTTCATTTGGTGATTAACGCAGTAGTTACGACTTTGAATAATACTGTCGTTTGTAGTTGAATGTTATTTCATCTGGTTTGGTCACGACCTTATATGGAAAGAAAATGATTAGAAGCGCAAATTTTGCAAATTTTGCAAAATTTTTAGAATTTTTTCCGAATTTTCAAAATTCTTTTTAGTTTTATCGAATTTTGTAAGTGAGAAATTTTACCGAATTTAATAAGTGAAAAATTTTACCGATTTTTCCAAAAATTTGAAATTATTCAACATCGCTAAAAAATAAAAATCTAAACTTGTTTAGCTATTATCAAGCTCCAAAGTTTCCTCTAAAGTTGAAGTCTGGTTGATTTCCTCAGCCAAGGTTGAGAGAAATATCATTTCCTCACCACTCAACATTCACCACCCACATGAATACAAAGCACGCCTTTTCGCCACCAGGTCGCAGCAGAGTCTTGGCTTTTATTCTCTGCCATTGACTTCACCGGCGTTAGCTCCATTATCAAGGTTATTTCAGTCTTGACATTCGTACACCCGTGATTTGCTGTTTTTGAAACTTTGAAAACAGTTGCTATTGTCTTAACACGTTAAGATAACCTCATATGCGTCATTTTTTATCTCGCTTTATCGGTCAAGCTCAGCGAATATTTCGTACATCAAGTTCATCCAAAATTTCCCAAACCATCCCTTGTGTAAACCAGTGCTGTGAAATTCCAGCTTTCTGCAACGTGTCTGTCGATACCAATTCTCTATCTTTTGCACAACCGAAAACAAGGTAAACATTTTTATTTAACAACGAGAATAAATCGACGAAAACTATATTTTTTTTTATTAACATTTTTTAATTTTTATCCAGAAATCCGACAATGCCACTGGACAGAAGTCTCTTCACGTTCCCGAATGACCAACCCGTAGTCATGCTCGAATGCCAACAAGCATTTGAAAATTTGACGGATAAGGAGAAATTGTACGCTCATCATCTGTCTCAAGCATCGTGGAAGGGCGGATTAATTGTTCTCGTTCAGGTTGACTTTCGGGTTACGTTTTGGTTGCAAAAATTTAAATTTTTTTTTTTTGGGTTTACAGACTTCTTCGGAATCGCCGTTAATTTTTGCCTTGCTCATGAAGTTATTTCGCGCTCAGCCGCTCGCTGAGTTGGAGAAAATTGCCGTTGACAAATGCGGGTTTACTTCGGATGAGTATTTGGTGAGTTTTGGACGATTAACTGCGCGCTGTGTATTCAATGATGTTGTTTTTTTAAGGGTTTTCTTGTCTACGCGTCTGGATTATTCACAAATATGGGAAATTACAAAGGATTTGGGGACACTAAATTCGTTCCCAGCATTTCTAAGGTAAAATATTTGTTAACTTATGTAATTTTTATTATATAGATTTTTAAATTTTACAGGATAAATTAGAAAATCTCATTTTGTCTAGCGAGGCTTACAAAAAGGATCCAAAAGCGATAAAACTGCTTTGGTCCAATTGCAGCGATGGAATTTTTTCACTCACCGAAAATTTGAAGCAACTCGGTCTAAATACGAACGTAAGAATTGATGAAACCAAAAGTTTTTTTTTTAAAAAAATGATAAAAATATAAATAATTTTCTTAATTTAGGGAAAAACTACTTACTTTTCTTCGAACTGCACCGAAGAGGACATAACTTTTATAAATAAATTCTTTAAAAAACAAAACATCGAGGCGTACAACACGAGACTTTTCAAAACGACCGAGGAAAAGGGACAAATTTATGAAATTCGATTGGCTTCAGCCATAAGCACGTCTGACGAAGAAGAAAAAAGTATCGTGGGCACTCACGAATTCGACGGACAAACAATTTTAATAACTCGTGGCGATTATTCGTCGCTTTTGAAGTTAGTAAACGAAGAACTAATGCTAGCAAAGGTATAAAAAACAAGTAAACATCTGTAATGCGTCCATGCATTACATAGGTATTAGACTTCTAAACCCCTAAACCGAATGAAATAAAGCCGGAAGTGCGCGGACATGACCGTTTTAATAGACTTTCTAAACATCAGGTTTAGGAGTTTAAAAGTCGTAAACTATTCGATACAAAATGACAAATTGTTTGATTGTTCTAGACTCACGCCAGTAACGAAACGGAAGTGAAAATGATTGATAAATATGTTCAAAGTTTTCGCACCGGGTCATTGGATGCGCACAAAGATGGATCGCGCTATTGGATCAACGATAAAGGACCGATCGTTGAAGCGTAAGAGAATAATATTTTAACTAAATAATATTGTATTTAATTTTTGTTTAATATTATTTTTGTAGTTATATTGGTTTCATCGAGACGTACAGAGATCCAGCTGGACAAAGAGGAGAATTCGAGGGTTTCGTGTCGATGGTTAACAAGGAAATGAGCGCAAAATTTACTAAATTAGTCGTAAATGCTGAAGATTTCTTGCCGTTGTTACCGTGGCCGAAAGAATTCGAAAAAGATAAATTTTTGCGACCGGATTTTACATCGTTGGATGTACTAGCCTTCGCCGGCAGTGGAATTCCTGCGGGGATAAATATTCCAAATTGTAATCAAGTTTTTTCTTTTTTATTTATTTATTTAAATGGATTTTATTCTTAGATGACAGTATTCGTCAGACGGAAGGTTTTAAAAACGTGTCGTTAGGAAATGTTATTCCCGCTAGTTATAAAGAAATGAAAATTCCGTTTTTGTCGACCGACGATCAAGAAATGTTGCAGAAATTCCGCGTGCAAGCTTTTGAGTTACAAGTTGGCTTGCACGAACTATTGGGGCATGGCAGCGGGAAACTTTTCGTTCGTCATGCGGATGGATCGTATAATTTTGACGAAAAAAAAGTCGTGGATCCAATAACGGGAGAAAAAGTAAATAAAATTATATATACTCTGACCGACCTTAAGAAGGACCCTAACACTCTGCCTCATCACCAGGAAAAGTAGTTTTAGTTGGTATTAAACTTTAATCAATTTTTTTCGATTTTTTCCGATTTTTAATCGATTTTTTTTATTTTTAATCGATTTTTTTACGATTTTTAATCGATTTTTATCAATTTTTAAACGATTTTGATTGATTTTGATCGATTTTTGACGATTTTTTAACGATTTTAATTAATTTCTTACAATTTTTAATCGATTTTGATTAATTTTTATCGATTTTTAACGGTTTTAATCGATTTTAACAATTTTGAACAATGTCGATAAAACTCGTTAAAAATCGATTAAAACCGTTAAAAATAGATAAAAATCAATCAAAATTGATTAAAAATAGTAAGAAATCAATTAAAATCGTTAAAAAATCGATAAAAATGGATAGAAATCGTTAAAAAATCGATAAAAATCGATTAAAAATTGTCAAAAATTTATTACAATTTAATACTGACTGAAACTACTTTTCCTGATGGTGTGACATACTCCACAGTTCGGAGTAATGAGGCTTTGAGTTAGGGTCCTTTTTAAGGTCGGAGAGAGTATATATATATTTTTTTTACATTTTTATATTTATTTATTTTTTAATACATTTTCTAGATCAAAAGTTGGTACGAAGAAGGCGACACTTACGACTCCGTGTTTACTACAATGGGTTCTGCGTACGAAGAGTGTCGAGCCGAGTGCGTCGGATTGCATTTGTGTTTGCATTCGAACGTTCTTAAGTGAGAGAGTGTAGAGATTTTGCTCGTAATGTGTTTGGTTTTAATTTTTAATTCCACTTTTTGTAGAATTTTCGGATATGAAGGACAAGTTGCCGAAGACATAATTTACATAAACTGGTTAAATCTGTTGCTCGGTGCGTTGCGCGGTTTGGAAATGTTTCAGCCGGATAAAAAGACATGGGGTCAGTCACATTCCCAAGCTCGATATGTCATTTTGCAAGTTTTGCTCGAAGCTGGTGAAGGATTGGTCAACGTGACTCAAACTACCGGCGCCGATGGAAAACCGGATTTGTTGCTGTCTCTCGATCGTGACAAAATCCAAACAATTGGAAAAGATGCGATTGGAATATTCTTAAAAAAATTACAGGTTTTTATTCGTTGATTTCGTTCGATTTAATTTTACTATTTTTAAATGTCGCGTTGAATTTTACTAGGCATACAAAACGATGGCCGCAGTGAAACAAGCGTCTGAAATGTTTCTCAATTATTCAGCTGTGTTGGAAGATAGTAAAATTCCCTTTTTCAAATATCGGGATATTGTAGTTGCACGGCGACAACCGCGGAAAATGTTCGTGCAAGCTAATACGATTGTTAAAGGTAGAAAATGGCAGATAGGGTTTTGGCGAGGGTGTAGCCAATGCTGGAAATCTCGTACAGGCAAAGATTTTAGATTTCAAAATCCTTGAAATCTCATGAAATCCTGGAAATCTCATTAAATCCTTTAAATATCATAAAATCTTTGAAATCTCATGAAATCCTGGAAATCCTAGAAATTCTATAAATTTTCTTGCAAGTTGTCGCAATTTCTAGCAAAATATTTTAAGAAACCCACCTGAAATTTTGAGAAATCCTTGTGAAATCCTGAAATCCCGAAATCCTTAGCAAATCCCTGAAATCGTCGAAATCTTTCAAATATCATGAAATCCTGGAAATCTTATAAATTGTCTTGCAAATTGTTGTAAATCTCGGTCAGGCACAGATTTTTTATTTCAAAATCCTTGAAATCTCATGAAATCTTCAAGGATTTTAAAATCTCGTATGCTATTTTTGCGATTGGCTACCCCCTCGGGTTTTGGTGTTTGATTTTTACGATTTGTTTTTGTTTTGTGTTTGATCTTGTTTAGATGGAAAAGCTACTTTAAAATCGTACGAGGCCTCGCACGCAGGGCTTATACAGTCGTGGATTGATCGTTTTCCGACAGCAGAAGTAGATGAGTTTTTGATTAATTTATGGGAGAAAGATAAGGCTTCGCATGAAATATGAATGAATTGAAATCAAGTTGATGTTTTATGAAACTTTTAAATCCGATTAAAAATACTTTGAAATAGGATTTGTTTGTTTTTGTTGCTCGAGATTGTGGATTCCACCACCATCGTCCCCTGAAAATAACACCTTGGTGAAAACTGTAAGTTGTGAAACATTGTTGAAAGATTCGAATATAACACCACTTCAGCTATAACACCAACCATGGTGTTATACTGTTGTATTCGAATACAGAGTATACCCCCATGGTGTTATATTCAGATTTGTATAAAAATATTTAAAACGTACTGTACGTATATCGTTGATTTTGTTAATTTACATATCTTTTTGTTTTTTCAATCAGCATAATGAATACAAATTAATAGAGTAAATAACAATTTTACTTTTTCGAAAACTTACATGATATTGGCTGAATATAACACCATGGTGTTAAATTCAAATACAACACCATGGTGTTATTTTCGGGGAAAGACGATAGTGGAAGGTCAGATTTTGGCATTTTTAGGCGTTTTTAGATTTTTAATTTAATTTTCCAACCAATGGTATAACTTACTCCTTGACCCTTGGTTTTCCAAAATATTTATTGTCAGCTGAAATACAAGTGCAAACATTAAAACAAACACCCAGAAGAATTATTTCTTTTCTTCCTATTACACACACAAAACACGAATTTGGAGCTTTTTCAAACAAAAAAGTTAGCTTTCCAAACATTTTTGGCACAAAATCGATATTTTTTAGAAATTTGCGCGTCGCGTATTTAAAAAGCTAAAGAAACAAATAATTTTGCAGTATATTTTAATCGATTTTTCTATTGATTACATCACAGAATTGTAAAAGGTAATTTTATAACACACTTTAACAGTTACATATAGTATTGTAATCATCAATCGTTTTGCAAACACATTCTCGTCCTTCACAATCTGTGCAACCTAGAAATAACAAGAATTACAATTTGATAAAACTTTTTAAATTTCCATTTTGCTCGTACTCATCATAATTAGCTCGAATTTCAGGCATCTTCGTCTACATCTACTGCTACATCCTCGTGTTTGTGTTTGACGTGCACATCCAAGTTTTTACTTTGAACGTAAGCGACAATTTGATTATATTCTGCAAAATCAATATTAATGCAGTCAACTAGGTTTAATTCAGTCAAACGATTTTCGGTTTCTAACAATTTTACGACCGAAACTACTCCGATTGAATTGCAGCTATTCAGTGATAAAACTTGAAGATTTCCAAGTGCATTCGACTCGACAACTTCCGATATGACTTTGTCGCTAAGTGTTTGGCACGAAAATAAACGTACGTTTTTTACATTCGGACATTGTGTCAGAAACATTTGCATTTGCAATTCGGTGAGGACGCCTTCTTCGACACCGTCGTCATTACTGCCGTAAAGTAAATGCAGTTGACGCAATTTCTTGAACAGAATACGTCCGACCGAATTATCTAAACGCGCAGCATCGAAAATCGTACAATTCATCAAGGTTAATGTCTCCAACATTGGACAGGAGCGACCAACAAGTCTAATGTCCACTAATTGATGATCGTACAAATGTAGAGTGGTCAATTGTTGCATTATCTTATGGTTTAAGGCGTTAGTAATACTCACGGGTGACTCTAGATTGAGCAAAAACCTTAAATTGCTTAAATTTGGGAAAATTGAGGCCAGCATGGTCAAATCTTGGTCGTCTTGTATCATCATGTCGGTTGTTTCGATGCCATAAGTGCGCAATGTGTTGTTTACTACGAATTGTTGTTTTAGCAAGTCAAATAACAACATGACATCGTCAGTATAAATTTTAAACACTTTTAAGAGCGGCAATTGGTCGAGAATCATGAAAAAACCCTCGGGATTGATACGAGTGCGAGTGAGATCCAAATAGTCGAGTTTTGGACAAGCGGTTAAGCAAAGTGCACCGATTAATGTGACGTGAATGCAGAATGAGAGATCGAGGTGTTGCAATGACGGACAATTTGCGGCGATTTCACGAACAACTTGGTCGGTGCATTCTCGTCTGTTTGACAAACTCAGACGTTGAAGTTTGGGTAATTTTTGCACCAGTTTGATGAGAGATTCGGATGGAATTTGCAGATCGGATTCCAAGTCCAGATGTACGAGGTTGCGGGCAACTTGGCCCATTTTGTCCAGTAAGAGATTCGCGGGCAGATCGAAAACGTGCAAATGGGATAAGGATATTGCGCCGGCATGAACAAACATGTTGGCATTCAAACGCGGGTAGATCGGTTCGATTTGACGACATATTTGTTGGAAAACGTCGTTAATAAGCCGTTTAGGTTGATAAATCAACAGTTGATGTTGCAGCCCAAAATCTGGCAAACTAGTGGTCAATTTGTTTAAACACAAATTGCGGAGGCTGGGTGCTGATTTTCGGTAGGGCATGTTGGCAAAACAGTTGCGAATGAATGAAACGAAGTGTAAGGTTTGGTTTTTATATCTGGCTGGATGGAAAACGTTTGTATTGCGTTAACGTAAACGTATTGCTAAACGGTTTGAGAAATCCGGATTTAAAGAATGTCAAAAAATAAAATAATTTATTTTGTGTAAAAAATGACAGATTCACACTTTTTATGTATCGGATGGACAATTTAAAAAATCGTGCATACTGGTACTTTGCATCATTTTGATGGAAAATTCAGTTTGGTCATTTATTCACTTAAATAATTTTTAAAACATGATAGTTTAAACTAAAATAAACTATTTAAACCTATTATGTTAAAAAATAATAATTTTACAAAACAGCGGTATCGGTTTTGGCTGTTATCGGATTATTTTGGTATTGGTCAAACCCTAATTTTTTTCGCTTCACTGCCCTGCTCGTATTGTTTGAACTTTTTCAGATTGGATGTAGCAAATATGACTTTAAGTTTAAGCTTGGTACTCAAATCACTATCTGGTAATTCAGCCAGGATATGCTTAATTACTTGCCTGTCTACTAGTATAATTCATTTGAGTGCGCAATTGTTTAAATAATCCTTTGAAACTTTTTCATAATGTTACTCTCTTAACTCGTTGGTAAGTTTCAGAGCTTTTTCTTTCTTTGGTTTATCTTTTCGCTTTAGCATTTCATCGCTGTCTGAAGACGAATAAGGTGCTTGCCATAAGTATAGAATAATCAGTTTTTTTGAAATATTTCTCTTTGTCCTTCATCTGGAATCAAACCAATTTTGTAATACCGTATTTTACCAAATAAGAGCCGCGGCTCTTATTGAAAAGAGCCGCGGCTCTTATTGAAAACTGCCACTTTGAGCTGCGGCTTTAATTCGGGGGCGGCTACAATTCGAGGGCGACTCTTATTCGGTAAAATACGGTACATGTATTTTGTCATTACATCTACATTTGTGCAAATTTCATTTTGCACAAGGGATTGTTTCAAAATAAAAAAATCGCGAGTTATACAATTCAAAAATAGCAGAAAATTGATGACATAATCATTAATTAACCAATCAAACAAAGGCATGTTACTTGATGTTAATTTTATCCATTTTTTTGCATCAAACCTAAAATATTCTATACTTATGTCACTCCCATTTTTATGTAAAATCACTGCCAAATTCATTTTTCTAAAAAACTTATAAATCTGTTAATTTTAAATGAATTCTAATGACAAAATACATTTATTAAAAAATTGGTTTGATCCTAGATGAAGTGCAAAAAAAATATTTAAAAAAACTGATTATTCTATACTTATGGCACGCACCTTATGCATCTGACAAACGTTTAAATGTCAAATTCTTGTCCGATGATCAACAGATCTGCATCGCTGCATATTTTTCCTTACTTTCTTGCAAATGTCGAGCTTTATCTCTCACATTCGAATGTTTCTTCAAGTGTTGATCCAGTCTTGTTCCAATCCAATCACATTTCGGACAGGCTGATTTTGGATAAACTCTCTTCTTGCGGTTAGCTTTCTTTCGTTCATCCCGAGCATTACGAATTCTCTCTAAAGCGGTCTCCTTATCGAATTCTGGGTGGGAGTGTTCATAATGTTGTGGTAGGTTTGTGTACTCACGTGGAACTTCGCAATCTGGACACTGGATCTTTTTACCTTTCGTCGCGGGTCTGTTTCTACACATTTTTTTACGATGCACGCGCTTCTCCTTTGGTGTTTCGGTTTCTTGGGATTTATTTTCCGGATTCTTTTCTCTTTTCTCTAAAAGACTCGACTCGGCACGTTTATGCGGATCCACAAAAAGTATAGGACTAATCGACAAACTTCGGTTCTTCGTCTCTATATTCAAAGGACTCGACTCCAAAGATTTATTTTCCGGGCTCGACAATGGTTTAGAACTTTCTTTCGACACACTTCTCTCGCTCTCACTTGTAATCTCACTTTCGCTCTCGAATGACTCTTTATCCACCAATGCTAGAGCTTCAATATTTCTCCTCTCAACTTGGCCTTCAAACACAATCTCCAAACTTTCATTCATGTCAATAGGTTCTTCCCTATCTAAAGGATCAAATGAATATTCATCAAATCTGGGCAAGCGAAGATGTTCATAAATGGGTGGAATGTTGCAAAAATTTTGCTGGTCAATCAAAAGCCAAAGTTTATAATTTTGCTCTCCAATTTCAACTCTTGGCCGGACTCGCCTTTCGTCCTCATTCTCTACTCGCTTTCGCTTGGAATTTTCGCGTGTTTTGTTTGGATCTATTAAACTGGACGAATTGAATGCCAGATTTGTTGAAATTCGTTGAACGAATAGTTGTAGATGTCCGAATGACAAAAGCAAACTGTATGATTCTGCATGGAAATTCAAATTGGTTATATAAGTTAGTACCTGTGAATGGATATATAGCGATATGTATAACGTTATATAGACGTTTCGGTAACGTTATATAGACGTTTTGGTAGCGTTATATAGACGTTTCGGTCACGTCGTACGGACGTATCTAAATCACCAAAAAATGTAATTTTTGAAAAAAAAAATTACGGAGTATTTAAAATGTCTAGAATTTAGACTTCTAGCCTAAAAAGTACCGCTGATCACGTTTCTGAACTTATATGCAGTGTTGTTCACAGTACCCCTTAAGTGTACCGCGGTAGACGTAAAAACGTGAGAAAACACGAGATTCTCGTGTTTTCTCCAGTTTTCCACTACCGATTTAAAAAATTTATAAAGTTGATGTTGGCGGTGATCAAATACATTTGTAAGTACGTGAATAAATTCAGCGACATGGCAGTTTTTTGTGTGCAACCACATAGAAGTGATAGGAATGCGGTCATACATATCAATAAAATCGCACAGTATCAGGTTGGAAGATACATAAGCAGCAATGAAGCTGTATGGCAAACTCCAGCTGTTGTTCACTTACAAGGAGACCGCATGACCTCTGGAACCCAAAGTAATTTATATGACATCACAACTTTGTTTATCAACATGACTGCCTGCATGAAGACAATAATAGTTTGTAGTGGTAGCCCAGTGGCTAAGGCAATGAACTAGGAATCTTTCCAAAAAGTCAGTTCCACACAGGTTTAAATCCTGTTGTGTGGATGAAAAGTTTTACTTGAATTTTTTATTTATTTTTAGCAGTAGTTTTGATGTTTGTAATTTTAAATTTGTTTTTATATTTGTTAAAAAATAAAAATTAATTACATTAAAATTTTCTAAAAACAAATATAAAATTACGAACATTAAAAATACTGCTAAAAAGAAATAAAAAATAAAAGTCAAAATTTTCACACACAACAGCATTCGAACCTGTATGGAAGAACCTGTGTGGAAGATTCCTAGTCCATTGTCTTAACCACTGAGCCACCACTACAAACTATTATTGTGTTCATGCAGGCAGTCATGTTGTGCTGTGATCCGGGAATTTTGTTACCGGTACTAACTTACACTAATAATAAGTTAAAACTAACTC
Source organism: Strigamia acuminata (assembly GCA_949358305.1). Classification (NCBI taxonomy): domain Eukaryota; kingdom Metazoa; phylum Arthropoda; class Chilopoda; order Geophilomorpha; family Linotaeniidae; genus Strigamia; species Strigamia acuminata. Next base: position 36,718,272 of record OX442314.1, read on the forward strand.
GCAGATGAGTGCCGTTGAAAGGACTTACTCTTGAGTTGCTAAGTGTTGTCTAAGGGGTTTTTAAATAAACACAAAGTATGGTTAAAATCAAATGAACAAGAGTTTAATCTGTGATTCATACAATGCAATGAATTTGATAATGAACAGAAAAATACGTGTTGTAGTAAAATATGAGATCTATGAATACGCATTTAAGATGCAATTCTTGATTTCTACCTCAAGGAGGGATTTAAAGGGATGAAGGAGGAAATCACCCGAGGCAAGGCCATGGGAAAGTGCATTAAATTATTCTGCTGTTTGAATTAAAGAGTTTTAAAAGGAAGTAGGTCATTGACTTCACCTGCTTCTATCACAACTGGTTTTTTTGGAACGTTTCATTTTACTGGAGGGAAAATGAATAAATGACGTGATTTGTTTACATGTACTTTGTTGGCAAAATCACACATATTAACCATTTTTAGGAAAGTGGGAGGTAATTAAAGTGAAAGTGGGGGTAAATCGTATGGACTTCCAATGACAGTGGGCAACATTTGCCATTGTTTAAAGTTTTCTGAGGGTATTGGAAGTGGGGGTTACGGCAAAATTAAAAGTGGGGGTAATTTTAAACGGTTTGTCTCGAGATGGTGAGTCGAATGCTATATTGCACGTATGGGTCAGGGTGTTTGATCACATGTTGAATCTGCACACGCTTCATTGGTGAAATTTTGGCTATGTCCAACACGCTTTGTTGGTGAAATTTGGCTATGTCCAACACGCTTCGTTGGTGATATTTTGACTATGTTCCACAAGCTTGGTTTGATATTTCGGCTATGTTCCACAAGCTTGGTTTGATATTTCGGCTATGTTCCACAAGCTTGGTTTGATATTTCGGCTATGTTCCACAAGCTTGGTTTGATATTTTGACTATGTGCCACAAGCTTGGTTTGATATTTCGGCTATGTTCCACAAGCTTGGTTTGATATTTTGACTATGTCCATCACGCTTGGTTCGATATTTTGACTAAGTTCCACAAGCTTGGTTTGATATTCCGGCTATGTCCATCACGCTTGGTTCGATATTTTGACTAAGTTCCACAAGCTTCTATATTTATATTTGTACTTATTTCTTATTTCATGTATTTATATTTGCAATTATTTCTTATTTTAATTAAAATTCAATTCATTTGTAAATAAATGTATTAAGATTTTTTAATAAAAAAGTCAATTGAAATGTTTAATAGGAAATGTAAAATGTCTAATTCATTTCATTTACAAATAAATGTATTAAGAATTTTTACATTTCCTATTAAACATTTCAATTGACTTTTTTATTAAAAAATCTTAATACATTTATCTGCAAATAAATTGAATTATCTTTATTTGACCTAAAAACAATTTCATTTTAAATAAAAATTCAATTGCCCCTGGGGAAATTTTTTTTATTCACAAATGAAATGTGACCTAGTTGAAAGACCAGTTTAATTGCAAAAGAGTTGAAATGTATTAACACAATTTAAAATGAGAATTCGTTTGATTTTTTTGTCCTGTGTGTTGTTATTAATTCCTTATTTTAATTCTATTTACAAAAAAAAATAAAACTTATTTTTAAATAAGAAAAAGTTAATTGAAAGAAAGTTTTTATTTGTTAATAGATATTAAAGTTGGAATTTATTAAACCAATTTAAAAATGAAATGGAATTAGAATTAAAACTATCCATTAGAAAAAATCAAATGAATTCTCATTTGATTCTTTTTAATTCCATTTTAACTTTTATAATTAATAATTTTCATTTACAAATGAAAATTTTATTCCTTCTAAGTAATGGAACTTTCCAAAACCGGCTGTGTTAAAAGTAAGCCATGTGACAGCATGTAATATATCTTGTAGGAAAAACGGATATGTGATCAAACAAACAAATTGATAAACATTTATCAAAACAAAAAAAAACAAAAAAAAAATGTTAAACAGTCGAATGAAAATATTTTTTTCCTCACCAGCAATTAAATCTCCCCCCCGAAGGCTTTTGCTCTTTAAAAACAAAAATAGCCTTTAGAGATTTTTTTTAATGAGTCAGAAAAACAGGTTTTCAAAGTGACTCAATCAGAAATAAATGAATAATAAATTGTAAAGAAAAATAATTTTATTCAGCTTTTAATTAAAAATTCTTTTACACATTTTATTTGTTTTTCAAAATTTTTTTTTACATTGACAAACGAGTTAGCAGAACAGGGGGCACTGCAATGATTACATACGTCACAATTAAACAAGACACTGTTAAATGAATGGCGTAAGAATGCTCTAGTATGTTCATAAAACTCCATTTTTTATAAACATTCATTCTCTTCATCAAAAAAATCTATATCCTTAATTTTCTTGCCCGGAATAATTTGATACAACTGCCTTATGTGTACTCTTGTTTCTGAGTTGAGAGAATCATGTATTATTCTTGCTCTTTTTATTATTTTGCTTAGTTCAGGAAATTGTCCATCAATGCGAAATACAAATGCAAAATTATTTATATCTGTAATTTCAGCCCCCCATCTACTTATAAGTTCAAAGATTATTTGCAGTAATATTTTCTCACTTTTTTCATAAGTTGCACAAAAAAATTCCATGTTATTCAGCTGAGAAATAATTTATTTTTAATTGAAAATTTAATTAAAATGATGTTTACATACTATATTTTTAATTTATTTTTAATTGAAAATTTATTTAAAAGCAATTTTATTTATATTTTTTAAAATTTATTTATTTATTATGCATTTGCCGGATGAGTCACGCTGCTTTAATATAATTACATGGTCACGTGTTTTGAATTAAATCAGGTGTTTATTCACATATTCATTTTTATTTCCAGATTTAATATGTGAAATATAATTTGTAATTACACCCAATTAATCAAAAGACTATTTCCTTATTCAGAGAAAAAACAGTGAAATTAACAATATAAATATTATTTTAAAAACTTGTGATAATTAATTACATAATGCCGCATTATATATATAGAGTAGCATTTAGCCGAATAAATGACTTATTTCAGCCAATTCCTGGATTTCGGCGATAGTTACATTGTCGTGTACGTATTTGACGTGTTCAATATTCTCACTGGAAAATCTTCCAAGTTTCTCCACCAGAGTTTGAATCTTGATCTGAAATGCCGGTCGCCACAAAAGTAACGAATCGGTTCTCTGATCTATTGAGCCACCATAATGGACCAATAAAAATAAGGATAAATGTTTCAAAATTATTTTCTTTTCATCGGTAGTTTTGTTCTGTTGGAGTTGAAAGAGATACATTTAATTCTTTTCTTTCTCAAATTGAAGTGAATATAATAATGTTGCTTTTTTATATATAGAAAATTTTTGTTACGGTTTCATTTTTGATTTGACACGGACTTTAACACATGCCCGTGCTTGTTTGCAGACTTTCCGCAAGGTTTTGTGCGAATCTTTGTTGATTTCAAATTAGGATTGTTTTAACTTCTTAAATAATTTCATTTTTTTGAGAAAAATGGAAATTGGGTTTACTTTACAACAACTCCAGATTATTCATTCCTCGAATGATTTTAATGATTGTATTCTGCCTGAGATTAAGATTGGCGGCTAAATAGAGCGCAAAGAGGCAAAACATCCCGCAAGAATCCTCTTTTGTCAACGAATACACTTCTTTTGTAGCATAATCTAGGGTAACGTCTCTTCCGACAAAATCAATGATCTCTTTAGGTGGAACGTTTCCCAAATTATCAAAGTATATGCCTCTGTCATTGCAAAGATACAAGCTGACCCAATGGGTACCACCACCCGTCGATGGGTCTAAATTGATGACGAAGCTTTCATTCTTGCCCCGGTGATTCGCGAGCGGTTTCAAGCAATCGATGGGCAACACGTTGTTGAAGTGAGCGATACGTAGTTTATTCTTCGCCCAGTTGTAAATTTCCACGTTATTCATTTTTTAATGTCGATGAGATCATCCACCCATGAATTATGCTTCTGATCGTAGCCTACCCATTTCACTAGGTACTTCCATGATCCATCGCTGTTTTTCTTTTTTCTAATGACTTTCTCGATCAAGTAGGGATCATCTACCCTGGTTTCAGTTTTTTGGAGTTCTTCACGGTAAAAGGAACCTTCGATCGATTCTCCCAAACTGTCTTTCAATTTGAAAATTGGAGGTTCATACGTCGTGTCCACTTTATCAATTGTAAAGATTTCATTAGTCCAATTTTGCAAAAACCCTTTGTCAAATATGGATTTGGATTTGGAAATACGCACTCGGTCGCCCACTTTGAATTTAGGCTTGGACGTTGCTGGTTCGGGAAGTAATTTTAGTCTGAGCGCCTTTTCATGTTTGGGAGCCACATCTTTGGGTTTCATGTTGGTCGTACGGTGAACCGAAGAGTTATAACGGGTCATCAATTGGGGTAAGATAGTAATCCAATTCCTCGAACCTTTCAAAGTAAAATGCCTGTACATGCGCTCTTTGAGCGTGCGATTGAACCGCTCGACCATGCTCGCTTTCAACGGCGAGTGTGTGGAAAAATGGTTGATGTTGAACTTTTTGACCAGTGCCTTGAAATGGGAATTGTAGAATTCTTTCCCCCAATCGGATGCCATGTTGACCGGCCCCTTATTCCCCGCTTTGACAAGCACCTTTTCAAATGCAGCGGTTACCTCTTTGCCAGTCTTTGATTTGATGGGAACCGCATACGCATATTTAGAGAACGCATCTATAACCGTTAATAAGTATTTATAACCTTTGTTTACACGGGAAAAAGGTATCAATTCGACTAAATCGATCTGCCATAAGTCGTTGATTGCAAAAGATACGACCGGACGTCTGACGTAATGCCTACGTGCCGGCTTATGTAATTCAGATACCAGTTGTTCTATGTCAGGCATTTTTTTTTTTTTTTTAGTCCCATTCCCAGTTTAAGTTTGGTATTGAACGTTGCTTTGATTGCTTTGGCGGCTAATTTTGTGCTTAAACTGACTGTTGGATCGGAGATGATTAAAACACATGCTTCGACCAACTTTCTGTCTGCTTCGTGTCTGGCTTCTAAGTTCTCATTTATGTAAGCAATGTCGTGCAGCTTGCACGCTTCATCCAATGGGTTTATGCCTTTATCACCTCTAGCTAAACGCTTATCTAATTTTGTGCCTGGACCGCAATAATTGTACCCAGGGATATGCATTTCTACCGGTAATTTATTGATTAGTTTATTCAAAAGTCCTTTTCCGGTTGCTGGAGATTTTTTTTTTTTATGAACTGATATTTCAAGGTCCCGCATGCCAAGCATTTACCTCTTTTGTAGGCTCTGTTGTTTTTAGTGACTCCCATTTCCAACGTGCCGGTAGGAGTAGACTTTTTACATTTAACGCAAAACATGTTTGTCTTCTTTTTTTATTACGGGAATATAAAAAATGAATGTCATAAATTTTGACACGGGGCGTTTGGATAAATGTGATAAGTCGATTCTGCCAAAAAACATAAGATGCATCATGTGTGGCCCGGCTGAATGTGGGAAAACGAATCTGTTGCTAAACTTCCTGCATTGGCTACGGTTCGACAAGCTGATGGTGTTTTCTAAAACTTTATTTCAACCAAAATACGAGCGGTTAAGAGAGTTGTTCGAGGATCTAGAATCGGAATTGGGCAAACAGGTAGCTCATTTCTTCCCGAGCAACGAGGATGTGCCGTCTCCCGAACAACTTTTTGATAAATCCGTGAACAAGTCTATTTTTGTGTTTGATGATGTGATGACCGACAAGCAACATAATATTGAGAAATATTTTGCCCAGGGCCGTCATAGTAACGTAGACTCTTTTTACTTGTGTCAGACTTATAGCCGAATCCCAAAACAGGTGATAAGAGACAATGCCAATTTAATAATCATGTTCAGACAAGACGAAAGAAACATGAAACACGTTTTTGACAACCATGTTGGAACGGACATGACGTACGTTCGATTCAGAGACATGTGTAAGTCGTGTTGGGATGATGATACGTTTGGCTTTCTCACCATTGACAAGACCAAGTCTATGTCGAGCGGGAGATATAAAAATAAATTTTCCCCATTTTTAAAAAATGAACATGAATAAACAGCAGCGTGGAAATTACGAGAAATTAAAACAGCTTGAAAAAAAAGTTTCTGCAAGATAAGTTAAACAGAGGATCCGAAGATGAAGCGCTCGGTGCATTCTTCAAACCTGTAACTGCTGCATTGCATAGCCTGCCGCAGCAGCAGCAGCAACTATCTCCACCCCTTGCTCTACCACCTACGACTTTCAAATCCTCACCTTCCACTCCCATTAAAAGAGAGTTGTCATCTTTCACACCCATTACAAGTAAGTCCCATAATTTAAAGTACGAAATGGATCTAGAATCACCGCTCTTACCTTGGGAAAGTTCATCCTTAAAAAGGCAGTTCAGTCGCCAAAGCTTGTCCTCGAGTAAAATTGAAACTCCTCGACTTAAGTTTGGCCGGGATGATGGGAATGAAGAGGAAAATGTTTCATTTCAAAGAGAGGGAGAGACGAGCCTCGTAGAAGATGATGTTGATGATGATGATTGGCAATTTGCTCATGTGCTTCCAAATATAAAATATCAACGCGACATAAGAAAAAGTCTCGAATTAAAAATGACGGACAAAGAATCGGAAAACGCAGTACAGCAAGAGTTCTTGAAATATTACGCCGAAAATGCGGCTCATTTAGATACGGTGTTTGGAATTAGATATGACCCGTATGATTCAAAATTTAAAATAGGAGTCGAAGAAGTTAAATTCTTTCCAACTCATATACTTGTGAAAAACGTAAAGTATCCACGAACTCCAACATTAATGCATCTCCTCATGCAAAAACTTCCACCGATTGAAGGAACTATGACAGACCAAAATTTTGTGGATTACGGCAGGATTCTCATTTCTAGTCAAGGGTTATTTAAAAAGAACAATTCGGCAACTAATATGCCAAAGTCTAGTAAAGGAGAAAAGTATATGACAGTGGTTAAACGAATTTGGGAACTGTATAAAAATCGTCCAAAGACAACATCCCAAGCTGGCAAGAACACACCCCAAGCTGGCAAAGGTGTCACGAAAACGTTTCGGCCGCACAACTCCGTAGACTACAAGTATTACAATAACCCGGACGAATTAATAGACAGGCTGCGATTGTTGCATGCATCACGGGATGCTGGAAACCAGTCTCACGACAACGAAATTGTGGAAATACTTATGGAACTGAAAGAGGAAAGAATCCTCGATAAAACCAAGTTTGAAAACATGCGAAAGAAAATTCTCGCGAATTAAAAAAAAGTAATAATAATCGTGATTACCATGTCTATCGTACTAAGCAGTACGAAATCGGATTTCCTCACTACTTTTAGCTCACCTTTAATTTTGGGTGACGACGAATACGAATTGGGATTAGTGAGCCTCGAGACATTTTACACAATGCCAAATATAACCGAGGACAACAACGTGTTCAAATACTACACTGTTGAAGTAGATGTGAACGTCCCCGCTCGTATTATAGGTACGCTCAACTACGACATCATCGTTCCCGTGGGTTGTTACGAACTTGCCGACATTATCTCGTACATACATACCGAAATGAAATCCAGAGGACACTGGAATATGAAAGACGACGCACCTTTCATCGACATCGTGGCCAATTATAATACTCTGTCCACGACATTAGTGATTAGCGATGCCAGTTACGGGGCCAATTTTTCGGAAAATAGAAGTATGGCTAAATTATTCGGTCTCAAAACAAAGAAATACGGTGTAGGTAGAAGCGAATCCATTAATCCGGTGAACATTTTTCACATTAACACTATCCTGGTCCATTGTGATCTTATTACCGACTCTTATAAAAACGGGAAGACGGCTCCGATCATATACGCATTTTTTCCTAATGTCCCGCCAGGCTTCAAAATAGTAGAAATGCCGTATAACATAGTTTACTTGCCGGTGAAAAATCAATCTAAAATACACGAAGTCAGGATCTGGTTGACCGATCAAGACGATAAACCACTGAATCTGAGAGGAGAAATTTTTACTACACGTTTACACTTACGAAAATTAATTAAAGCGTAATTAAAAAAACATGCCGTTAATTTTTAATAAGAACGTAACGGCAAGTAATACCCCCAGCACCAGCTCCAACACTGCCACTGTCAAGACACCCTCGTCGATTAGAGGTGGAAATATAAAAATTATAAAGTCTTCGATACGGCCAGATAATCGAGAATATATAAATTCTTTTTAAAAAAAATATATATTAAGTAATTAATTAAATACCGTAATTCTTTTTAAAAAAAATATATATTAAGTAATTAATTAAGTAATTCTCTTTTAAAAAATATATATATATTAAGTAATTAATTAAGTAATTCTTTTTAAAAAAATATATATATTAAGTAATTAATTAAGTAATTCTTTTTAAAAAAAATATATATATTAAGTAATTAAAAAATAGCGACGATGCAAGTCTCCGAGAATTATTTGGATGTCGAACAACCATTCGTCGTCGATGAATCTGTTAATGCCTACAACTACCACGAATATTATCCTATTATAGGAACTAATTTAAATAATGTGAATTCCGAAATTCGATTAATCATTCAAAACGAAGATGTATGGACTCACCCTCATAAAAGTTACGTCTGCATAACAGGAAGATTAGTGAAAGCGGATGGTACAGACCTTATCGCTCAAGCTGATGAACAAGACCATATAATAACGTTAGGAAATAACTTTATGCCATTTTTGTTCAGCAACATGAAATATCACATAGGTGATAAATTAATAGACGAAATAAATTATCCGGGTTATGCTACCACTATTAAGGGCTTACTAACGTACAAACAGCTCCAAAATTCGAGCGGAAATATGGGATGGATAGTAGATCATCACAAGGGCGAAGCATCGGATACTCTTAATCCCGCTTTTCTAGAACGTAGAATATTTTACAACATAATGCCAACGCCCAAAGGATCGTTCTCTTTGTTAGTACCGTTAACACATTTAATGGGATTTTTCGAAGACTATACGAAAATCATATATGGTGCCAAACAAGTTTTGACCTTAATGCGAACTCACGACAACGATGCCATTTTTAAAGCGATACAGTCCGGTCCCGCCCCAAAAGTAAACACCCCCGTTGGAAAAATTATCATCGAACAGTTATATTGGTTGATGCCGCACGTCTTACCGTCCGATATCCAAAAGAATAGATTACTCACTGCCATAGATAGAGGGGTGAACGTTCCATTAGCTTTTCGACATTGGTCGTTCGAAATGACAGACGTGCCACAAAGTAAGGAACACGCGTGGAGAGTGGTAACAACCAGCACGTCAGAAAAACCACGTTACATCATCGTGGCTTTACAAACGAATAAAAGAGACGACCAATTAAAAAATCCAGCCACATTTGATAACTGCAATGTAACGGAAGTTCATGCCTACTTAAATTCGGAACGATATCCTTATCTGGACAGTAACAATGATTTTAAGAAAGCCAATTTCTGTAAATTCTTAGAAAGTTGCATTCAATTTAGAAAAGACTATTACGGTGCCGACGATTTACCGTTTAATACTTACGAGTACGGAAATATATACCCGCTCATCGTAATAGATTGCACGAAACAAAGCGAAAGAATGAAAACCGGAATAATGGACGTGCAAATAAAAATGAAATTTGCGGAAACCGTTCCTGCCGACACTAAAGCCTACGCTTTGATAATAAGCGATAGACTAATGACTATGAAATTAGACAAGGGTAAAATCGAAGTATTATATTAGATTTTAAAATAATATATACGTATATAAAATATATATAAATATATATAATATATAATATATATATAATATATATATATATATATAATATATATATAATATATATAATATATAATATATAATATATATAAATAAATATATATAAAATAATATATACGTATATAAAAAAAGAAATAAAAATGTATAAGATACATAAAGTGAATCTATCTCCGAATCAACAACGAAAAATATCCAAGTCTGTCAAAAAAAAGATACCCTTGCATTTAAGATTGAAATACGAACAATTAAACGGCAATCATGGCTTGTC